>CM029274.1:31393217-31415717 GCA_016920895.1 Vaccinium myrtillus
AAAAAAAGAACTTTGGGAATTATCACTCTTCGCTGTTTTATGGTCCATCTGGAAAGTGAGGAATGATCTCTACGGGGATAAAATCCACATATAAGGTTGATCCCGTGCTTTCTTTCCGAAACCCTAATTCTCTTGCAGACAAAGGGTTAGCGTACCTTTCTTCATGGGTATGATACTTTATTTATAGATGTGATTTGCTTGTTGATCAAGGCTTCTCGTAGCCCTAGTTTCCTATTTGCATTAGGAAACCTTTCCTAATAGGACTCATCCTATTAGGTAAAGCGGTGTTGTATATACAAGATCTCTTCTTGTAGTAAAGTTTATTTCCATATAGGTCTCTTTCTTATATGACCGTGCAATTGGACCTGCATTAGGAGTCTTCATAATGCACTCCTAACTCCATAAGGAATTCCCTTATGAACTCCTTAAATCACGGGATTGCCTCTTATCACGTAAGAGACTAACCCTGATCCTTCTAGAATACCTCACCGCCTCATTCTTTTGGGGCGGTCTTGGCCGTTATGGCAAACTGATCGGCATTGGCCCCATTGGGCCTAATCTGCATGGTTACCGTCGAGCTAGTCCACATGTAGACTTGTAATGCAATCTTGGCCATATCCGTAGCATCACTAGGTCGGCCATGTCCTAATTAGACATCCTCACATGGTTACCGTCGAGCTAGTCCACCTTTACTTGGTGTTCATGTTACTGTTTTGACCTCATTCATGGTCAAGACTTGTTCGGCATAGGGTCAAAAGACCCTTTAACAATAATGCCAAGCTAGCAACCCTCTCGTGGTGCTTACACGTGCACGTGTTCTGCTCGTGTTGTATATTTCCTATAAGCATTTGGGTTTCACCCTCTCCATGATCTTATCTTTCGAGGAGCTGTTCCAAAATGGGAGGATATTGGAGATATTATGAAGCACAGGATTGAATATTGGTTCAAAGTTGCACATGGTTCAAAGAATGTCTCTTTTAATGACATTCTTTTCAAATTTCCAGCCCTTATTAAATCAATGTGATATCTGGCCTATGTTGCTGTGGAGATGTACAGTTTGTGGTGTCGATTTCTGATCAACTTAGTGCGTCTTTTTCTAGTTTTCTGCTACCTTTCGCTTCTTGTAGTCTAATTGGTGACCCATTTTTGTTGGTACCATCCCTTTCCTGTTTAGCATTTGGACGCATAGCGTTTCTACTTTTCTTTTACTAGTAATCTCTCCTTTATTTCATCAATACACTCCCTCCGTCCCTTTTTAAACGTATTACTTCGTAAATCCAACTTATTAAAGAAACATCATCATTACACCTTTCACATCAACTTTTTCCTCCACTTTACACTTTTTACATCAACTTTTACTTCTACTTTCCAAAATTATCCTCTACTTTTACCCATTAACTCTTTACTCACTAACTTTTCAAAAGGGCAAAATGATAATGGTACAAACTTTTACCCATTAACTTTTCAAACCACACACTTATTTAGGGACAATCCAAAATGGAAAATTAAACACTTAATAAGAGACGGAGGGAATACTATTCTTCTTTGCTGATAAAAAAAAAAACTTATTCCTATGCATTTTTTTTTTTTTAGGTACTTATTCCTATGCATATTGATGGGAGCAACAGTAGGCATGTAATGATCCCTTAGATTTTAGAGTGTGGAAACACACACAGAAGCTTTGCGTAGTCTCAATTGAACGGATTAGCGTCCCAGGAACTTGGAAGGCTCGTAGCCAGGCGGGCAAATCAATTTTTATGGTCGTATATATTGAAAAGAGTCTTTCTTCGACAAGGACATAGTGTAGGAGTTAATTATGAAAATAGTACACAAACTAATTTTTGAATGCAAAGAGGACAAATCACCTACACATTCAAAAAATGCCCCCGTTAGCCCATGAAAATACTTAAATTCCCCAAACCGTATGAAAGTGCCTAAACCCCCAAACCTAATGAAAGTGCCTAAACCTAAACCCTAGGGTACCCGATGAAAGTGCCTAAAACCCTAGGGTACCCTATGAAAGTACCTAAACCACTAAAATCCTATAATTGAAAAGTGTACCCTAAGTGCCTAAACCCAAAATGCCTAAACCCCACTATACCCCAAAGAGCCTAAACCCCTTAAAATTTAACCCTAAAAATGAACCCAATGTTGTCTAGTGTTGTCCTTGAACCCTAAAAAATTTCACATCAATGTATTGAAAACATTAAAATAAATTAAACTGGACTAAACGTCCTTTAAAGCCCAAACACGGCCTTTAGGCCAATTTTTTGTTAAAAGGAACATAGAGACCAGAAGAAGAATAAAGAAGATAAAACAGAAAACCGAAAATGGAAGAACTTTCTTTTTATTTCTCGCTGTGTTTTTGTTACAATGAATTGCTGACCTTACATGCAATCTTGCTCAGAAGGCTAGATCTAATTGTGACTCCTGAACTACGTGTATGTTAGCTCATTACAACATATCACAAACTAAGAAGTCGCAATGTGAGATTCTACGTTCCTCCAACATTGCCCTCACATGCATCCATTTTGGGGTCTGCCACGTATAACCTCTTTTTGGGTCTACCACGTACGGCCTCTTTTTGGGTTTACCATCGTGACATCTTTTTGTTGAGTCTGTCATCCTGGAATATGGATAGTAAAGTATTTAAAAAATGGAAATAAATGTGCTACCTCTAATACCATAAAAAAATGTGTAAACCGACACAAGAATGAAGAAGATAGAGAAGGGAAAACCAATAATTGCTCAACTCATCTTTTTTATATGCAATCTTGTTCAGAAAGTAGCTTTAATTGTGACACCTGAACAACTTGAATGACTTCACAAGACAAAACCCACTGACTTTGGAAATTTTTAAATGCTAATTACCAAACCGCGTTATTCTTGCCCGCTCCTCTTCCCTTAATATTTTCACAAAAGGTTTGCAGATAAAAGGAGGATAAAGAAGTTTTGAACAATAGAAGTAACAAACACAAACCAAGAAGTTTTCGTAGCTTCAATTAATTCCTTCCTTTTTGTCCCCCTCAGGAATGGAGATTAAAGACGGCAAATCCCAACCAGAAGCAAAATGGGTTGGAGAATATGGCGCTCTCTACCAATTTCATGGCTTTTGGTTCAATCCATTGTCCCTCCCAGGAATTGAAGAATTACTTAAACATTTCAAACCACTTCCTAATGATGTCATCTTGGCCTCTTTCCCAAAAACCGGCACCACATGGCTCAAATCTCTCCTCTACGCCATTGTCAACCGCTCTTCAATAGATCAATTAACGAGAAACCATCCCCAATTACTTGTGCCACAACTTGAGCTACAAGTTTACGGACCACAGTCAATTTCTCCTCCTTTTCCCTCTCTTGATACTTCATCATCCAATAGGATCCTCAGCACCCATCTTCCATACCAAATCTTGGGCAAAACAGTAAACTCATCAGATTGTCGCGTTGTTTATGTTGCGAGAAATCCGAAAGACACTCTGGTGTCTATTTGGCATTTTGTCCATAGCACGGAAAAGGCCAAAACTGTCCCATGGCCATTAGAGAGAGCTGTGGACCAGTTTTGAGAAGGGTACGTACCTTTTGGACCGTTTTATGACCATGTGTTGGGGTACCAAAAAGAGAGCAAGAAAGACCTAAAGAAGATCTTTTTTATTACTTATGAGGAACTCAAGAGTGATCCAAAGACTAGAAACTGGCCGAGTTCTTGGGGTGTCCCTTTGATAACGAAGAGCAAGTGGAGGAGGTGGTGAGGAGTTGTAGTATTGAGACGTTGAAAAATCATGATGTGAACAAGTCAAGCAATATCATCTTTGAGTTTCCACATAATTCCTACTTCAGAAAAGGGCAAGTTGGGGATCACAAAAATTACCTAACCAAGGACATGATTGATCGCATTGATACAATCAGTAGGGAGAAATTTCTGGGGTCGATTTTCAAGCATGACACCGATACTTACTGAATCTCCCAAGTCACCAACACCCTGCATTGGTTTGAGGGGCATTATGGATTAAATCACGTTTAGGCAACAGTTTGTATCTCATTTGGTCTTTAAGTTTCATCTTATTAAAGCTTTATAAGACTACAGTTAGATGGTTTGATAGACTTTGTGATATCAAACACTCTCATTTTGTGTACCATATACGTAAGCATTACTGAAAAATATTTTTAGATGACATTTTTCTAAATTTTGTTTTAGCTCTTTTTTTGAACTGAAAATTTTGTTTTAGCTGGTCGTGCCTTTATTCATGTTTGTGTCAAAAATTGGTCAACTCAAACCCTGTAACTTCGTATTGAGTTCGTGTGTCGTGTTAACAGTTCATATCCGAAATTCCAACCCCTACTAGGAAAGTTTCCAACATTTATTTAGAACGCCGGTAAAAGTAAGAGGACGGAGATCATATTTTTTATACAAAAAGTGAATTTATAGCAAAATTAATATCACAACAATAAAAAATGGTTTTAGAAATACAGCGCCATTGTAAACTTTTCCTGGCCTCTTCAGAAAAATGTCATCTAAGAATATTTTTCCTCTTAAAACAATTTTGACGTTTTTCAAAGAACGCTACTATTGATTGTTTCTGACACATTTTAAACGCCATAAACCTAGGCCGACTTTTGTGTCCGAGGCGCTTTGAAAACACTGCTAAAAAGCTTTACTAGCGTTTGTTGAGTCTTTCCAAATTAACCTTTTCAAAATGCCGCTATAGGCAAAAAAAAAAGGTAGCTATTGACAATCCATGTCAACTCCAACCCAATACTCTATTTTTAACTCCACTTTTAAAAAATTCCTCCAAAACTCTATTATTCTTTATTTTCCATCCAAAATTTGAATTATCATCTTCTAAGTGTTAGTTTAAAGGTTTCCACGGAGACCCCCTCAATATCTATGCATGTTTTCCAGGGGACCCCTAACATTTAAAAATGCACTAACAGACCCCCTCAATTCAAAATGCAAAACTGACTAACTCTGTTAATGGTAAGAATACATTTACAATTCTACCCTCTTTTTGTTACATGGAAATGTGAGGAGAGACCACAACACTTTAACACTTCAGTCTAACTCCGGTAGTTGTTGGGATCATCCCGGGCCACACAATGCACTCAAGCACACCAAAGATATGAGGAAAAACTCCGTATATGTATATATTCACAACCATATACAATATACATGAAAAAACCTCTCCAGGAGCCACAAACCGGCATCCCGTGCGCTCAGCCTCACCCCTCCGCTCACCGTGTTCTCCGACAGCCCTCCGAGGAGGAGCACCTCCCTCCCGAAGGAGGGAGCTCACAGCTCTCTCTCTGGCTCACAATGTGCACACACACCACTCTCACCACTCCCTCTTTCCTGTACAAAAACAAGGCAAAGGGGAGTGATCCCATGTGGTCAGCACATGAGGAGGTCCCGGGGAATAATCCCCTCCTACGCATACATCTCCTCACATGGGAGACAAAACCCAACAATAGTCTCCCCCTATCTCCAAAACACTAACCTTAATTTTCTCAAAATCTTAAATTTGTCCAGTTCAGCATATAGAAGCCCATAGAGGCATAGACGAATCTCGGGCACCTATTTACCCCAGTGTCTTTGTCTCAATCCCCTATTCATCTTGGTGGCGGCAGGGCCATAACAAAATTTGGGTATGAATCGGTCGTGTTTGGCATATCAAAACTCTTTCGCCCTCCGAATCAGAACTTTCATGGGCATCGAGAAGTCCCAACTAGGTGGGGTGTCAACCTAGTTGGGACTTCTCCTCGCGTTGTGATGCCATTTGCCTTGGCCACTTTTAATCTTTGTAATGAGTTTTCAAAGATTAATAACAAAAAATATTTGCCGTTAAAAAAAAAAAAACAAAAGAGAGAGACGTCGAGACCTTTATATGCAATCTTGCTTTAGAAATTTTGTGTGACCCCTGAGCTACTTGGATGCCAGCCCATGACAGCAACAGGCCCTCCCAGAAGACAAAACCCTCTAACTTATGAAATGCTAATTACCAAACCACGTTATTCTTGCCTTCCAAAAGAATGACAAACTATTATTCTTGTCACATCCTCTTCACCTAATTTATAAAAAAAGGTATGCCCATAAAATCCTCTTATTTTTCAGCGATTGACGAGAAGCCATCTTGTCCTCTTTCCCTAAAACCGGCACCACATGGCTTAATTAAATGGATCCGTTTTTTGGGAAGACATAGTAATTAAATCTATCCTCTACTCCATTGTAAACCGCTGTTCAATAGATCAATTGACGAGAAGCCATCCCCAATTGCTTGTGCCACAACTTGAGCTACTAGTTTATGGACCGCAAGTGATTTCTCCTCCTCCATTTCCGTCTCTTGATACTTCATCATCCAATAGGATCTTCAGCACCCATCTTCCATACCAAATCTTACGCCCGCCTTTGTTGGCTTGTAATGTTAACGAACTCTACAAAAATGTTCAAGAGCTTTTAACAAACGAACTCGAACTCGAACTCAAGTAGCTTGGGTTTTGTTTAGTAGCCCTACTCTTGGGTGTTCAACCCACACGCCCCTACGGATCTTGGAAACTAGAGTCACAGAATTCTCAATACAGAAAAGAGTGCGCAATAAACAGAAACACGAAAGAACATATAGATATACGTGAAAAACCTCAACGCAAGGAAAAACCACGGGAGTCACTACAGTCCTCTACAATCGAAGAATATGGAGTACAAGTCTTCTTTCTTCTGTCTCAGAAAAGTTCTCTCACAACCTCTCGTGTTTATAATGAAAACGCTCTAACCCTAATTACAATGCAACTGCAATATAAATAAGACACAACAGCCGAAATCACTACAAGAAATTTTACCATTCCCGGCATTAACAAACCGCCGGTAAAGGCCCCAAAACTGCCGGGATCCCGGCTGTAAAAACACCAAAAATCGACCGCCGTCAATACGGCCAGGAAAGATTTATTCCCAAAAAAAAAAAAATGACTTTTAACGGCGGTTTCATTATAGCCAAGAATGGTTTATTCCGGGAAAAAAAAAATTTGTCTCAAGTTTCGAACCTGCGACCTTGTGTGTAGAGCCCTGACACCCGACCACCCAAACTTATCAGTTATACTTAGGAAATACAAATATTTATATTAAAATTTATCGTTCTACCGACGGTTTATGAGATTTCCATCGGTAATAGTATTTTCATCGGCAGTTGAAAATTACTGCCGGTAATGGTAATCTTTACAGGCAGTTTTATTACCGCCGGTAAAAAAAAAAAAAAAAAAAAACGTCATTTTTCCTAGCGGGTTTTGATTACCGCCGGTAAATGGTACCCTTTACTAGCGGTTTTGTTACCGCAGGTAAAGCCATTTTTTCTTGTAGTGAATTGCCCCAGCCAAAACACAATCGCCGGCGTAGGATTAGTGGCTCCAATATTTGTATCATGATAATTAGTAAATGCTAATTAATTAAAAGCAATTCGATGATCCGAAATTGATCAATTTTCGTTGTTTCAATCGTCCTGGAATTTAATGTGGTAAATCTCAGTACAGCAACACTTGAACAATCGGCAAAAGATTTCGATTTCGCTGGAAGCATTTACATGTAAAGCAGATGGAGAACCATCTTCAAAGTTTATGCACACTTAAAAGAGTTCACAATCCTCTTCAGTAACAGGAAATAAACTCCTAATCTGACACATACAAAAGACAACACATAATTGCTCATTTTCAGATCACAAAATGCCACAGCGAAAAAACATACTAACAAATACAGATTGCTTCTAATAATTCCTATAAACTCTCAGCTTTTCCCGCCATTAATAGCAGCATAAACAAAGTCCTCACAACGCGCAAACCCACCGGACAACACATCGGCCAAAACCCCAATGACGTCAAACGCCTCCTGCAAATCACTGGCGGAAGTCGCGTCCTCGAGCCATGTCAGAACCTCACGCGAGAACCCCACCATCTCCCTCACAGTCAACAGTTTCTCTCTCATCACCACCTCCCACCCTTCCAAGCTTCCACCCTCTACTTCCCCGCCGCCTGATTCCTTTGAAGAAGAGGAGGAAGAACCGACTTCCGCTCGGCCAACAACGGCATTCACCGACGATTTCTTGACTTTGAAGAAACACTGCAACTGCTCAATCAATCCAGTGTATACTAGCATTGGTTGGACTATAGGTAGCAGATCATCAATTCCACTGGATTCAGCCGTAGGTTGATTAAGCGGTGTGCGGTGGTGTGATCGTCCGTGGGTGTGCTGCATATATGCGTGGTATATTCCTCGTTGCAAGAAGCCACGGCGGTGTTGCAACCAAGACTCGTAGGATTCAGATAGGAGCGAGTTTACCATCATGAATTGGACGGTTTCTTCTGTTCCACCGGAAACAGCTGAGGGGGTGGCATCTGCTGGGGACGAGGACAAGTACGTTGTGACAGACTTGGCCATGGTTTTGCGCTGAGAGTGGTTACCCTGATCAAGTAGGTGACGGGCCATCTGAATCATGAAAGGAAGGAAACGGGAGTTGCTTTCTTTGCCCCCACCTTTGCAGTCAGCACTGAACGATGCACCAGTTGCAAAGCGAGCAAGCATCTGCAATACAGAATGACCAGATCCAAGTCATTAACTTAATGTCAAACTACTGCGAACCAAATTATTATCAAATGAAATGCATCTTAGGCTCTAAGGAACAAAAATTCACTTGGTTTCAACTAAACGGCCAAAACATTTCTGTTTCCTAGAGGACCAAAAAAGAAAAATTAGAATTCTGAATTTTAACGCCTCCACCAACACATACCATAAAGCAACCATAATTCCAGGAAATATACCGAAACATTGTGTTGTTGGCAACTATGAGAAATATTCACCAATGACATTAGTTATTTCCCGGGTTACATTTACAAAATGTTATCATATCCCAGCTAACCGAGACAACAATAACAACCCGAAGGGGTTGGCCGTGTGGTCATGGGACTAGGGCATTTGATCCCTCCTAAGGTCAGAGGTTCAAAACCTCTTAGGTTAAGTTCGAAGCCTCTCAAGTTTTATCAACTCCTTTAGGGCTAGTCCATAATAGACAGTGGGATTTATCCCTCAGGACTAGTTGAGGTGCACGTAAGTTGCCCGAACACCTGAGTCGTTAAAAAAAAACGTGACAAATATAACACAATGAGCATTGCTTAGACCGGATAAGAGTGGATATGTGTCCACTTGGTGGTGCAGGAATGTCAAGATAATTGATACAATAGTCATACCCAAAAGATAACCGCAAGACTTGCCCAATTATCTTCTGAAAAATTTTACACCACCCAAAACGAAAATGCGAGTCTTTCTTTTCTCAAATTAGTAGAAGAAATAGTGAGGTGGCAACCACATGGATACAAATGATGTGGCCAATCTACATACACATACACGGAATCTAAAATAATAGTGACCCGGGGTTTATAAATTGTGGTATAGGGACACGAAACTGTATAGTGATATGGCCCTATTTCGGCCTTCTACATTAACTATATTAGAAGTTAAAAATCCAGTTACTTAATGGCCTATAGAATACGAAACCATGTATATTTAAAAACATTAAGGACAAAAAAGGAAAGATTATTGTATATTACCAGGACAATATCGTAAGTCAACAACCGCAAGCGACTTCCATCAGCACGTCCAAGAGCATTGAGGTTATCCCAATACATGTCAACATGGCGAATGTATTGTGCTACGGGAACAGATGGACCCCGCAAGGGGAATAGGTTATTGCAAAGCGTCTCATTGTTTCTAAGGGCAGCTCCATCCCATTCTTTCTTGGGAGTCTTTAGAGCAGCATCAGCTCTTTTGGCCTCCTGATGGCACTGGAAGTGTATGATATTGAAATGGCTAACTGTTGTGTAAACACACTCCCCACGTGCACTTCCTGAAGTCCCAACACCCAGGTTCACTCGCTTGCTGTAAGAGTAAACGCCCAGCAAGTCAGTGGGCCTCAAACTATAGCCCTCTCGGCACACCATGCATGCTAGTCCATCTTCTTCCTCTTCCACATCATCCAAACCTTCAAGGATCGGTTGAGTTACAACAATTCTCCCTCCACCATCTGAAGCCAATTCCTGTCGCATTCCCAGACCCTGGAATAAAAATTGGATCAGATATGGTTGATTAACACTGGTCAGTAAGTTACTACATCAAGATTTAACATATACCATATTATTTCTAGTCTGTTGTCTTAGATGTATCTTAAGTGTGTGTCAGCAGTCAGCACTAATCAGCAATAGGTAGTTCATTCCGCCTGCCAAAGGCAGATAATGCGAAAAGCCCTTTGAAAAGTCGAACTCCAAACCTTTTAGGTAAAGTTGAATTTCACTAGTTGTCGAAGAACTAGATACACATTGTGGGTCAATTTTATAACAATTTTACAATCTTGGGACTGCTTATTCACTTCCACACAAAAAGGCAAGGTTTAGAGTCTCAAGTCTAAAGAGAGAAGGATACGAGGATAAAAACAAAGGTATCCAAACAATCCCAGCTCAGTAGTAGCTTTGAAGTTAAGTACCTGGAGCATTTCCTCCCTCTTCTTGAGAGCTCGGCGCCTCATCTCATCTCGGGTGGCATGCCGCAATTTATGAACTTTCTCTGCTAGGAACCCATCACCTTTTCCCTCCTTGTCAGAAAGAGTGTCTAACAAGTTCTCAGCCCTTGCCCCGATCTCATTTTCACCTGGAACGCCCTCCAAGGCATGAAGCAATGGTAAGATTCCTCCATCATCAATACAACTTTGGGTGGCTAAATGCCCCATAGATAAACCACTCAGCATAGACAAGATAAGTGGCACGGATGGAAGTTTTAAACCAAATGCCCATTCAGCACTAGATTTAAACTCAAGCTGCCCTGTAAATGCGAAACTCTCTTTCAGATGTCTAACTGCAACTCCAGTTATCCCCTTCTCCAAAATGATGTCCTTCAACCTCTCACCACATGAACTTGTCTTCAGTGACTCCGAAACTCGAACGAAGTTCTCCATTGCAAAACTCTGTTTCATTGCTTGCTCCGCAATGCTCTCATCTTTTGGATTCTCTAAGTGCTGTTTTTGCAGCCGGTCAAATTCACTCCAGTCTTGTAAGTAAGGGTCAAAATGCTGGATGAGGGCATCCATTGCTGCAGGTTCACCGTAGGTTAAGTAGGGCAAGATTCTTGCAACCATTTCAGTGTTCCTCTGCTGTTTATTTGATTTCTTAAGGCTCGAAGGATGGCACAACCTTTCCAGGAACATTAAAACTATCTTTTTGGCCTGCTCACTTGCACCACTTTCTCCACTTGTGACTGTAAGAACACTCTCCGTGATGCTAATGTTATCACTCTCATTTGCTTCCAGAGTCAGGCTCTCCACAATCAAAAGAATACCTTCAGCTGGCTCCATAGCATCGACGGAGAAAGCATGCCTAGCTGTCTCAAGGAGTACATTTAGAGCCCCAAGCCTTAATAAGGCCCTTCTGTTTTCTCTTATCTTGCAGCACAGCATAAGGAGGTTAAGCACCGCAGCCAACTGCTCTTGGTTGGACTTCAAATCGTCTCGCGAATGCTGTAGGTTCAGAACCAATGTCAGATGCATATGCAATCGAGGAAAAACAGCATAAGTTTTAATGGATAGCATAAGGAATTTTCGGAGAAAACCATCATGTCAAACAGGACTGCCATTAAGCAGACACAATAATGATGTCTGAATACTAATAATACCATACCAATATACTCATTGCATAATACAGCTAACGGCCCATCGGGTTCACAACTCTATCCACTTATTTTCTTTATGTAAGCAATAACCAAAACCACTTCATCCACCTTGCTTATTTGCTTACTTGGAGGAGAAAAGACAGGAAAATTGTGGAAAAATCAAATAAGCAATCTGCCCAACTAAAGAAGCTTTAAAAGCAATGACAAGCCATTTGAAAGCAACATTGTGTGTGTGTGTGTGTGTGTGTGTGAGAGAGAGAGAGAGAGAGAGAGAGAGAGAGAGAGAGTATGTAAGAATTTTGAACTTTAGAAACTAGGAATCAAAGTGATAATTGTGAATCTTTCAACCTAATAAAAAAACTAATAAAGCAATGGAGATAGATCACCAAAAGTCCAAATAATCCCAACCTAATAAAAAAACTAATAAAGCAATGGAGATAGATCACCAAAAGTCCAAATAATCCCAAAATTAAGCTAGGGAGACCCTTGTATCACATACCTGAATCATGCCCAAAATGATTTCAAGCCCACCACACTCCCGGACTGCACCTGCGATGGCAAACTCGACCTCTGGATCTTGAGATTCCTCTCTATCCTCGTCCAACTCTTTGATCATTGGTTCAGTAGCTTCACCATCTAAACCCTGCATAATTGTAGAATGGAACTATGATTTTGATGCAGAACATCAATGCTTCCCATATCAAAATTTCACGTTGAGCTATGGTGAAAGAAATTTGCAATGACTAGAGAGCTTCTAAAACATAATGTCAATATAAATCAGCAGAATTACAAAACTAAAAAAAGTGATTGCAACAGAAAAACAAGGTTACGAGTTCAAACTTTGTGAATCTTCAGGGTAGTTATATTCCTAACTCCTAAGTAGCATGGATACGGGCATCCAACACACGGAGGCGCTGTCATACCAAAAAAATAAAAATAAATGGTAGAACACAGAACTCTAAGGACACGTTCAACACTAGAATCTATAATATTTCCTAGGTGATATACGTGCAATAGATAATTAGAATAACATTATGAGAAATTAAAATAACCCATAGTTAATAATTTAAACATCAATATATCTTACAATTGCATTCCAGCACAAAATAGACGACACATGTTTAAAATTAACAAGTCCGAATGATGATGATCAGTAAGTATAAATCCATATTTCCAATATTTTAAGATGGCATCCCAAGTTACTTTTATCATTATTATGTGTTTCATCTACACCTAAGCAAATATGACGAGTGTCCCCCAAACGTCTAATTCAAACAAGTGGCCGGCACATATTTTGGAGTATTCGATAAGTGCCATTTCGGGTCAGCATCCAACGCGGCTGTCCAACCCATCTTGCTACCATCCTAATAGTGTCCCTGCTTCTTGGATTATATGCTACCCTCCAGTGCCCAAAAATCGACTTGAAAACACCCTAGGTACAGATTCCGGAGGACAAAATAATGTAGAAGAAATATACATTGGCCCGTTACCTATAAAAAAAAAAATAAAAAGAAGGATTTTCCTCTTCAAATTGCTCTGAAACATAAACGACAAACAATGAAAGAGACATTAAAATTAGCAGAAACAAACCTGAAGGCGATAAGTAACAGTCATTGGAGGACAATCTCGGGTTGATGCGGCAGCACTAGAGGATAGCAACGTGTTACTAGTTGTGGTGTTTGAAGAATGGCTATTTGACTTTCTCCAAACTAATTCATAAACTTGAGCAATGCTCAAATCAAGAGAAATGATATTACCAGCTACTAGCAACTCCATACCATAGTCGTCCTCTAGAAGACCTAATAGATCCAACTGGTGGCAGATTTTGTTTTTCACATCACGCATAAGAGGGCCAATCTCAGCACTGGAATAAGGGTTCTTGGTCATTGATCCCCTGATAAATTCTTCTTGAGTGTGTGCCTTATTCAGAACCAAAAGATATACAGGCTCCGCTTTTGAAGGGCAAATCAGATTGCAGAGCTGCTCCAAAATAAACTGAAATACAGTATTGATTGTACATTAATAATCAAATCAATACCACTAGAGTACCAGTTAACTTATGGGCAAAATGTGTAAAGAAAAGCACCCTCAAAGTATGAAGAGACAGTATAGAAACCGATAATGAATCACTGGACGGCCATCCAATAGCTGAACTTTATCAAACAACGTAAAGAATGTTCTCAAATTAACCCAAAGCTTTAACTAAAACAGTTTTGATGAGAGGTCACTGCAAACTTGATATATATAATCCATCCAATAAAAGGCTAAGCTTCACAATTAATTCTTTCTTTAATGGCAAATAGGTTTTCCAAATAGATTTCATTTGGTCGTCATAAGGAGTTTCAAGTTTTTGCAAAAATGGTGAAGAAATAAACTAAGAAAAAAACTGTTAAGGATATCGCAAAGAATTTCAGACATACCAAGGAAGCCCGCCCTTTCCTCTCCTCTCCATGGATCTGCAAGCCACTAATGCATGCTCGTATGAATTGCCGCTTATTTTCATCGCTCTCAAGCAGAAGACTGTCAAGAAGATCCTTTAAAAGCCGATTACAATCACTAATCAGCTTCGTCTTTTGCACTATCAAGCCTCGGATGACAATGAAGGCCTCAAGGACTTGAGACAGCAACTTCTCTCGCATAAATCTGGCATCAAGATCAAATTAAACAAGATAATGAAGAACAAAATCCACCACAAAACGTAACATGCAAAGTAGTAATACCTGGATCTGATATTGCGAACCTCCAAAAATTTTCCAAGGAGCTCTATTAGCTTGTGAAGAATAAAGCCTTGTGAAATGTCAATATGCAGGCTCCTCTCAAGGGATTCAACATTGCTCACTTCTTGGCTAATTAACTCGCAAATTGAAGTTAGGCCTCCACGTACAGTCAAGAAAAGACGGGCATCTTCCGATTCTATCATTTTAAAGAGCATTTCAAAGTACTCAGCAGCATTTTCACCAGCAGAAAGTGTTGCTGGCAACAATGACATGAGTAAATTCAACAACCGGAATCGCCGCGAAGAACTTTGGCCACAAAGCAAGCTAATCAGCATACACATCTCAGACCTAATAGACTGAGAACAAGCACTCAATACAAGTTCTGAAACCCAAGAGCCCAGCTCAAATGATGTAAACTCACTTTTGGTCTTACAAGCACGGCGTTTCCATCTAAGGGCATATTTCAAAGCCAGGTAGTCATATCTTTGTGGTCGAGACCTCTGACCTCCCTTCACAGCCTGACAAACTTTATACTGCCGCCTAACAAAATCAAGATATGATGCTCCCTTCTCCCACTCTGAGTAGCTCAGTAATTGCATGTCTTGAGACTTTTGAGAACCATCCCAACTTTTTTCTAATGATTCAGACACAGACTTACCCGCACTAACAAGAGTACCTGGATGTACAGAAGGATTTAAGTTGTTTTCATCTGATAAGGAGTTGGGTTTTCCCATTCCTTGCTCTTTGTCGGTCGTATCCGGTTTTGGAGGAGTACATGCCTGAGCTATAATCCTCAGACAAGGAAGAATAACATGCTCAGAAATAGCAGGATGCTTGGCACCTAATTTAATTGCAGAAAATAACAACTGGAAGACAACTCGCAGTCTTGACTCCCAAAATTCATCCGCCAAAGAACACACCTCCGAAAGCAACAGCAACTCTTCATGGGTAGCCAGGGCGATGTCCATCGAGCGATGATGTTCAAGGCAGTACAAGACTTTTTTCTGTATCAAACTATTCAACTCAGCCACCGCATCAATATCACCTTCTGAGAAAGCACAAAGGGCTGCCCTGGCTTGGACACGAGCAGTTTTAGGACCCTGATGAATATTATTTTCAAACAACTCGGATAAAATGCCAGCAGAAACAAGTTGCTTCTTTGAGTTTGGGCGTTTTGATAGCACCTGCAATATTTCCAGACACTGGGTAACGAATGTAGAAGCACAGCCATAGCAATTGTTCGGTGATCTGGATACCACAAATCTGGATGATGCAACTGCACTATCAGAATTTTTCTCATGCAAGTAATTCATCAAAACTTGTCTAAGCCCTTGAAGTGTCTGCACACTTTTGCTAACAGAATCAAAAGCTGCTTTGCACTTCTCACCATATAGGACCCCAAGAAGAGCAATTTTACGGTTTATCTTACATGAAGGTCCAGGCAAAGAGACCATCATTTGCTGCACAGAATCCTTCTGTTGTGAGTCTATTTCATTCTCACCAATGCTTGATACTATCTTTAGCAACGGTTTCTTAAATCCCAGCAGCTGCTGATATCTCCTGTGAGCATTTTCTGATTCAGATTCTATAGCAGCCAGTCCCCGCTTCATATCTTCATCGTTTTCCATACTATCAAAAATGAAACTCGGTTTTGCCATGAAATTAAATTCAAACCGACCATATTTGCTATATCCACATTCATTGCACAAGAAAGAATCCAGATTCTCATAGTTGATATTGCGACATTGCCTGCACTGATATGCGTTCTCATGGCAATTACCACAAATACCATGCTTATCAGTGACAGGTCGACTGCACCGGGGACACTGCAATGGTTCAAGGGATAAAGCTTGAAGATTCTCGTAGAAAGAATCCAACTCAATCATGAAGTTACATGCAGTGATTGGAATGGGAAAGTCCACTTTCAGCTCAGTCTGATTGAAAGTAAGGTGGCAACTCTTTGCACGTTTCCACAATGACCAATTATTCTTCAACTCTGACAAGTCAGCCACAGGCCTATTGTTGTAGTAGAGGTTCAAGACTTTAACTGATTTGGACTTACGAGCATCGTGAACATTCATCGTCACACTTTGGATGGTATAGCTCCCAGTACATTTCACTATGATGCGATTATCTGTGAACTTTGTTTCTGATTTTAGACTCTCTAGCTTCATCCTACTGTAAGGAACCTCAGGAGAGCTACAAGCCACACAAGGCTCACTCTCAAGATAGTACCCATCAAATTCCACTAAACCACTCAGAGTGTTGTATATACGCGAATTCGGATGATTAGCCAAAAGCTCATTCTGGGAGTGAAGTGTCTCAAAGATGCACCTAATCACATCAGGGGTCAAGCATCGATCCACGATTTCACTGTTCTGTTGCTTTGAAATGTTATCAGGCTTCCCTGACAAGCAGGTGACAAGTTCTGTATACTCGATGATATTCTGGCCATACATTGGCAGGCATTTCACTTTATGCAAGAGAGCCGCTAGCATGGATTCCTTGAATGACTGCTTTCCATGATGCCAGACGCCATAGAGAACACATTTTGCTTCAGAACGTACAGAGCTTGAATTCCATTCCAATAGAAAGCAATCTATGAATTGCCTCAAGGTATCTCCCCCTTTGGCAATGAAGATGTCTACAGCTGGCTCCATGTCTAAATAAGACTTCTCCAAACCAGATTCAGAACCGTCTTCTCCTTTCTTCTTCTTCTTGGAGTCCAGAGATTGCACTCCTGATTTGTTTGAACTAGTTCCTGTGTCCCCTGCTTCGACTTTCTGTAATGAGTGGCTAATGTCCTTTCCAGTATAGAATGCCAAATTCAGAAGTTTAAGAGAATGAATTACAGACTCTTCCCCGAAACAGAATAAACCGTCCATCAGAAAGGACAAGACATCTCCATGCCTCAAACAATACTTTTGCCAGTTCCGAGGCCGTGCAGTAGCTACTTCAGCAATAGTAGACAGGCACTTCACTATCTTAACACTCCTCTCATAGGGGATTGTATTTTGAAAGCCACCAGATTTATTTATGTATTTGAAAAGCCTCTTAACTTCACTCAAGAACTGCCACGAGTCTCGAACACTGTAATAGTGAGTTTTGCTACCACATAGATGCAGAAAAAGCCGTCTTGCGTACCTTCTCACAAAACTTGTATGAGGATTATTGATGTAACTGCATAGAACATCCTGATACCCATCTAATTTCAAATCCTTTCCAGAAGATATCTTGTATGCCTTCTCTTTCTCCACAGCCTTGTCATGTTTTTCTGGTCTAACCAAACTGTAAACCAGACGGAAAGCATTCTCCAACAACAGCCTATGATAGTCAGCAAAAATGTCCATGCGGTGTGATTTAGCATACGAATCTGAAAAGAACGGAGAAAAGTTACCCGCTGGTAGCTCTCTTCTGACTGTTAGCAGAGACCCACATCCCGAACCAGGGTTCGCACCATTCCCAATTTCAAAGTTACCAGTTTGGGACTTGAAAACATGCACCAGCTGTTGCAGGATATCCATTAGGTAATTAACAAAAACTTGCTGCCTAAGGACTCCACAAGCACGATGCAGCTGAGCAGCAAATTCATTTTTCTCTTGATCATCCAAGGAAGACAGGGAAGGAACTGAAGAGGAAGGTAGAACTTGGATGACACTTTTGTCATGCGTATCTGTTGCTCCACTGGATTTTGGTACAGAAACATCTGCACCAGGCTGATGCCAATTCCGCAGCATTAAAGTAAAGAACATGAAGACAAGGATAGTGACCTCTCCAAAAGATGAACGAGATTTAGCAGCAAAAGGTTTGCTCAGATTAACCTCATCCAAAAACCATCTGACTAACTTCTCCAAATTTAAGTTCTCAGGTTTTGAGCTGTCAACAAAAGGTCCACCTACAGCAGATGATAATCGATAAAAGAGCTGCATAACAGGAATAGCCCGAACCCCGGAGGTGATTTCCATCCACCCTTTCAGCTGTTCGAGAAGTTCAGAAATAAGCAACGAATTTACTGCCCTTTTTGATGCTGAAATTGTAACCGGGTCTATCACTGACGTGGAGAACTCTTCAGATTCGTTGGCTTCTAGCATATGAATAGATGGTGCAGAACTTTGATTGGTCACTTCAGCTGCAATTGGCAACATGCTTGAATCACTGAAATCATCTGCCGTCAAGTGAAACTCATTGCCCTCTCCACCTAATGTTTCCACTTCAATTGGAATTGCAGACATTGGATGATCCCTAGAGTGAGGTGGAGGAAGCCGGTCTGTATCTAGCACTTCATAACATGCCTCGCACAAATCAAAATCAGGGCAAACAGTGCAATGCCATCTTCTTCTAAGTATAGGCACAGTGGAACAACCATCACAACAGTATTGGACAGATGATGTAATAGAGTCTTCTTCAACCATGATCTGAGTGTTTCCACCAGCTGAGGTTGTCACATCAGCAGGCAAAAGAATAGGTGATGCATTCTCAACCGCATCATCTGTACCCAACATAGTTTGCTTTGGAAATGGCATCTGAAGCAACCTTGAAGATATAGCCAAGCTGGAGAGAGAGAGAGAGAGAGAGATTAATTTAACAATTCGAAAGCAGAGAAACAAGTAACAGGTAGTTAAGGACAAATAGATACCTGCAGGATGTCTGAACAGCCTCGTTGGAGGAGAACAAAAGTTTCTTCAGTAATGAAACAGCAGGGCCAACAGATATTCCTCCAGAATCCTTCCCAGGCAAAGCAAGACACTCAGCATAACAATAAATTAGTTCCACAGAGGATATAACGATGTTGTTCATAGTTTGTGTGTCAGGTTGCTCTACGTCCAATATTCCCCACAGAACTTGCATTAACCCATCGACCACTTCTGAACCTGCATTGGCAATTAGATTAGAAACATAAAGCACAAAAACTAACACATATATAATATGCTCAAAATGCAGAAATGTTGACTTTTCTGATTATAACATTCTGACACATATAACATTCGATATTTCAAACCTGGTTTGCCACATCATTCCCTCCCAACCCCAACGATGGTTTTCAGGCAAAACCAATCGGGGCCAAGGCAGGTTATGCATTCATTATCCTGACCCACTAGGGTTCAGAGAGTTTAGAATAAGCATTATCAACAGATTCCTTCATCTCTCTTATTACACTCAACAATGAGCAAACTAAGCCCAACACTCGACAACACATAAGGCGATTACTCAAATTGGAGCAGTTTTGCATTCAAACAATCATGTAAATAACGAAACCCAAACAAGCAAACTAAGCCTTGCAACTCCGAGGCTCCACTATTGGGGAGCCTTTGATATGGAAGTTCTTCTGGTGCTTGCACATGGCGGGTTGCCGGGTTCTATTTCGGCCTTTCCACTTGGGGTCACTGCACAAAAAAAATTCCCCCGAGCCTTTGGACAACAAACAAGGTTTTTCAGTCTTCACAAACGGTGCTTCAGGACAAGGTCTTCTTTTTGCTGGGCCTTTCAGTATTTTCTTATGGGCCTTCTGCAACGGTTTTTTTTTTTTAATGGCTGGCCATTTTACAAGTAGTTTGTTTTGGTCCTTTTCAACAAGGAGGGTTCGGGGCCCAAGCAGGCCTCGAGTTCCATTCAAGCAGAGCAGACTATTACAGGTAGCTAACTTGCCATAAAGCAACAGTTGAATATAATATAAAGTTGAGACTTCTAGGTGTTGAACTAAAGCATCATTTAGACAGACTAAGATGAAAGATACAATTATCAGCCAACTGCCTCAACTTGTAAAGCTTACTGTCGAGACTTCCAGAGCAACTCATCAATCATCATTAAAATGAATCTGGCTGACCTGCCAAATAGTATGAAGTTCACAAATAACCATGACAAGGCAAGGAATATTAATGCCTTTCCAGTAGAACTTGTTAGAATATGTTTTGTCCCACATTGGTTAACTATGACTTGTAATGAGTTTATGCATAATATAAATAAGACTTCTATGTGTTAGGGTTCATTAACACCCTTTAACACTTCTCTTCTCTTTCTCTCTCTCTCTCTACCAAACAACATGGTATCAGAGCCAAACCCTAATCCACCTTAGATACACCTAAACCCATCACTCAACAGCTGCCGTCAGCCACTGTCCACCACCACCACCACACCCAACGCCATCGTCACTTAATACATATGTCATCTCCATCTCCCCATCAATCGACATCCACCAAACGACAGCCAACAACAACCAGCCACCAAACGACATCCAACCCAGTTCGACAGCCAACAGAAAAACACTCAATCGATCGTTGCCCAGTACCTCCACAACCTCGAAACCCATTGAAAACCCTAAATCGATCATTCTCCAGTCCTTAAAACCCTAAATCGATCATTCCCCAGTCCTTAAAGCCCTAAACCGAGCCACCCAGAACTCACGAAACCCTAACTCTTCAACCTTAACCTTCGAAATTCTCAAAATCGATCTCGAAATTCGACCCAAACCTTCGACACTCTCCCAATCGATCTCGAAATTTGACCTTAACCTTTGAAACCCACAAGAATCTGCTTGAAAATCTGATTCAGATTCGAAACTCAGATCGAAAGTGTTTCTGTGTTCCTGATGTGTGGTCGAAACCAACTGAAGGACATGTCTTTACTGTCGACTGGTGTTTGATATCCAGTACTTGGTGTTGATCGATCATCTTTGAGCTGTTATGGATGTTTTCTTGACTTCTTGTTGTTGCCTGACGGTCTATGTTGTTGTTTCTGGTATGCTAGCCAACTGTATTGGTATTTGTTTGTGATGTTACTGTTGGTTGATTCTGGTGACCATCGTATTTGGTTGATTATTGATTAAGTATTTGCTATTGAATTGGTGCACCTCCATTACACTTTAAAAATGACTGAGTTCTGGCTCCAGTATTTCTAGTTCTTCTACTTCTGTCTCTAGTGATGTTTCTACCCATGTTTCTACTGATGTTTCTCACCACTGGTCTCCTAACATGTTGTCCATCACTGCTATTCGTTTGAATGGAAAGAACTATGCTACTTGGGCTAAATCTGTCGAGACGTATTTTTTGGGCTCCAGGCAACATGATTTTCTCACTGCTGATCCTCCTACTGATTCTACTACACTTGCCAATTGGAATATTGAGGATGCACAAATTCGTCTTAAGTTGTGGAATAGTATGGAGCCTGAGATTAGTGGTGCACTAATGTTTTTGGACACTGCTAAACAGGTTTGGCGACGAACTCAGGAGTTATTTTCAGGGGTTAATAATCTACGTTGGACTTTTGATTTGTATCAGGAATATTGCATCTGGTGCTTTGCTAGCCTTGCTTCTCACTCTCCTTTGCTGGCCTTGCTTCTCATTCTCCCTGGATCATTGAATCTGGTGCTAATGACCATATGACTGGTACTTCCATTATTTTGTCTGGCTCTCGTCCTATTGGCCAGTCTTCTCATGTAACCTTAGCCGATGGATCAACTTCTCACATAGCCGGTTTGGGTTCCGTTACTTTAAATTCATCGCTTTCTTTGGACTCTATTTTTCATGTTCCTCGTTTTCCATATAGTCTCACGTCTGTCAGTAAGCTTACTAAATCCTTAAATTGTTCTGTCACATTCTTTCCTGGTTATTGTGTTTTTCAGGATCTCAAGACGGGGAGGAAGATAGGTGGGGGTACTGAGCTTGGTGGTCTCTATTACTTTACTGATGACGAGCTACCTCCTCCGGTTGCACTCTAGTCCTCTGTTTCTCCATACCAGCATCATTGCCGCCTTGGTCATCCATCTCTCCAGAATCTTAAATGCTTAGTTCCGTCTTGCAGTCGTGTCAATAATTTGTCATGTGAAGTCTGTCAATTTAGTAAGCATCACCGTGTTTCTTTTTCCCCTAGAGTAGAGAGTCGTGTGTCGCGTCCTTTTCATTTAGTTCATTCAGATACTTGGGGTCCTATACATGTTCCGTCACGCTCAGGATTTCAGTATTGTCATTTTTGTGGATGATTATTCTAGACTTACTTATGTTTATCTTATGAAAGCACGATCTGAGTTGTATACCATTTTCAAATCTTTTTATCAAGAAATAAAAACTCAGTTTGATGTTCCTATTCGGATTCTTCGTACTG
>CM029274.1:31420717-31763934 GCA_016920895.1 Vaccinium myrtillus
AGTGGGTATATGGCACTAAAGAGCATATCAAACAACAATAGTGGGTGTCCCTCGGTATCTTCATGGTAACTAAAGGGGGAACAAATGGTGCAGTTGCTTGAGAACTTGGAGAGAGGGGCAAATGTTATTCACATTCAAACTTAACATAAATGCTCTTAAAGTTGATTTTACATGGATCCTTCAAAATATATATAGTCCCTGTGTTGGCACTCATCAGTAGAGCTGTAAATGAACCGAGCCATTCGCGAACTATTCAAGGTTCTTTTCAGTAAGAGCTTGTTCGGGTTCGATTAGTCTACTAAACAAACTCAACCTGAACCTCAATTTTAGGCTCATTCAATAAACGGGCCAAAGCTGAGCCTAAAAGTATTCGGCTCGGCTTGCGAACGCAAGTTTAAAATGTAATGAACAGATAATGTATATTCTAGGGGTGTATTACTATGTAATACAACTATATAAGATAACAATTCCCGTCGTCCCCAAACTTGTTCCACGATCAGTTCTTAATACTTGAAATATACATCAGTTAGGGTTTTTCCACAGCCTCCCCTCCTCTACATCACATCAGCTAGTCCACACCGGCTCCTCCACTTCGCCCCCACCGCCTCCTCCACATCGCCTCTTCTTCTCCGTCACCGACCCATAGTCGGGCTGCCTCTGTCTGTTTAACTTCTTCTTTACACGATCTATCAACTGGTAAACATCTTAGTTCGTTAAGGTATAAGTCAGGCTCGAGTTCGACTCAGGTTTGATTTGAGCCCTAACAATTGAGCTCAAGTTCGGCTCATAAAAAAAATTCAAAGCTCGGCTCGTTAAACTCAAACGAGCCAAACCGAGGCTCGAATTTGGTTCTTCAGTGAATTTAGACCAGAACTCATGACAAAAAAGGGAAAAAGCGCCCAAAATATGCCATCATGATTTGCTCCAACAAAAAAATACCTGAACTTCAAAAAAGAAACAAAACTACATACTATGTAAAAAAAATTCACAAAAAAACTCAGATACATTAGTTTTGGCCTGCAACATACACAATTACCGATAAAGGTTGAGCAATTTGCGACGGAGGGAGTAGTCATCTAGATCGCTAGGTCTTTAACATAGAGTAACTCCTATACCCATTTCTTGTGCATGTCCTGGCTGATAGGTGTATTTAGTTTGGTTCAATGTCTGAGGAAAATCTTGTGAGAAGTTGCACAATTGTGTAAACAAATGTGCATTTGTTTATTGAAAGTTAGACTTAGTTAGACCTCTTCCTGCATATTATAGGAGTTCTATGAATAGCTCGAGAGAAATTGAGATAGAAATATGCTTGCTTAGTTGTTATTCCATTAAACATGCCCTTCTAGGGTCCTTTAAACATACCATTTTCTGAGTTTTTAGTAGGGGTGTAAAGGAGCAGAATCGATCCAAGATCTTTAAATTGGTTTTAAAATTTTGGGAAAACACATGGTTAGCCAAAGAGGGACGGACGGATCATTATATCCTCCTCTACTAAACAATTTCTAACTTGGACATGCGTCCAACTGCTTCTCACAAGAAGATCATATGTACAAAGATATCTATAATCAAAATATTTGATAAGAAATAGCATGTGGTATAGAACGAATAATCAATGAAACTAATAAAAGAAGCTTATAATCATGATAACAGCTAAGGAAATGGTCCTAAAAAGAGCACCCTATCACATGCAATGAAAATCATGGGGGAATGAAGAATGATGCCAACTAGAAACCATAAAGGCTAACACACATACACACACCAAAAAAAAAAAAAAAAACAGAAGGGTACAGTTACGAAGCAAACAATTCCAAACATAGGTTTCTAAGATAGACAGCAACAGTACCTTAAATCCTGCAGGAGTTGGACTCTCTAAAAACCCATCCTCAGATGCTAAGCCTTGCTTAGCTCCGTCTGAGTCACCATTCTTGATGGCATCACCACTCAGTTTCACATCTGCCGTAATGCATACTGTTTTCTCAAAAAAATCAAGAGGGAATTCTGGATTTAAACCAGCATAAGCTTTATTGCTAAGAATACCAGACCCCAGTCTCTTCACTTTCTCTGACATAGCAGTTGAACTAGCATCAACCCCAATAGGAATATGTGAGTATATTTGGAGACTTCCATCATCATGTAAAACAAGACAGTGGATTTTGTCTTTGGATAATGGCTTGTACGCAGTTATCCCAACCAAAGGCGAGGTTGAACCCACTGAATGACGTAGGTTTTGTGCAAACATCTCGTTTTCCCCCATGGAAACAGCAAGTGCAACATTGGATTTCAGAGTCGAAAAACAAACAAATAACCCACTCCCAACAAGCAATTCTCTCCAACGATGCAATCCAGCTGGTCGCAGCTTACCTTCATGCTCATCCTCATAAACAGCAGATATCTCAGTCAGAGAAGTTGCATCAGGATTTAACCGGCCAACAAATGTGGTTCCATCTTGGTAAGATAAAAAGAGTAGCTTATAAGTTGGTGAAAAGTATAAAGACGAGCCCTTCACAAGCACATCTTTACCTACAATTTGAACCATTTCCTTGAGCGGTTTGGCTCCAACATTTCCCTTCATTGACAATTCTAGCCTGAATAAGCATCCAAGTTCTGAGAGAACAACAAGAAACATCCTTCCCTGGGTAGCCACAATAAGTGTTGCATCCACAATCATGTCATCAGGCAATGTGAAGTAATGCATAGGACTGATGTTGTCCTGAGAAAGATCATATATCTTGACAAACCGGTTGGTAACCACCATTAGCTGAACCTGCGATCCAGGAACCCAATCCACACGCCTGATATAAGAACCTTGCAAAGCAAGTTCAATAGCTAGACGATCAGTTACCTCTCCACGATGACTTACAGTAAGGACCTGGCAATCTTCATAGCCTGCTACAGCAAGATAATTCTCTACCACAGGGTTAAAGACAAGATGAACAATTTCAAATCGGACAACATTCTTAGAGAGTGGTTTCACATTAGCCTTGTCAGCTGTGACAGGTGCAACAGTTGCTTGCCCAATCAACTGTCCAACATCAAATATGGCCACTTTGTCACCTTCACCAACAGCAAGTCGACCTCGAATGCTAACACTAAGCAAGGATTTCACAAGTGATCCACTAGCTAAATGAGATTTCAGCTCCTTGGCATTAGGATAATCAGCTTTAATCTTGAGGTCTAGTGAGCCACTTTTATAAGCCTTTCTCAATTGCAAAAGATCGACTCCGTAAGAAAGTACTTTATCTTCACCCAGTGCAGTCGTCTTATCTTTTGAAAGGTTGGAGTCCCTTCTGCAAGTTATAGAAGGCAACAACGAAGAGCAAAGATCAAGCACCTGACCTTCAACATCAAGCTCTTTAAGAATCAGTGGCATACAATCTTGAACCTCTCTTGGAATAGATAACCTAATAGAATTATCAGTGTCCATAGGGATGTCTTCTTCAAAATCCGAATCGCTATCAGGAAGCTGATCTCCTTCCTCTGTAAAGGGTAGCAAAGGCTGAAAATTGCTAGTGCCACGAGTGGGCGTACTGTTACTAGCAGTAAATTTCCGAGGCTTCAAGCACTGGCAACTGCTACCTCTAACACCCCCAGCTCCACAATCACAAAAGAAACGACTTGAGCGGGAGTATACAACACGATGACCACGATGACAAACTTTGGCACACACAGAACAGCAGCCTTTTGACACAGTCAGATCACATGTATAACAAAAGTACCAGTGTTGTTCCATAAAATTGCTGCCACTGGATGTAAATGTGCAAACTTTGGAAGCAAGAGCCCTGTCACTGTTAGAATCATCTTCATCATCTTTGTCCATGCTACCCACCTCACCATCTGATGTTCCATCATCTTCATCTTCGTCTGCAGAAGTTGCATCACATTCAAGAGATGTGGATCCCCCTTCCTGATTAGAAGACAGGACCAAGGTCTCAGAATTTTTTCCTGAACTTAGAGATCGTGAGGCCATAAGTCCCATACCAGAACTATTGTTAGACAAAGACTTTGCAAAAGATTTGTCCACGGTATTTTTACTCAATCCACAATCACTCATAACCGTACCAAGAAAACCAAAGAGAAACTTCAACCCTTGAAGTCGATGCTCATCACCAGCAAGCCTCTTCATCAGCACCAAGCACCGCTGCACAAGGGACTTCATTGAAGTCTCACCTCTTAACAGTTGAACAACAAAACTGAAATAAGATTTTGTTGTCTGAGCATCGAATAGCAAAAAGGCATTATCTAGTGAAATCAGCATTGCTTCAAACAGATGGCTCTGCAGTTCTCCTGATCGCTGTTCAGAAAAGGGGGATACAAGGCTCATTATAAAATCCATGGTTGATTCCCTTAGAGAAGCTGAACTTCCTTTTGCGCTGGCGATCCCACCTGAATCTTCCACCATCGAACCCAACAGTCGCCTTTCTAACCATTGTGAAAGGAAAAGCAAATCCATGCCATGGAATTTCTCCTGTACTTTTTGTTTAATACCAGGATATGTCTCTCCCGATACAATATCAGTGAAGAAATTAAGAACCTTTACATTTACTGGTTCAGAGTCGCATTTGTCCAATGAATCAATCAGAACCAACAAATCACCGCGTTGTGAACCATAAAGATCCTTGACCTGTGCTGAAACATCATCCCCAGAGAGGAAAAATCTGAAAACAACATCTCTTGAAGGGTCCTTTCGTACAGTATCCATGATGTCAATGGCCTTGTTAACTGTCCATTCATGAATCCTGCTATTAATGACTTCTTGTGAATTGATTGCACATAAAAATTCTTCCATGTGCTTCAGATCATATAAACAGTTATAATCAGGCACTTCCAAGCGTTCAATCAAGCTGCAGTAAATTGATTCACAATTTCGATGAACACTGTCAAAAACCTTGTCAGAATTGATTGCCATGACTGAATCAAGAATCTGTCTAAGTACCTCAGTCTCCATGGAGCTAACTCTCATAGCATCACTACTGTGAAGTAGCCCATCTAAAAAGTTAATTATACCTCTAATGCCAAGAATGCAAGAAACGAGACTCCCACTTGGAGTTTGAAAATGACAGGGAAAACCATGCAAGACAAATTCCCAAAAGACTTTACTGGCTTGGATTCCTGAAGAAAGTTTGTCAATGGTACCATCCAACTTTGATAAAAGATCATGAACAGACTCCAGCTGACTTAGATTGATTCCGTCCTTCTCAAGGAGCTCATCCTGCATGCATTTGTCAAACCCAGTATATTTCAGAAGCAACAGAGGTGAAGACTCCTCGGTACAATGCTTGCTACTACTGAAGGCAGAAAGGAAAGATTTCTGATAAACCCGCAAATAACTATTTAGCAAAGAAGAGAATATCCTCAACAACTCTGCAACTCGATCTGCACCAAAGACACTAGAAACCAGGCCTTCAGCAAGAGAGAGAAGCTCATTGTCCCGGGATGTCTTATCTGACCATACTGGGCCAGCTGAAGTAATTGAATTCTTTGTGCAATACTTCCAAATGCCAGCATTAAGTAAGGACAGTACAAGAGATAGCAATGAACCATTCCTCAAAAAATCCCACCCTAGCTCCCTGCTGTCCCCAGCCAAGTTCACGGCATGCAAACACTGAAGCACAGCAAAAAGCATCTCTGGGAAGTTAACCTTCTTAGCAATAACACCGCAATGGCCCAATAGTGAGTGACTAAGGCAGAACATATGCTCCACATTTGAGGTGTCCATGGTATGTTTGCCACTCCAGAAGAGAAGCAGATGTTCCAATGTGGAACCCATTGTAGGAACATCCCAACAGAGCACAAATATATATCTTTCAATGATAAGATCATCCACTGTTTCAGCTATTTTGCCACTCCAACAGCCCAGAATCCGAGAGAAGGTTGCACATAAGTCACCCCAACTCAAAGATAAGCAGTCAATCGCCATCTCGTCTCGACAGACTGAAGCAGGAAGCGGTGCAATATCAATCAGTTGATTAAGAATGCTACTGCTTACGGGACCATCTTTGATCCCTCCAGGCATCAGATTCTCCACAGCAACCGATGCCCAGGATGACAAATGATCATTGGCAGTATTCGGAGGACATATTCCGGTAAGTTGGGCTTCCCTCAACTTGGATCTCAATACCAGAAGCAATGATGAAGGGCAAGCACGGGGGTAGTATATCATATGGCGAAGCACTAAAACCAACCGTGAAATCAGCAAAGCCCAGCAAGACACTTGTATATTGCTGGAACCAGAGGAACAATCATCAATTTTACTAAAAGAAGAAAATATAAAGTCTGCCAGCTTTGCCTTTTCTGCATCAGATGATAAATGGAATGCCATGAGAATAATCTCAATGTGATACGTAGAGGGCAGAGTCTCAACAAGTTCCTTAAGGCTAGGACAGCTTGATAAAACTGTTTTCGCCTTTTCCACGAGAAAATCTACATATATCCTGTAGATTATGGTTCTCAACTGGCTACCAGACAAACCTGCCCTACAGATAACAGCATGAGCTAGCAAGGTCAGGGTCTGGTCATTGTAAGCAAAAACACCATTTTCAACCTTCAGAATTTGCTCAACTAGATATTCTTCAAGTGAAGCAGACAATGCATGGCGCAAGAGAAGGTGGTGCAAAAGTTCAAAGCATAGTCCATGTATATTCCCAGTCTTACTCTGTTCATGAAAAGCCACACCATTATCAGAAGTCTTCTCTTCATAACAACAGGACTGACAGTAGATTATGGAGAGCAGAATATCTATATGGTTGCCCTTGAGCTTCTGGCAACCGTCCTTGTATATAGAAGGATGCCAATCAGGAGAAAAAAGACACATTTTGAGAAAGCTAACCAATTCTGTAGCAGCTTGAATTGGCATATTGCAAAAGTGGGAGCTAGAACTGACTGCAATAGTAGGTTGATCATACCCATCTGCTGATCCTATTGAACGACCACCCTCAGAGAAAAGGTCTCCAAATAGAGCTTCTTCTTCGTGGCAAACAGCACTTTCCAGTTCAGCAGAACTAACAGCTTTTGTGGTACTGGAAAAGGATCTCTCCAGTTTTGGCTTTAATTTTACTCCCTCAGAATGAAGGAATAGAACAAGCTGCATCAAATTATCCACCCACTGTCTGGATGAAGGGAAAACTATGTTTAGAAGTTCCTCAGTTGTGTACTTCTTTAACAACAAAATCCTCTCAGAATGAATATGACAGGCAAGGGAGTTGTTTTGGAAGTCACTTCCAGAGCACTCAGCGTCAAACTCCTCCAAATCAACGGCTCGGTGTGTTTGTTGTTTAATGTCTCCGATGAGTTTCAATACCCAACCAACGACACGAGGAAAGTAAGCCAGTGGGGGCTTTGGGTTTACAGCAGCCTTGTTGTAGCTCCACAAATTACCTTCCAAATCGCCCAATATGGAAGCAATTATGCATGCCCGGATGTTCTCAAATACACAGCTGTTGCGGAAAACAACTTGGACAAGTAAAAGAAATTCTTCCAGCAGCAACAATAGGAGACTCTCGCAACTACTCTCAACAGCAGCATTAATGTTCACAAAGTCAATCTCAGTCCTGAGTAAACTAGGCAGTACATCAGCAAAGGAAGCAACAGCTTGTAGCAATGTAGCATCATACTCGATATATGGCATGTCTTTCACAAGAATCCTTAGTAACTTGAAAATCCTCAGGCAAAAGGACAACCTCTTGCGGAAATTGGTACTGACTATTTTGTCATCAAGGACAAGTGGAAGCTCAAACAACTCTTTGCATACCGAAACGAGACGTTGAACGCATTCCAAATGAGCAACCACCCAATGCTGAGAAAGAAAAGCCAACTTATTCACATCCTGGTGAGAAGTAGACCCAAGAATCAGTTGGGTCACATTATCAGGTAGCGTGCATTCAGCAACTAGTGTCATCAGAAGCCGATCAGCTGGTTTTTGTTCCTTTGAGCAACAGCCCCCTTTTCGAAAAATGCATAAAAAAAAAGCATGGAATTAGAAAAAATGGAAGAGAGAAGGGGATATTTTGTAAGTAACAAATTCAATACCTTGAAATATGCATCGAACGTGGTCACTGATATCAATATTGCCATTTCCAGCAGCCAAAGCTAACAATGGATCTAAAAGTGCATTGCCAAAGGAAGGCTGTGGAAGATCCGAATCCTTATCCATTCCAGCAATCAGTGCTATCTCCAATATCTGTACGAAATTATTCTGAGAGTAAGAGAAAGGAAAAAGCTCCCAGAGTTAGTACCACAAGATAATCAAATAGAAGATTTAGGGATACCAAATCACTTGAAAGCAAAAAAACAACAGAAATAACGAACACCAAACTCCTTATGACTCTAGAATACAATATGCAGGTTTTATAGAAGCTTATATTGCATCAGCCTTTAGCGGGTATATGGACACCTAAATATGCACCCCAAGGTTTAATTATGTAAGGTAAAATTCCTGCTATTGTTTCACAAAGCTGTTAGAAATGACATGACTGTTAAAACATCCAACTCAAAACCCATTGGCAATGAGTGGAGAGGCCGACAACTATCAACCACATATCAATGACAAACTAAGGGGAACCAACCATCAATAACATAGAGTCTTGTCCAAAAGCCTCCGAAAGCCTAGCTCTGATACCATGTTAAAGCATCAAACTCAAAACCAATTGGCAATGAGTTGAGAGGCCGCACAGGCTCATATAATAGCTTTGGAGATTATAATTAAACAATGTGGGACAAGCTCTAGCAATGACAATTGAGGTAATTGATTGAACTGCTATGCCAGAGCAGCATTTGATTGATTCATGTCATGCAATCAAGGAATATTGCCGTACATTGTACAGCCCCTTACAAACAGTGGGTGACATTCTTTCAACTACAAAATCCAATCAGGAGCCTCAAATTCTCTTGAAAGTTGCATTCTTTCATGTTGCACCACAAAGTTATGGCGGACCCAAAAAAGCACTTCACGGTAAAACAATTCATGGTAAAACAAATATACTACTGTTTTTCTAATACTTCCTCGTCAATTTGCTTATGCTAACCGCCCTTCATATGCCAAAAGATGCCAATCAGTTAATTTTATCAGATAAAATCCTATGACTAGTTTTACAAGAATAGTTAGTAAGTGTAATATTAAAACAGCAAAAACACTCAAAGGAGTAACATTAATGGGAAACATAAGGGGCCGATTTTCCCCTAGTCAAGCAAAACTCTAATTACATGCACTTTCAAATACCTCAATTGATGCGGTCCATAGGAAGAGGTCAAGGGCATTTGGTAATTTCATATGGCTGGAAGTTATGGCGCTTATGGACTGGAAGGTAGTCCATTGGCCACTAAATGGACCTGCTTGGAATTCACTATGCATTGGCTGGAGTACTTAAGGCTGTGACTTTTCATGAGCCTTGTGACTTTTGATGTTTTGACCACATATTTAATGTATGCAACCATTAGATAACACATGCATCCTACCTAGCAATCTAGGGAATGCGATAGCCTTCGGTAGTAATACTTCTCGGAAATAGGAGTAATTAATGTGTTTGGGAATAGGAGTAGTCATTTGCATTTAACACATGCTTAGGAGTCTATAAATTGATGTACTTCAAGAGTTTGAATTATGAATGAATGATTAATATGAAAATTTATGTAGCTTTATGCTTAAGATTGTGTGATGCAATCCCATTGTTTGGTGTGATGCTAAAGAGGCCTTAGGTGTGATGCCTTTGGTAACCTAGGAGTGAGGCCTAAATATATCTTCTTAAACCCTGATTCTTCTCTTCTTATTCACTGTTCACGTCTACTGTTCAAAGCCCCCAAAACAGCCCCTTTTCTTAGTGTTTTGATCAGCCTTAACCCTATTCCAAATCTGTCCCAACATCAATTTGGTAGCAGAGCTTACGGTTTCACCAATAGGTTCTATCAAAGTGGGAGATCCAATGCGCCACAACATGCCTTGAACAATAAGATTGAGGTTTCAGATTTTGACGGAAGGAATGATCCTAGGGTGTTCTCCTATTGGCTTGCATCAATGGAGGATTTTTTTGAAAACTATAATATGACAGATGATCAAAGAATCAGATTTGCAAAGATGAAACTTGTTGGCTTGGCACAGATGTGGTGTGTGGTCTTGGAGGTCATATTAGAAGATTGGAATTGCCACCAATAAACACATGGCAAGCGATGATAGCTAATCTCCAAGAGAAGTATATGCCTTCACATTGTCATGCCAAGGTTTGTGAGCAACGAGTTAATTCAAGACCTGTGCGCAACATATTTGAAGAGTGTATGCAAAGACTTGAGGCCATTAACACTCGTAATAAAATCATGGAAAGCACACGCCTGAACAGTGCTAGACTTAACACGAGTGTAAGCCCATCTACAAAACTGCCACAACCAAAACAAGCTAGTGTGGAGCATGCGCATCAAGTGAATCCAAAACCAAAAGGAGATGTTAAAGGTACAGGCTCTAAAGAGATGTCACAAGAAACTGATTATGTCCCAAACCCGACCAAAGTGGAAGAAAATCAGATTTTTAAGGCTGAAAATGCTCCAATTTTTGAAGTAAACGCCTTGCAAGAGGTTGCCAATACTGTTGCTAAAGTGGCTTGAGTTGCAACCCCAGAATCTCATATTCCTTGTGCTCTTGAGACCAACAAACTGAAGCAACCAGCTGCTGGTTCAGAAAGTAATACATCTTCGGAGGGCAACAAACTGCCTCTGAAGCTTTTCGACATAGAGCCAGATGACATTAAAATGAATGGGCCTAAGTTTGCTGCACAAGATTTGGGTGAATTCAGAGATTCTCCTGTTACTTCTATTGATTTTATCATTCTAGGAAAAGTCACCACAGGATTTGGAATCTCAATACTTTCTTTGTTGTGGATTCTGATTCAACACTTCAAAACTCAAGGTCGAGTTTTCTCCAACCAAGGGAGAATGATGCGGTCCATAGGAAGAGGTCAAGGGCATTTGGTAATTTCATATGGCTGGAAGTCATGGCGCTTAGGGACTGAAAGGTATTCCATTGGCCACTAAATGGACCTACTCGGAATCAACTATGCATTGGCTAGAGTATTTAAGACTGACTTTTCATGAGCCTTGTGACTTTTGATGTAGGGAAGTTTGACCACATATTTAATATATGCAACCATTAGATAACACATTCATCCTACCTAGCAATCTAGGGAATGGGATAGTCTTTGGTATTAATACTTCTTGGAAATAGGAGTAATTAATGTGTTTGGGAATAGGAGTAGTAATTTGCATTTAACACATTCTTAGGAGTCTATAAATTGATGTACTTCAAGAGTTTGAATTATGAATGAATGATTAATATGAAAATTTATGCAGCTTTATGCTTAAGACTGTTTGATACAATCCCATTCTTTGGTGTGATGCTAAAGAGGCCTTAGGTGTGATGCCTTTGGTAACCTAGGTGTGAGGCCTAGATTTATCTTCTTAAAACGCTTATTCTTTTCTTCTTATTCACTATTCACGTCCACTGTTCACAGCCCCTTTTCTTAGTGTTTTGATCAGCCTTAACCCTATTCCAAATCTGTCCTACATCATCAATTGGAGAAACACAAATGAAACCCTAGCAAACTTGATTAACACTAAACCAAAATTATGATATTCATTCATGTCAATCAGGTCGCCTTTTATGCAACTTGATAAGATTTTTACACAAATGACAAATCCATGATGATAAATCCATGACACATAGTGAAAGCAGCATCCAAGTGATCAATTTGATAAAACCAGATGAAGTTAACTATTCAAGGAAACAAAATTCAAAGAAAAGTATTCAGTTCACAATGAAGCAAACACACCAGCAACAAAAATACAGCAAGTACTAATCCAAACCATTATAGTTAAGATCCAATATTCCATTAATGTGTCTATGCGCGCTGTAGTGCATTATATCAAAATTGTACCATTTTAGTTGCCTACATTGATGTGAATTTACTCATGTGGCCAAAAGAGTTTATACCTGGACAGTCAAATCATCACCGCTAGGCACGGATTTTTCCAAACAACAAATAGCAAATTCCAGGGCTTGTTGCACAGCCGCAATAATTACAGGTTCTGCTTGCTCAACTGCACCATCATAGAGATAGACAAAAATCAAATACTAAATCTTACTTACCCATAACTACTTCAAATCTTCAATAAATAAGACACATACAAGCATATCTATACATCTATTTGAAACTAGCTCAAACTTTTGATTTCCAGAATACAACAAAGAATCCAAATTTCTACAGATGTTTAAACATTCTCTGCTGAAATAACTGGAAGGGCAAAAACAAGAAGAACAAAAATGCTCAATAACTTCCAACATTCATTCCTTTTGGGAATCCTTAATAGTTTGGTTCCCTTCTTAATTACCCAAAGTAAACAGAAACTTCCCTCGTAAACACAACAAATCCATTCTCCATCTACTGCCTTTCCCATTTATCAATACTCGCCTTTGTGACTGTGTTAATGTTTTCTTGACTTTGAACAAAGCCTCTTGCTTAAAACTTTGTTGTTTGTCAGCTCATGGCTGTTCCTCATGAAGGGGTTCCTCCATCCATTCCACATCAACTACTTCAATTTACAATATCAATTACTGTACACTACAATGATTTTTGAATTCTATGGCACCGGCATCTCATGTCCACATCTATCTATTACTCCCGGAGTTCCTAATTGTTAGTCCATTATTCCATTTTAGAATGTTCCAAAATGTTGGTCCTTCTCTAAAAGTGGAAGTAGAAATTGATGATCTTTCAAAAGTATCCCTCCCTTATAAATGAATATAATATATGGGCAATGATGAAACTGATGTCATTAAATTTGAATGCAAGTACAATCTTTACATGTCTCCTTACAAAGTTGGAACTCCCAAAAAGGACCAATAATAAGGAAGTAAGGGAGTATTATCATAGTTTAAAGGGAACACCCCTTTTGGTGTGAACGTCAGTTTCGAAGCTGGCTTATATTTTTTATTTCCTAAACTACCCCTTTAACCCCTAAAGAAACTGCCACCCAAATTTTCTTCTCCCCTCTTTTCTACTTTCACATCAAACATTTCATTACAGATTAATCTCAATTCAAGGTTTTCTCTTCTAAAATTTCAAATAATACGATTCACACATGCATCACACGAGCCCGGGGTCCTGTAGTGACATATGTGCATATTTATTTGACTACAGCATTTTAAGTTTTTAACCCACTAGAAAATGGCTGGAAAACCTGAGACACACACTTTTCGCCCCAAAAACACGCATTTAACCACCTAAAGAAACCGCCAAGAAGGTAAAAAACAAAACTGACATCCGAAATTTCTTCTCCTCACTTTTCTACTTATTTTCACATAAGAGATTAATCTCAATTCAAACTTTTCCTATTTTCAAATTGTACAGAACACGATTTGCAGAAGCGTGTGCCCGGCGTCTAGTATTTGTCATGTATGTGCATACTTAGGCCATCTCCAATAATGGAGTTAAATGCACATATTAGTCAGAAATTAAGTCAGATAGTTAAAAAAATTCTTGTTCTTGCCTGCAATAGTGTACAAACTGGTAGAAAAAAGGCTGACAAACCTGAGATAGATCGAGTGGCGTAAGCAATCGCGTACGCAGCCGAAGAAACGGCCTGAACCTGAGCCTTCTCCCAACACTCAAACCCTAACTTCCCATTTCCGGCCGGTTCGACGCCGAGTTTGAGGATCGAGTAGACCTTCTCAAACCCTAGCTTAAGTGAAGCATCAGAACGGAGCTTGTAAGAGAGATCGCTCGACGATGCCGCATCGTCGAAGACGACTTCGACGAGCCGGGCGATTTCGGCCATGGTTGTGAAGCGATCGGCGATTAGTGCATTACAGGAGTTCGATCGGAGAGCAGCAGAGCTCTCTGGAAAAGAGTAGTGGAAGTTTAGAGAGAGAAGGAATAGAGGTGGATTGATAGAGGAGTGGTGTGTTGAGGAATTTTCAGTGGAGGGTTGAGAGGGGTGAAGAAAAGTATTTATAGGTGGTGAAAAGATGGTCGGACCAACGGGAAAGAAATGGATTCGAGTGCAGTGTTTTAGCTTACTTTCCAAGTCATTCTGGGAACACAGCACCGCCATTAGAAAAAAGTAAGGGTAATTTTACTTACATCCCTGTACTTTAAGCATTTTTAACTTATACCTCTTTACTTTGTTATACAGTATTAGATATATTACCCTTCATATTTCCGAAGTACCAAAAAAAAAAAAAAAAAAAATATATTACCCTTCGGGCTTGTTTCATTGTCGGATTATTTTTATGAGAGATTGGATAAGGTGGGATGAAGGATAGGGATCGAGGGTTGAAGTGGAAACCACTATCACGTCCTCAATTTTCAACATAGATAACAAACATTTCTTGAAAAGATAAATTATTATATTCCATATATAAAGTCCCAACAATATCCATTCACGATGTTCAAAGTTCATAAGAATAACCAAGTCTAATCCGGGTACCCATACTCCATAAGTAAAATATGATTGAAAGTTGAGACTTATTACATTTCCCAACAAGTCAAAGAGAAGTATAAATTTGAATTACAAAGTCATCTTTCCAAAATTTAGTTTCATGGGATGATCACGTGACTCCTTTCCTTTTAGCTTACAAAAACATGCACAGATACTATGCATTCCAACTCATGCCGCACTGTGAGTATTTGAAATTGAAAGGGTCAGCTAAACTAGCCCATTAGAAAATTTTCTACAAACGCTAAATGCTGAGATAAGTACGAGAGAGATAATATAATATGAATCAACCAATGAGTGAGCAACGCCAAAATACAATCTAATTAAGAAGGTGAGTATCCAAGCGTTCATAAGTCGTCATTTCGTCAATGACATTCTCGAAATAAAATTCCAAATATCCACACACACACTTATCATCCATTTTCATCCCTCATTTCATAACCATTATTATCCATATTTTTAAAAAATGGAAATTTTGGGTCCCATATCCCCTGCTGAGTATTATTTAGGCCTCATTATCCCTGTCGAGCATTCAGGACGTCTCCCTAGGACCTTGTAGCCCTCTACCGAGATTCATGGGTCTCGTAACCCATGCCTAGGGTCGCACCGAATGGTGGCCCCAGTAATAACAACCCAATTTCAAATCAAGTAACCCATTTTCTAAATTCCCCAATTACCCATCCGTATCCATTTTAAACAAGTTTCATTTAGTTTAAACCTTGGCCCATGGCCCATTACACCAAGTCATCGTGTGTCATGTATTCGTGGGTAACTGCAAGTGTCCTTGTAATCGTGAAACGATTAACGAAACAAGTTATGAGGCTAACCTAATGAATTCACAAGGTTCAATGCTATATCTGTCGATATCAGACGAGGGTCAACGAATAACGGGAAAGGAGGCCAACGGAAGGGCAAACAAGCAATCCGAACAACACAACAAACTAGCCAGATTTGCTGGAAAAACTGTCTGGACAAGGGCATTCCCGTCCAAATGGATAGGGCAGTGAACAGGGGCAAAAACTACAGAAATCTCATACTCCCTCTGTTCCTTTGTAAGTATGCAACTTTGTAATTCCAACTTATTAAAAAACATCATCATTACATTTTTTCACATCAACTTTTACATTCACTTCCCACTATTGCCTTGATGGAGACATTATCATTAAACTCTATGCACTAACTTGTCAAAAATGAATATACTTTTAAGGGCAAAATAGAAAATGTACCAACTCTTACCCACTAACTTTTCAACATCACACTTGTTTAGGAACAACTCAAAATGGAATACACCACTCTTTTTAAGGTACGGAGGGAGTATTTTGGAACGCAACCAAATCAAAGTCTAGGGTTCGAATAAACCAAAAATATGCCTCGGGATTGGTCATCTGGCCTGAAAATTAATATCCCCTCTCATCCTCCATCCAAACAAGGCTTAGGGTGTTCACCTCCATTAAGAGTGGAAGAATTAAAAATTCAATTATTTATTTGTTTCCTAATATGAATATATTCTCAGATTACTCCATTTGATATGAAAGCATAAACTTTAATTCCTATGAAAGCATAAACTTTAATCAACTTCTTCCAACATTCAAAAGTTCTCCTCTTTTTGAAAGGTAAAGTTCACCTGTTTAACATGCCACAAAGAAGTTGGAGGCCAGCTTCATCCTATGATTATTCGTTCAAAATAGGGAAAAAAAAATCTTCGTACTATGAATTACTTGCATCCGAAGTACTTTCTAGACAGTGGCAGAGCTAGACTTTCAAATTGGAGGTGGCAACTGAAAACTCAATATACTCGTTGCATCACAAAAAGATTATGTCTCGATCCGTCAATTTAAGACCCTAAAAAGAATATGTATTTATGCAATTAATCCAAACTTTGTTTCAAAATGTGAAAGAACTCGTTGACATCCACCATTTTGCAGGAAAAAAATTTGAAATTTTTTGCACCAAATATGCATTTTTTAATTCCTTGTTTGACAAACCAAACAATCTTTTTTGGGATGGAAGAGGTATTTACACATATTCTAAGATTAATCATACATAATACCCTGAAAAATTATGTTTTCATAGGTTAATGATCCATGCATCAACAATAATAATAAAAATTGCAATTAAAAATTGTGGGACGCTGCGAAGCAAAATATTAGTAATATTTTGTTGGCTTATGACTATCAAAAAGAATAATGACACCAGGACTAAAAATATAAGCAATGGCCTCCCCAGCACACTCACCTTACTTGGTTTTGATTCAAGAATGCAAGGCTTTAATGGCTAGCACGGGGTGCTCCTTGAAGCATATATACAGGGAGGGCAACAAAGTAGCCGACAAACTCGAATAAGTGAACAAGAGCACAAGTGGGTCTCGCAAAAAATATAAGCAATGGCCTCCTTGAATAGAGGGGTGTAGCTTTTGAGAGGGATTAGTTTCCTTTTATTTTGCTTTTTTATTTTGCTTTCAATGGCTCTAATAGGGGTGTGGCAATGGCCTCTAATAGATTTAGTTCCTAAAGATTTTAGTCCAAAACAATTCAAGCCCAATATTCGAATTTTCCTAACTCTATAAATGTTGGTAAATTCAAGCCAAAATTCTATAAATTTTATTTGTTACAAGTTTTCTTTTTTTTAAAAAATTAGCCCTTCTATTTGCAACCCTTTATTTAACTTTTCCACATTAAAGATGAATAAATGCCCCTAAAAAAATTAGGTTGGTAATAGAATTAGCCCCTTTTACTTTCCTCAGGAGAAATCTACTTTTTTTTTTTTTTAAATTGTCTATAACTTTCAATCTATAATATATTATGTACTTTTGAAAAAATTGTATTTTAGAACTCATTGATTTCTATAAAACAAGATCCATATTGCATATTTTATGTAATATAGATTGAAAATTATAAACAATTTTCGAATCCAGCTGGAATAGTAACATCATCACTTAAATAGGGACGGAGGGGTACAAGTTTTCAATAGTTTTTTACACGGCCAATTCTATTTGCAACCCTTTATTTACTTCATACAACCAACTAACTTCACACATTACATTATTGGCTAAAGACTGAAATGCCCCTAAAAAAAATTAGCACCCCAATTAGCCCCTTCTTCTTCATCCCCATTTTCTAAATTCCCCAATTACTCATCCGTATGGAGTAAATTGGTTTGGGGATTTTTAGTTGTGGGTTGGATGAATAAAGTGGGTTGTATGGAGAAAATAGTAGGTTGGTAATAGAATTGGCCTTTTTACACACCTCCTCTATATTTTTTTTTTAAACTTTCTCTCTCTCTCTCTCTCTAAAGCTCTTCATTTTAAAGCACTCACAAGTAGGGATGGCCATCTCAGCCAACCCGCCCTGATCCAACCTATCCCCTCTCCGAATGGGTAGGGAATTCAAGAAATTTGTCGGGGAACGGGTAGTACATGAGGAATTTTTTTTTTTTTTTAAAATTTCGGGGATCGCGTGGGGGAAGGTATAGTCAATCCCCGGCCCTCCCCCTATTCCTGTTAACACATACGTGTACTATAACTTATAAGTTAGGGTTCTGAACTTCTGATACTAAAAGAAAATAGGGGTCATATACAATGAGTCAATGATGATGTTAAGTTAACTTTTGCTATTCTGGGAAAAAAGAGAAGAAAAATCTATGCTAGTATTAAATGTTGAATGGCTATGTAATGTTCAATGGTTATATAATGCTATTAAATTTGTACTATTCAGCCGCCGTATGAAGTGGAGTTTCACCTTTGATATTTAGTCGGCATCATGGTGGATGACCTAATTAGAGAATTGTGATGTTAAGATTTGAATCCCTGATTCACTGTTGGAAGGAAGACAAAACTCTATGCATGGGAAGGACTTGATCTGCCACCCAAATCCCCGTTCCCCGTATTGGGGTCGGGATGGAGGTTAAAAAAAATTCCTAATGGAGATTGGGGAGGGGATGAAGATTGATATGAGTTCGGGGATTGGGGATGGAGATAGTGGGGAGGGGATGAAGATTGATATGAGTTCGGGGATTGGGGATGGAGATAGTTGTACGTACCCACCCCCTATCCTCTCCATGCCCATCCCTACAGTCACAAGTTCCTAAACCCTAAAACTTTTCAATTTCAAAAGAAAAAACAAAGCAGTTAGTGAAGCTTTAAGTTCCCAAAACTTTAAGTTCGTCTCACAACAAAGAAATGCAATAGTGCAAGAGCCATTTTTGTTTCATGTTTTATTTATTTTTTATTTTTTTATAACTGGATGTCCAAGCCAGCTTGCGTGCATCTCAACTAATTCCGAGGCCCTGGAGGTGACGATGGGTCATAGTCCCCAGTGGCCCCAAGAGTTTTGCTGGTAAGGGGAATCAAACTTGAGACCTTAGGTGCAGGGACGGAGCAAGGAATTTCACTATGCAGGGGCGAAATTTTTTTTCTAAAATACTTTGCAAGGGCAAGCCTATTATAAATCATAGGATTTTTTTTCCCTATACAATACTAGTTTTTTTTTCTCTTCCAGAGGTGACCACCCCTACTGGCCCCCCTCTGGCTCCATCCCTGCTTGGGTGAGAGCAAACCCCTAAGTCCCAAGACAAGACCGCTTTGCCAACCCCTCGAGATTCATTTTTGTTTCATGTTGCCTTTTGGTATCATCTATTTATTCATTTTTTAACTAATTATTTAGTTACTAGTAGTAGCTTTTCTCTGTTATGGCTCCTAATGCAAATATTGGAAATAAATTTTTAATGCGGATGAAGGGCAGTAATATAGTAGTCGGGAACATGCAATTTATCCACTCATCTTATCTCTTAATTATAAAAACTTTGTACTGTAACATTTATGGTTTGTTTAACAGAAAAAAAATTATGTTCCACACACATTGTAAATGTCTTCAAGTCATGCACCCATTAAACACTTTTATGGGATTAGTGAAGTAAAAAATACCTTTCCTTTTCAAGTAATTAAAATAATAATACACTTCAAGATTACGTTTACTTCTAGAAATGAAAGTTCTAAGAAAAAAAGCCTTAACTAGCCAGGGTCCGAGCCTGAACCCAAATCCAAGCGTTTAGCTCGGATATGTTAAGGCTACAGGCTAGGCGAGGACCTAGATTTTTTAATATTGGGCGGGCTTGACCCAGCCCAATTTTTGTGGGAGCCCGATGAGCTTGCGTCGGGCCGGAACAAATTTACACCTCGAGCCTCTATTGTCATGCCACTATAGTCCTCAACACAAATCTGGTTGTTCATATCTGCATTCATTTGATTGCTATCCTTTCTTTTAAAAGCAAGGAGATGTTTTCTAATTTTTACTTTTCAAAAATGCCCCAAACAATATCTGTGAATGCCTGCCCTATCCTAGGACCCTTGTCTGGTCCGCGCCAGCGAAGTTCTTCTCTACCTAGAGATCTAACTACAAAAAATCATACCTGTTTAACTCTTCCCGCCATCAATCCTTGCTGCAAATTGAAATCATGTCGCGTGTAACACATTTATTCGATTTTTAAACCTGCCTCTAATTGAAAATACTCCCCCTTGCCCCCTTTCCAAGGAACAATCCAATATTATCGTCCATCATTTCATTGTACCTTTCACACACAAGCTGTTTGACGAAAAGAGTCTTTGAGAAATACGAGGTTTTTACACCCTAACCGATTTCACCTCACATGAACAGTACAAATCGGCCAACTATTCTTTGGAATTCTGGAAGGGAACGGAAGCGCTACTTTTCTAGGTAGTAAACCTTGCGAGATGGTCTTAATTGGTGATCGAGGTGGTGGCAAGATAAGCCCAATTAAAGATTGGTACAATTGAGCGAAACTACATTGTCAGAGTAGGATAGGTCCAAACAGATCTCGATCTCAATTATTGGCTCAACAAGTTTTCAACAGCCAAATATATAGAGGTATAATTAGTTAATGAAATCTCTTGACAAAAATTAGGTCCTTAGAGTTCATTTTTGGATGATCGCTGCTACTAGCATTAATCTAAGTAACTCATCTTCGCAAAAAAACCATTGACTAATGACTACGTGTGCTCAAATTTAAACATTTCTTTAGTTTGATGAACTTCTGTATGTCACAAGTATTTGAAAATTCTGTTTGTTACCTATTTGTATTGCAATTTTGTTCTTCTATCTAGGACATAGTTCTTCGGCTCTTCCTTAGATTCCTTGTCAAAATTATCCTTATCAACAACCCCGTTTATTGCCTTCGCAAGGTCATCCACAAGCATGCCATTATGCCCTGCTTCTTGCTCCAACAGGATGTCAAACAAGCAACGAATTGGTATAGATGAGATAGCATTGTAAAATAGATCATGAAAATTTGTGCTAGAAGCCTAGAAGGTTAACAAAGGTTGGATTTTTGCGATATCGAGGTTATCTCAAGGAACATTAGATGACTTGTTTACTAGGAACTCAATACTCTCTTTCAATTCCACAGCCACCAGAAACTAGATCCACCGTGCACCAATAACTACGACACTATGCCTTGAAAAGATTTGATAAATTTTTTTATATTAAATCTTTCAAGGTCGATTCCATACTCAGTTGACAAACACAAAACATTGCAACTATTTAAGAGTTGGTTTGTTCTTTTTGTTGTTTTGTTGATAATTAGTGTTCCAGGGAAAAACGAATTGTTAGCCCAAAAGTTTCAGATTTTGATGATAACAAACATACCTTTGTTTTAATTAAATTAGTCAATTGAGTTTCATTGGAATAATATACTTTTATTAGGCAATTTAGTTATTCCTTAGGAAGGATGGAACGAAAAGTGAGAACAAGAGAGATCCCATCATATGCTATGAGTGCAAGAAACCAGGACATGTTAAGTCTGAATGCCCTCAATTGAAAGAGTCGAGCAAGAAGGTAAAAAGAAGAGCAATGCTTGCGGCATGGGGTAACGAAAGTGATTACAGTAGTTCTGATGAGGAGAATGACCAAGTCAACCTATGCTTAATGGCTCATGAAAATGACGAGGTAAACTCTATTGACGATTCTGATGATCTTTTTATTTATGATGAACTGTTAAATGCCTTTCATGAATTGCATGCTGAGTTTAAAAAGTTGGGTTAAAAAAATAGCTCTCTCAAAAAAGGTAACTCTTCACTGCTTGCTGAAAATAAACTTTTGAAAGGAGAAAATGAAGCATTAAAAGAAAAAGTAGAAGGTTTTTCAACAAATAAAATTTCAAATTTGGAACTTGAAAATGAAAAACTAAAAACAGAAGTTGAAAACATGAAAATTACTTTGTCTAAGTTTGTTAAAGGAAGAGACACTTTAGATGTTATTTTGGGGAAACAAAGATGCATTTTTGATAAAGCTGGTTTAGGTTTTGATCCTACGAAAAAGCAAAAGTTTTATCAACATTTTTTTGTGAAAGCAACTAGTTCATCTTGTCCTTTTACTGCTTGTAACTATTGTGGTGAGAAAGGTCATATCTTGCATTCATGTCCTATTAAAAGAAAGACATATATTGGACCAAAAAAGATATGGGTTCCAAAGAATTTTGTCACTAACCTTCAAGGACCCAAGCAAGTATGGGTACCAAAGACCAATGTCTGAAATATTTTGTAGGTATGCTTGAGCACAAAGGCAAATAATGAAAGGTGGTTCTTGGATAGTGGATGCTCAAGACATATGACGGGTAACGCTAAGCTTTTTAGTGCCTTATCATCTAAAGAAGGTGGTTTCGTGACATTTGGTGACAACGGCAAAGGTAAAATCATAGGTATTGGTGATATCGGTAAGGATCCCTTTCCTACTATTAAAAATGTGCTACTTGTTGATGGATTAAGACATAATCTCCTTAGTATCAGTCAACTATGTGATAAGGGTCATAGAGTTATTTTTGAAAAATCACAATGCATTATAGAAAACATGGAAGAAAAGAAAACAATTTTTGTCAGCACTAGACATGACAATGTATACATTGTAGATGCTCATTCTTTATCTTCTAATGATGATACATGCTTGACTGCTATAAATGAGAATAGTTGGTTGTGGCATAAGAGACTAGCACATGCTAACATGCATTTGATTTCAAAGCTTTCAAACAAGGATTTAGTTATTGATCTTCCTAAAATGAAGTTTGAAAAAGACAGACTTTGTGATGCATGTCAAATGGGAAAACAAACTAGAACTTCCTTTTCTTCTAAAAATATTGTCTCTACATCTAGACCATTACAACTTTTGCATATGGACTTGTTTGGACCTACTAGAACAACTAGTCTCGGTGGTAAACATTATGCTCTTGTTATTGTTGATGATTATTCTAGATATTCTTGGGTTATGTTTCTTGCGCATAAAGATGATGCATTTCCTGCTTTTACTAAGTTGTGTAGAAAAGTTCAAAATGAAAAGGGTTTTCCCATATCCAGTATTAGAAGTGATCATGGTAGGGAACTTGATAATAGCAAGTATGAGTTGTTTTGTGATGAACTTGGCATTGATCATAACTTTTCTGCCCCTAGAACCCCTCAACAGAATGGCATGGTTGAAAGAAAAAATAGGACTTTGGAAGATATGGCAAGAACTATGTTATGCGATAGAAATTTGCCTAGATATTTTTGGGCTGAGGCCGTTAATACCCGTTAATACCGCTTGCTATGTGATGAATCGTGTTATGATTAGGCCTATTCTAAAAAAGACTCCATATGAACTTTGGAAAGGTAGAAAGCCTAACATTAGTCATTTTTGTGCATTTGGTTGTAAATATTTTGTTCATAATAATGATAAGGATGATTTGGGTAAGTTCGATGCTAAATCTGATGAAGGCATATTTGTTGGTTATTCTACATCTAGCAAGGCATATAGAGTTTTTAACAAGAGAACCTTAGTTGTAGAAGAATCTGTCCATGTTGCATTTGATGAATCTGATCATGTCCCCTCCAAGGGTTTTACTCGTATTGATAGCATAGATGATGAGATACCACAGGACACCTCAATAAGCAAACAAAATCAAGTGGAAGCTGCTGCAAAATCAGCCTCTGATGAGGCCATTGAAGCTGATGGAGTCAACTCAATCGCAGCAGAGAAGGTGCAAAAAATTAGTTCTATTGCAACCGAGCAGGACCATGGAATCAATTCAATTGTTGATGATGATGTGTTCACAAGTACACCACAGCATAAATATGTTGCTACCGTTCCTAGAGAATGGAGGTATGCTAGTGATCAATTCAAAGGTCAAATTATAGGTGATCTGTCTCAAGGTATGATGACTCGATCTTCCCTTCGTAATATTTGCAATAATCTTGTTTTTTTTTTTTTTTATCACAAATAGAGCCTAAATCTTTTGTTGAAGCTGAAAAAGATGAGAGTTGGATTCTTGCTATGCAAAAAGAACTTAACCAATTTGAATGAAATGAGGTTTGGACCTTGGTACCTAGACCTAAAAATAGTTCCGTCATTGGAACTAAATGGGTCTTTAGAAACAAAATGGATGAAGCCGGTGTGGTAGTCAGAAATAAAGCTCGTCTCGTAGCCCAAGGTTACAATTAAGAGGAAGGCATAGATTTTGATCAAACTTTTGCCCCCATTGCTAGACTTGAAGCTATTAGAATGTTACTTGCATTTGCATGTTTTAGAAATTTCAAGCTTTTTCAAATGGATGTAAAGAGTGCATTTTTAAATGGTTTTATTTCCGAAGAGGTTTATGTTGAACCCCCTGGTTTTCAAAATCATGAGTTTCCAAATCATGTTTTCAAGCTCTCTAAAGCAATCTATGGTTTAAAACAAGCGCCTCGAGCATGGTATGAACGTTTGACCAATTTTTTTGATAAAAAATGGTTTTACAAAAGGAAAGATCGACACTACTCTTTTTATAAAAACTAAAGATCATGATATACTTGTTGTTCAAATATATGTTGATGATATCATTTTTGGTGCTACTAATGAAACTTTGTGCGATGACTTTTCAAAATGTATGCGAGGCGAATTCGAGATGAGTATGATGGGAGAACTCACCTACTTTCTTGGACTACAAATAAAGCAGAAAGGATGAAATTTTATAAATCAGTCCAAGTACATCAAAGACCTATTGAAAAGGTTCGGAATGGAAGATGCAAAGGCAATGGGTACTCCTATGAGCACTTCGACCAAACTCGACAAAGATGAAAAGGGTAAGCCTTTTGATGAAAAGAAATATAGAGGTATGATCGGATCACTCCTTTACTTAACAGCTAGTAGACCGGACATAATATTTAGTGTGTGTTTATGTGCACGATTTCAATCCTCTCCTAAAGAATCACACTACACTGCTGTTAAGAGGATTTTCAAATACTTGATTGGTACTCCGAACTTAGGATTATGGTATCCTAGAGGCACTTCAATTGATTTAATTGGATATTCTGATGCGGATTTTGCTGGTTGTTCAATAGATAGAAAAAGCACTAGTGGTACATGTCAATTTCTCGGACATTCTCTTGTTTCTTGGTTTAGTAAAAAACAACACTCTGTTGCCTTATCTACTGCTGAAGCAGAATATGTTGCTGTTGGAAGTTGTTGTGCGCAAATTTTATGGATGAAACAACAGCTAGAGGATTTTGGTTTATATTTTGATCACATTCCTATTAGTTGTGATAATACAAGCGCTATAAATTTGACTAAGAATCCTATTCGACACTCTAGAACCAAGCATATTGATATTAGACATCACTTTATTAGAGATCATGTTCAAAGAGGAGATATTGTCATTGATTTTGTGAGCACCGATAATCAATTAGCTGATATTTTTACAAAACCTCTTGGCGAAGATCGATTTTGTAGCATAAGAAGAGACATTGGTATGTTTAATCCTTTATGACAATTCTTGATCTCATTATCAATTACTGTTGATCTAATTATTTTTTTCCCACGGGCAATGCTAGTATGCACTCTATCTACATTTTTTTCCCTACAGATGTCTTAGTTGAGTTTGAATCATGAACATTTTTTTTGGTTAACTACTAATTGAACTCAATTCTAATGGAGCAAAAAAAAAATAAAAATCTAGTGACATGTTTTTTGGTTTCTTAATGATATCTTTTTGACAATACAATGCATATCTTTTTGGGATATATGTTCTTGTGAACTCAATGTGCCATATTATGTTGGACCTCATTTGATATCATTTGATTTTCGTATGGGTTTCTATTCACGATTCTTGGCCGAGATGTTTTTCTCTAAGAACAAGTATTCTTTAAAGTTTTTTGTTGATGACAAAGGGGGAGAAGGTATCAGAAGAGAGAGAAGAAAGTCGAAATGAAATGTTGCATCAATTAAGGGGGAACAAATTAAAAGGAGAACAAATGGGCAGTCAACAAAGGGGCAGTCATTTCTCTCTCTCTCAACTCTTCTTTTTAATATAATTGATATTATTGTTTGTCATCATCAAAAATGGGGAGATTGTTAGCCTAAAAATTTCAGATTTTGATGATAACAAACACACCTTTGTTTTAATTAAATTAGAATCAATTGAGTTTCATTGGAATAATATACTTTTATTAGGTAATTTAGTTATTAATTGGTTTTGAAAGGATATAAGAGTAATTCACTCAAAGTCCAAGGGTGTATGAGCAATTTTCTTAAGAGGACAAGATACATCTGGGGTTTTGGTCTAAAAGCACGACTGATGAGTTCATCTCAAGACACCGCTGATCAATTTCTTCGATTCATGGAATCAAGCTTTGAAGAAAAAAAAGGAAAGAAGATTTGCTGGGTAAAATTGAAGATGTAATTGCAAGGTACATCTCGTCAAATCCTATCTCCAATAGTCAAGTGTATGAAAAGAATCAAGATTGAGGACCAATCTTATTTCAAAATTCAAACGGCTGGAAAATCTCGCAAGGAAATATGTTGGCTGGGTGAAGATTTTCAATTGCTAAAGATGGAATTGGTCAACAAGGAAAGATTTTGGAGCTGATTGTTTGTGCAACGGCTAAATTGGGTGATCAACGTTAAATAGAGGAGCAAGGGGAACTCAGGAGCACACAACCTTTTGAAGAAAAATCAGTGAGCAGTTACTTGCAACTCTTTCATACAAATCCAATTCTTCATCTTGATTACTTTACACTAGGTTGAGTGTTGAAATTTTGAAGCTTATTGTAAAAGGGAGAAGTACACCCTTGTTCCAGAAATTCTTTACCCTTTTTTTGTGAGTGGTTTTTTAGGAAGAAAAATCATTTGGGTTTGGTTTAACTAGCGCCGGATTCTTAGCTAGTTGGAGTGGCTTCGGAGTAATCGCTCGTTGTAAAGGTTCTCTAGCACCCGCGAAGCTAGAGGTTTGTTACAACTATTGGAGATAGTGCAGCAATTCCCGAGTAGGATACTTGGGGAATGGAGTAGGCCGTGAAGTTGCGGACCGAACCACTATAAAATCCTCGCGTTTGATTTTCTCTTCCCTACACTCTTTAATTTTTTTTAGTTAGCACAATTGAATTGCATCACTAATCTGTTAGCCACGTTTATATCTATACAAAAGTGCAGTAGTTGATTTCTCATAGTTGCTTTATAACTTTGAGATTTTAAGTTTGGTTTTTGCAACTTCTAGTGGTCTCAAATCCTGTCACTTGTGCTTGCTTAATCTGCCGTAATATTTTCTTCTAAGTTTTGCATTTAGTTTTTTAATTGTTGTTTTATTTGAGAAACCCAATTAAATATAAAAATAACACATATACATATACATATACATCTATCTGGGCCAACACGAATCCCTCAAGTTCAGTTCCTATTTGTGTTGTTATTGGGAGTTGTTTGAATTTCAATAGACTTTTTCCAATTTTTATCACCGTTTTGTACAGCCTCTTTGTCGGATACTTATCATAGTTTTGCCAAGCACTATACAGGTGAAGAGTTTGAAAAATTCATATTATATGCGTAGGGTTAAATAAAACCGGTGATATGTAACAGCCCTTGTATTAAAAATTGGAAAAAGTCTATTTTACCATCTCGTGATTTAGGCCTCATGGGAATGGGTACGAGGTCCACGTAGTGAGGGGCTCTCACTACTAGATTGTAGTCAGTCTATCCAGTCGTCTGTCTCGATTATGAACGCTCGGAATTTTAATCCAAACAATGAACGACTCAGATCATTTGAAGTTTGGATTAAATCCTAGCCGTCAGTGCCGAGATGGACGGCCGGATTGGGCTCACTACTTGTAGTGAGTTATCTCATTACAAGGTCCCCACTTCCCGTGGGAATTACCTCCTTGATGTTTGAACTTAACCACATAACCCCCATTGGTTTTTCAGGGGTCAAATGGGCTAAACCAGAACAGCCATTTCACGAGTCCGGTCGGTACACTTAAAAATGTTTCCGTAAGAACAGTCTCCTTCCTACCCACACCCTAAAGTTACGGACCCCGTCCGAACCGTCCAATGTGTTTAAAAAGTATTTTTAAGGGTCTCCGCAAGAAATCAGCAAAAGAAAATACCGGGAATGACTTGATCCGAGCAGTTTTTCAAAAAAATTGTATATGAAAAACTGTTGGATCAAGCCCTTCTAGGTATTTTTTTTACTGATTTCTTGTGGGGACCCTTAAAAACATATTTTAAACACATTGAATGGTTCAGATCATGAAAATTTGATCGAGATCTATGAGTGTGGACGAAATCCGCACTTTAAGGGTGTGAATTGAAAGTTTAGTGTCAGTAAGAATAACCAATTTCCAGGTAAGTAATTAATCAAATGGTGGGAAATATGTGTCCCTTGAATAGCTTTTGTGAATCATCCATATAAAATCCGACGACAGAGTTGGATCTGAGGTCTCTGAATGATTTATGTTTGATGCATTAGAAGCTAAATATACAATGAAAATAAGAGACAAACTGCTGGCTTTATCACTTTTGTTCTGGGATCAATTGGCACTTTATTCTAAAGCACAATAATCTTACACATAAACTTTCAGTTTCTAACATTCACATTACATATCGTACCGACGAAAAAAGAAAAACATTCATATTACCCTAAAACATGTTATTGTTATGAAAAGAAAGACAAAAACAATGAAGATGAAATTGAGCTACATATGATATGACAGATATTATTGTGGAAATTTACACTGACAAGTACTTCTTTAATCAGGGTGAGGTTTTCTGTCTAATTGGTGGAATGCCAGGGAATCCAGGGGATGGTTGAAAGGGGAATGGAGGAAGACCAACCGGAACATTGGTTGTTGGCGGTGGCAGTGGGGGTGAAGGAGTTAAACCAACTAGCGGTGGGACACCGGTTGCAGGCGGTGAAGGCCGGAAAAAAGGGTTTCGACGGAATATCGAAGGTGGTGGCGTTTGAAGCGGATTAGGAGGAAGTGTCAAAGGAGGTGGCAGAAACGGGTTCGGAGGAAAAAACGAAGGGGGCTGAAATGGGTTTGGTGGCAATTGACTCCCGATACCTGGCCGTGGCGATGGGAAGAGAGGTACTTCTAATGTTTTCAAAGGGTCTGTTGATTTTAGTTTTACCGAATTTTCAGACGCTTGTTTTGGGAAAATCGGAAATCCGGGAAGTGGAGGCAGAGGGGGGAGTTGTGGCAGTGGTGGAAGATTAGGTAGAACTGGGAGAGGAGGCAAAAGGTTTTGATTTGTGGGTGGTTGACCTGGAATTGGAACTGTTGGTTCTTGAGTTGTGGGTGGAATTGGAAATATTGGAGAAGCAAACGCTTGAGGTAAGGATTTCTGGGAATTGAATTCCTTTGACTTGAGGAGGCTTGGTTTTTGGCTACACAATGTTGGTTGGTTCAAGGGCTTGAAAGTGAAAAAACCAGCTGAGAAAATGTGAGTTCCTTGCTTTCTTGACTTGAGATTGAGTGAATATGAAGTTGCTGCTGAGGCCACAGCACAATATGGCTCACTGCTGCTGATCAGCTTCACTGAACATTCCTTGATTTTCTTGACATGTTTCGATACCGACAACGGTAAACGTACTTTGAACTCCCCCCGCTCGTTCGTCTTCACCTCTTCCCGGAAACTTGGCTTTGAATTCACAACTCCGCATTCTACTGCCACCAATGCCCCTACGCGTAAAAACAAAACAAACCCATTTTTTCAAAATTTACGAAAAATAATTAAGGTAAATAAAAAGAGGAATATATTGTTGATTAAATGAGACCTGAAATGAAGTGACTAGTCTTTGAGAAATCTGTTTGAAAGCATGTGTCACAGTAGACAGTGCCAACAACAACTGCAGATGGAAGCTTCTTCTCATACTTGGCCTCTGACAGGTTATTGAATGTGAAAATGAGGAGAATTATTGACAGAAACCAATGCATTTTTCTGTAATTTCTCACCCCTTTGGAAACTCTCTATTGAAATGTGCTGTTGTGACCCTATTTGGTTTGGGAGAGTGAGGTTATTTAACCTTTGTAAAGGTGAGTTTAACAAGTATATTTATGTCAGTCATGCACAAAACCAGTGAACTGCAAACCAAGTGCAGTGATTGTAGTGTTCATTCCCTAGCTACCAATCACAGAAAAAGAAGGAAATGCTTAAATAGAAAGGTGGATAAAGACAGCCAGTAGTTTAACAGGTGTTTGGATAGCAATATTTTTGCTGATTTTCCATTTTTGTGGTTTTCTCTTCCTTTTATTTTTGTTGTTGCATTGAGGTGCGGGAGATTATCTATACAAAATTTTTACATAATTTTCGGATAAAACGACGTGGCATTTTGTAGTCCTCACATTCGAAGCTCAAATACATTGCAATTATTGTTTGTCATTCCCAGTTAGTCTAGATAGGCTTTTTGGGCACAGTTGTTATCACACAAATAGGAATATTACAAAACATATCCATATGCATAAAATTATTTGACCTTTTATAGTCTTTTCATTATAAACTCGACTATTCTGGCTCATAATTTAAAAAAACTGTCCTTGTTACATCCGTTTCGATGTGTTAAAGTGCTCTTTTACCGGTAAGAGTGCTCTTTGACCGGTAAGAGTATATGCTCTTTTACCGGTAAAAGAGCACTTTTATTGTCCGCCCATTGGGCGGACAATAGAAGGACTGTTTTTGTTTTGTATATCTGAGTTCATTAGAGTAAACGGTTGTTTGTTGGTAAGTCTGAGTGCAATTGGGTAAGTACCAGTTGGATCACGAGTCTCGTGTAGTGGCCAAGGAATTCATGAGCTATCTCACCTTGTGACTACCAAATTTCATGAGTATGAGAGTTGACTTTGGCCACAAGAATTGGATGAATGGTTTTGCTGTCCAAATTACTATTAATCCTTCCGTGCACTAGTCAAAATTTGATCCGCTATTTTAGTTTAATTTTGATATTTTTACCGGTAAAAAATCAAAACACATCCGGGCTGATCGGACGGCCGAGGGGTGCATAACCACCCCGGATTTACATGTAAAATTTTTGAATCTCAGATTTCGGACTGTCAAATGTGATTGGAATGTATGTCTGAAATTGAAAAAACATACACCAGATCTTACAATCTGAAAAGTCTAAGATACGACTAGAATCTTAAGTTTTCAGATTGTAAAATCCGAACAGAACTAAAATTGGAAAACCCGTCAATTAGAATAATGTCCTTTGTATGTTATACTGAATTGTATCTTCCTATTTTTATTTTGCAGGAAATGACACGTGCACGGGCAACGGCTTCACAGGAAGGCGACCGGGAACGTCCTACAGCATCATCGAGGAAGCAGAACATACTTGTTGCGCCAACAAAAAAGAAGGGGAAAAAAGTAAGGTCGCGAGTTCAGAATTTGAGCAACCAGTTGTGCCACCTAGTCTGCCCCCGCCGCAACTACAGCCTGGACTCATTGATCTTCCTTGTGGATTGATAGTCCAGTGATACTTTGTTTGGTTGTTTGGTGGTGCAACTCAAGTGCTTTTCAGGTGTTGGGAAGAAGAAGGTGGAAAGTTTGTTGTTTCCTTTTTTCTGCAATTTTCTTTTTTTTGGTTTTGCTTCTTTTTTTTTTCTTTTTTTTTTCATATCCTTTCAGAAAGGAAAGAAGTCGTGGGAAGGATATGATTGAAAGTTGAAACTCTTTACATGAAAATCATGTGTATTTCATAATTGCATTTTACTGCAACAGTGAAAATATTGGCTAGACGCTCTTTTAACAGGCACCGTATACAGATTGGGGTGTATACATTTTTGAACATTTCATCAGGCCTCCCTTCATCAATCAAGACTCTGTTCTGGGAGAGTTTGCTGATATCTGTTCTTTGGTCACCTAACCAAACATCTGTTCTTTGTTTTCCTTATAAATTTGCTTGAAATAACGTGCTGAATTCCTCCACATTAGCAAAATTTGAAAAAATTTGTATGCTTGGACCGACTCTGTCATGCACTTAGGGAATGACAATTATAGTTACACGTAATGGTAGGTATCACCATAGTTTTAAATAGCGGTATTGGTGTATCAGGAATCGGCATATCGAACGATACGTCGCAGGAATCGGATGTAGTGGTCGTGAATTTTTTAACTTTTGGGACGTATCGGCCGATACGGTACAGTACGTATCGGTATCGGAGCCTCCAAATCCCGAAACGAACTGGCCGATACGTATTCAAAACTATGGGCATCACAATACACATACTGGTGGGTATCATGTTCCATCTTGTATCATCTCAAGTTCGCGAAAAGATTTTTTCAACCATAACCTGGTTCATTTTTTCCCCCCTCAAACACAAACCTCTCTGATCTCTCTGTGAGATGCCAAATCCAAAGCCTAAAACTCTAATTTATAGGCCAAGTCCAGAGGACTATTCCTCCACCACACCAGACAGAATTCCATACAAGTAGTTGGAGGAGATGGAACACACTAAGATGCCAAGAATGGCATAGAGCACTAGCTAAGGGACATGGCTCAGCACCCTTTACAAACTTGACTTCGCAGGTTGCATCAAACTGTGGCTCTGCGGTGAAATCGTTAGCAGATCGACTGCCGTGCAGTAAATTCTGGAATTGTTGATACAACGGCCCTTGATCAGTACCGTGTCCCTTGTATGAGTCTTGTATGTTTGAAATAATTCATAATTGCAAATACTTTATACTAATGGTTTTTTTTTTTTTGCGACTTCAAAAATCAAAACGATCTCTAGATATCCAATGGAGAAAATCTTTTTTTTGCATTTCATGAAAATCACCCCAATTCACGTTTCAAGTGTAGAAGGTAGGTAAAGTTAATTTACTGGTTCCAACTTGCAATATTGTAATCATACGTATGAAATACAGATTTTTGCCTCTAAGTCTAGAAAATAGACATCTAATAACCTTACCATTAAGGTAAGCCTACATTTTTTAATTACCATTAAGGTAAGTCACTCTTTTTTGAGGTTTAGCTACTTAGAGTATCATACGGTGTCATAGGATTTTAAAAGTTTAGGCACTTTCATATGGTTTTGAAAGTTTAGGCACTTTTATTAGGGTACTACCCTAGGGTAGGTTCTTTCATAGGGTACCATAGGGTTTAGGTTTATGGTGCATTTTTCTATTATAGGGTTTTAGTGATTTATGCACTTTCATAGGGTGCCCTAGGGTTTTAGACACTTTCATAAGGTACCATATGATTTAGGCATTTTTATAAAGTTTGGGGAGTTGATGAGAGAGAGAGAGAGAGAGAGAGAGAGAGAGAGAGAGAGATTATGCCTAAAAGATGGATTAGTGCTGACCAATTTCCCTTCACAGACCTTGTGTATCTTACATGTGGATGGTGCATGGAAGAATGGACGACTTCCCTGGTGCGGCTTAGGTTTCACTGCTAGTGTGCCGAACGGATCCCTCTTAGCTCAACGTGCTTGCTCTTCTTATAGCTCTAGCCCCCTACAGACGGAACTTCTTGCTATTCAGGAAGCGGTTAATTGGTCTATAGCTCATAACTACAATTTTGTTCATATATTTACTGACTGTTATAATGCAATTATATATGCAGATTGCAGGGCAGAGTGAGGGTCACTATAACGACACTTTTTTGATACACAACATCAAAACGGAGATCTCAAGGCTGACTTTTTGTAAGATCTCTAAGGCTAAATGGAGAGAGGTCCAGCGAGCTCATGACTTAGCCCACCATGCCATCTCCTCTTTTGTGCGTCACTCTGACACGGGGGACGGCGGTTGACAGGACCTTTGCGCATCATTGTCTGATGTTGTGTTTTTTAGTTCATATCTCTATGTTGCCGTTGTTGTATATTTTGTTGACCCTTGTGTAAACTCTTTGATTATCTATGCTATCTTCTTTCTACATTCCAAAAAAAAGAAGAGTGATTATGCCCATGTGGGTGGAGAGAGAGAGAGAGAGAGAGAGAGAGAGAGAGAGAGAGAAATCCCATATGTCGGGCATTATCCGTGCTTTTATAAAAGGCAGTTGGAGTTGAGCGTGCATTGCCCTTGATTTTGTACCGGCCCATAATTCTCTTTATGAAATATGCGTTCTTCCGAAAATTACTTGCAGAATAAAATAGTGTTTCCAATCGCATATATAAAGGAAACCACTTTGTAAGCAAAAAACCATGCAAGCTCTCTCTCTCTCTAACATCTTCCACTATCAAGGATTTAAATATCGGCCGATACTTAGCGGTTTTTCAAGGGACCAATACGGATATTGACCAATAAACGGTCCGATACAGCCAGATATCAGATGATATTTGACTGCATCACTGATACCGTTACGTATCCCGATACCGCTATTTAAAACCTTGTCCACTATGGAGATAAAAAACCATGACTTCGATTCATGCTTTCCAAAAGTAAAATACTGGGAAGAATTGGATCTCTACCTCTACCAATTTCAAGGTTTTTGGTTCCTCCCTAATCATCTCCATGGAACTAAACAAGTCCTTGAACACTTCAAATTAACCACTTCCTAACGATGTAATCTTAGCTTCTTTTCCAAAAATAGGCACCACCTGGCTCAAATCCCTCCTCTACTCCATTGCCAATCGTACCTCAAAAAATCAATTAATTGCCAACCACCCCCATGAGCTTGTGCCGTCGCTTGAATTTCAAGTGTACGGAGGAGGACCGGTCGCTAATTCCCCTCCTCATTTTCCTACTAACACCTCCTCATCCACTAGGATTTTGAGCACCCATATACCTTACCAGATCCTTGGTGATACTTTGAATTCATCAGATTGTCGGGTCGTTTACGTTGCGAGAAATCCCAAGGACACCCTCATTTCCCTGTGGCAATTTGAAAATTCAATGAAGTTCGCTAGAAGTGCGCCCCTGCCATTAGAGGATATTGTCCCTAAATTTTGTGAAGGGACTGTGATTTTTGGGCCTTATTTTGACCATGTGTTAGGGTACCAGAAAGAGATCTTAGAAAGGCCCAAGAAATTCTTCTTTATTACATATGAGGAGTTGAAAAGTGATCCCAAGACTCATGCGAAGAGATTGGCTGAGTTTTTGGGGTGTCCTTTTGAGGGGGATGGTATTGAAAAGCAAGTGGAGGAGGTCTGGAGGTGGTGAGAGTTGTAGCATTGAGACTCTGAAGAAACATGAGGTGAATAATTCTACTGATGTGCCGAGTTGGTCTGCGATGTCGTATAAATCCTTTTTCAGGGAAGGGCGGGTTGGGGATCACAAATCATTTAACTAAGGGTATGATTGAGCGGATTGATGCGATCACGAGGGAGAAATTTCACAGCTTAACCTTTGGAAAGCAAATTGAATCCATCGGTGATACTGCTTCACGACCTTAGATTACAACGTTAGTACGCAACCCACGCCATACGTAGATCTCATCTATTGCTAAAATCATTATCCTTGTGTGCTATTGCCTTGCAGGTTGCATATCCTAATTCCTTATGCTGTGGCCCTGCAGATCCTTCAGTAGAATGGAGAAAGACATCACTGTGTTAGAGGATTTGATTTTGGTATTATTACAGATGTTTTTAATGACATGAAAGAGCGTTGAACACATTTTAACGATTTGTAAGTTGCATGGATAATTGGGTATTACTTCTTAAAAAAAAGAATCCGAATGTGAAGCATGCATAACCTATTGTCAGATGTTCATAATTTTGTTGCAAACAGTTTCCTGTGAGTACTTTGTGTGAAAAAATTGAATGTTTAAATGGGAATTTTCTGTCGGGTATTGGGAAGAAATTTGATTTCGTCAACTGGAACCTAGTATGCAAGAATAAAGATTGAAAAATCGTAACCCGCCTAGGTTTAGAGATTCGCGATGTTTTGATCCCTTTTACTAATTAACCCATAATCAATATCTTGACCAATCAGACACAAACGGAAAGCAAACAATTGAAGAACACAACGATATACGTGGAAGACCCCTGATTGGGTAAAAACCACAGGAAGTAATCATGCACGAAACCAATGTGTGAGTATAAGTAATCTTACTTGATGATCTTGTATCCTCACCATGAATCCTAAGACCTACTTGTCGAATTCACGTTAATCACACATATGCATGATCGCCAAATCTTGAAACTTCAAGCCTTCCAAACGAACCGCCTTTCAAACTCCACGAAAGGACTTTATTTAGAAATCTTATTGTATTGATATAAACCTCACGAAGATGATCCTTTAGCACAACGAGTCTATAGACCTTCATAAATCTTCGAGATACATAAACTCTAGCCCTCACTGATGTTTAGAAGTGAATAGAGAGCTTTAAGATGGTTGCTGTGTTGGGTACCTTGACCTAATTGGTCGATTTTATAGAAATAACATAAAAGCAGACAAAACACGCGCGTTTTGCTTGAGCAAAATTCTCTGCCTTTAAAACTGTGAAGTGACGATGCCAAGCAATTTCGAATGCAAAAATAATAGTTTGAGATTCCTTTCCATAACCTGAAACAGACGTTCTAGAAATAAACATACAAAATTACATTGCAATAGAATTGGAATACAAGAAAACATATATTTTGGACATGGCCTTGCAAAACTAAAAGGAGCCCGGGCCGTGGAGCTTCAAAGATAACAGCGGTCTTGTGGTATTAAACATGCCAGGTGCCAGAACACGACCGGCCCTCATTATACTAATTTTATTTTTAGTTTTGGATCATCTCCTTATACTGAAGTTGGTCGGTAAGTGATTACCAGTGAAAGTCTTCGGACTAATGAATCAAATGGACCATGAATCTACATCCTTGTGGAATGACCGGCCCTCATTATACTAATTTTATTTGAGAAAAGGATTTTGTCATATTTGGAGGCCAGGGCATTGTTAAAACTAGAGATTTTTTTAACAAAGGTGTGATCTCAAATCAAATGGACCATGAATCTACATCCTTGTGGAGCCAGCCACTTTGATATCTGCAGGCTAGCCTTGACCATTGCTAGCATCATTAACAACCGGACATCCTGATTATTTTGCATATCAAATTTCCAAATTTCGTCCTAAGGACGAAATTCTTTGTGAAAATCACTGAATTAAAAAAGAAATATTGATAGCATCAATTCGTGATGATCATAAGTAGAATGTTCGTATTCTTCGGTATGCAATTGCCATAAAATTTATATACTGATTATGAAATCAATACTGTTATTATAGATCAACTGTTGATACGAATGGCTGCCAATGGATAGGACATAGTCTACCATGCTTATATTGACCCTTTCATTAACAGATTCGTTATATTGTCTTTTGACTTGACATAGTCAATTGTGACAATCTCACTCTAGAGTTTTGTCATGAAGGCACCTCCACATCCGTGAAGCAATTCCCACATTTGTACTATAATAGATGGGTGATAGTCTACCATGCCACAAATCTACAAATTGGAGGACTGATAAGCCCGGAATATTGACATGTTAGGCCCATTTCCTAACAACTTAAGGTTTTGGGATTACTGGTAACTTAACATGGTATCAGAGCTCTGTTTTTGCGAAGTCTTTCCGTTTGTTAGATCTTGGGTTGCATTTTGTTTCGCCCTATCTTTAAAAATTTGTCTCTCCACGTGCAAGATGGGATTATACATAAGGAATGATGTTAAATAGCTTGATATACATTTGTTAAGCCCATTTCCAAACAACTTAAGTTTTTGGGATTACTGGTAACTTAACAGTCTGGTCGGGGACTGATGTAGAACAAGTAGTGGCTCAATTCTATGATCACAGTTGGACCGGTCGAAGCCCCAGAGGCCCAAAGAACTTTTAATTGAAAATTGTCAAACTTTGTAATTTATTGACGAGCCTGGAATCAACCCAAACTTGGCGGGCTGAAGCAGAATCACGACGCGGTCATTACTCATGACCCTAAGTTTGTGATAGATGATGGATTTCAGCCAAATTCCTTTATTTAGGCTTTCAATTTAGTCATTTTGCCATTTTAGGTAATAATAAGATTACAAATTACTCTTAGCGTGTAGTTCCGTTTTCATTGATTCCAGTTGGGAAAATCTTAGAATTGTTTCTAGTTTTCAATTTTGGGAGTTTCCCTAATTTCCGAGATCTTTTAATTTATGTTTTAGTAGTTTTTTAGGGTTTGCTAGGGTTTCTCTATAAGAGGGACTGTAATATCTACTATTCGACAACTTTTATTCAATAACAATTTTAAAGTTAATCTCTTTCTTCTTGTGGATTCAAGAGCCTGCATTCTGGCTCCATCCCTAAGGTTGTCAAAGGAGAGGAAACCAGCCTTCAACAAGAGCCCTATTTAAAACCACAAAGACAAAAACTCCATGAAACATCCTTGTGCAAACAATTACCCGGGACATACATTATTTATCATGCCCTCAATTTCAAAGACAATAAATAAGAAATAGAATACTTCATAAATTTACTTCCAAAAGCATCACCACAACATTGCAAGTTCATAAGTGTAAGGACCCGTAATTTTGCATAATTTTTCCGGAATAATGTTGGGTAAATGTGAGGAATTGAATTTTGACTAAGAGGGGTCAATGTGATAGTAGTAGAATGCATTGGGTGTGTTTAAAGTACATTTGGAAGTTTAGGGGTGAAAGTGTAAAAGGGTGGGAGTATATAACACATCTTGTTCTTGCATTTTTGCAAAAAAAACAGCCCTCTCTCTCTTCTCCCACTGCCGACTCCTCCATCTCTCTCCTCTCCTCCATTTTCTCTTGCTCCAAGCTCCAAGATTCACCAAAACCTCAAGTCCCCTTCAAGAACCCCACCTAAAATCACCTCCTCTACGCGTATTGAAGCTTGTATTGCACTTGTTTCGCACCAAAAGCTCATATTTCGGGTTGGAGCTCATTGGAGGCTAGGGCTTTCATTTTCTCACTCATTTCAAGCTCAAATCTTGAGGTAGGAAGACAAATTCTACTCCCTCTCGTTGTATCTATGTGATGTATAACATATATCTTGTTCTAGTTCTTAAATTCCATCAAATTCATGAAATTCTTCCATAGTGGGTTTGTTTGAGCTAAATTTTGTGATCTATGATTTGAGTACTTGTTTGATGCAATTGATGGTTGATTTGCATTCCTTTGATGTCCATTAGTTGCTCTACATGTCCAATTTTTGGCCTAAAATCTCACATTTATGTTTGGGTTGAAATTTCACACCTCTAAGGTGAAAATCTGTTTGTTGCCCCTGTTTTTAGGCTGCTGCCCCTGTTTTCCAGAGGCTATCCCCTGTTTTTGGGGTGGTTTTCGGCCACCCTTTGATGCCCGTTTGGTCCCTGATCGTCCATTTCATCGTGTTTTTGACCCATACCACCATTTTGAACACCGAATCCACTTCGAATTCATAAAATTAACCCTTGGGCACGTGAATTAACAAATTCCATGGTTTATGTATTGGACACCCGTCGGTTGACACATTTTTGGCGAAAATGGTGAACTTCTGGAATAAATGGGACTTTTTGGAACTTTTGAAAGACAAATGGTTTTGAATTGAAATTATTGGATAAAATGAACTCTAGGGATCACCCGTTTGGTGTCCCTAGCCATGGGTGCACGGAGCCCGCGAAATTTGGCAGGGGTGCATGGAGCCCATGAAATCCGGCAAAGGGATACTTCCCTAATAAAATTGATGAATATTTTCTTATGAAATGTCGGTTTTGATGTAATTGGGTTAACTTGGCTTTCGGTATGCGAAAAATGAGGGTTTTTGGTAACTACTAGGACGTTGGTTGGATACTTAAAATTGTTTTGGGACACTTGGGCATATTTCGGACACTTGGATACATTTCGGTTATTTCATGTTCGAGTTATAGCTTTCCGTTCATTTTTAACCTTATACATTGGTCGTGTCCTTCCCCATACTCATTCATTATGCATGTATCATGTTTATACACCTAGCGTTGTTAGAATAGTTTTCCTACTGGGCTAGTGAGCTCAACCTATCAATTTTCAGGTACACGGCATGGAGCATGAAGTTGGATGCTTGTCGAGTGATACTTACATAGAGCTTTAACATGCATGAAGTTATTTTCTCATCTTTGTATTATATTTTTGGAAAGATGATTTTGTAACTTCCTTAGTTTATCCTTTTTGACTATTTGGCAATGTAATAACTCTTAAACTCGGTATTTATGCTTTTGGGATTTGGCCTTTCGTTGTTAGAACTTATTGACTATTTTTAGTGAGAATGTAATATTTTGACTTTGACTATTCAAAGGGGTAAATATAAGACTTTGGACTTGTCCCACGTGGATTTTATGTATATTGGGATTATTAAATTTGAGGGTGTGACAATAAGCAATACAAAGTCTATGATGGGTACCCGTGTCCCATGAGAAAGTTTGAATAAAAGTGTTAAGTTATTACAATCATCCGAGTCAAAAGGAGAGAGTCAATAGAGTTACATTTTTATCTACCAAAAATACAGTTTCATGAGATGAACATATAACTCCTCTTTGTATGCTTCTAAACCAAATCATGCATTCCAAGCATGCCAAGTCATGCTCCGTGAGTTGTACCTGAAAATGGAAGGGTTGAGCTACACTAGCCCTGTGGAAAAAATTCTCTACAAACACTAAATGCATATGAGATGATATGAGCACGAAGGATAATGAAATACAAGACAATCAACAAGTGAGAAACCTCAAGATAGATTCAAGTCAAGAATCCAAGTGTCCTTGTACTTATAAAGTCTCCTTTTTTCAATAAAACCTCTTTCATCATTTCCAAATTGTCTACGTAAATCATTCATCCAATACTTTTTTCATTAAGAAATCCATTATTGTCCAAATCTCCAAAACCGGAAGTTTTGGGGCCCGTATACACCATGCCGAGTTCTTGGGCCTTGTAACCTCTGCCGAGCATTCGGGACGTCTCCCTAAGACCTCGTAGCCCTCTGTCGAGATTCATGAGCTTCGTAACCCCTGTCGGGATTCATAGGCCTCGTATCTATTTTTTTTTACGCCATCTAATGGTTTATATTACGCCAATGGGATAACATTGTAGCATCTGCCTTTGATCTTTCATGAGTTTTGACTTAATTTTGGCTCTCTAGGGGTTAAAATAAATTTCAGAAGGTGGATAAACAAGATTCCACATCACGCAAGGTGGGAGTGGCATGGAGGTAAGAGATCGGGGTTTTCCCCCAAGTTGGGCTGTTTCGATGGGTAGAGGACAAGATACTCAAGGGGTTATTATGAACAAAGCTCATGGTGATCTGTTAAAAGGGGTGAGAGTTCAAACGGATAGAAAACTAGTGTTATCCCTTCAACTATATGACAAGAAAGAACTTGAAGATAAGATAAAAAAAAAGTCTTGAAAAATTTGAAGGCACTTTGCTACGGAGTTGGTAAGGGAGGTAGAAGAAACATCCGGTGCATCAAACTAGTGGGCCAATTATGTGATGAGGCGCAGTCGGAAAGGACCAACCAATCGAGGTAACCTTTCTAGGTGTTTCCATACTCTTTTTTCCTAACGTCCATAAACTTATACTAATATTTCTCTTTTACTTCGATAGGGATTTTGTTTATTTGATCTATAGAAACGTAGCTTTTTTCAATCCCCGAGCAAGAACACTATTCACTTTCCAAATTTGGGACTACATTCAAATGGACTTTCAGAAATCTCTAGATGAGATGAGTTTGGGACCTTTAAGTCATGGGGTTTCCAACAAGGCCTTTATATTTGAGGTGTACATGCGAAACTCAGTATCGAGTTCAATAGATGGACTAATGAGGAAACACGTACAACTAGAGATTTTTGAAAGTCCATAGTCCCAATTTGGAAAATGAATAGTGTTCTTGCTCGGGGGTTGGAAAACGCTACGTTTTTTTATATTAAATATGCAAAATCCCTATTGAAGTAAAAGAAAACCATTAGTATAAGCTTATGGCCGTTAGGAAAAAAATAGCACGGAAACACCTAGAAATTGGCACCCTAGTTTGATGCACCAAATGCTTCTTCTGCCTCTCCTAGCAACTCCATAGCAAAGTGCCTTAAATTTTTTGAAGCCTTTCATGATCTCATCTTCAAGTTTCCTCTTGTCATATAGTTGGAGGGATAGCACTAGTTTTCCATCCATTTGAACTCTGACCCCTTTACAGATCACCATAAGTTTTGTTCTTCATAATGCCCTTGAGTATCTTGTCCCCTACGCATCGAAACACATGTCCAACTTGGGGGAAAAACCCCAATCTTTTACCTCCATGCCACTCCCACCTTGCATGATTTAGAATCTTATTTATCTTCCTTCCGAAATTCATTTTAATTTGAGAGAGCCAAAATTAAGTCAAAACTCATGAAAGATCAAAGGAGATGCTACAATGTTACCCCATTGGTATAACAAAAAACCATTAGATGTCGTAACAAAAACTATTCAATGGCGTAACATTTACTAACCATTACAAGGCGTAACATAAATCACAAGATTCTTCAAAATGAGATAACGACTCGCACAAAATTGTCTCCCACCACTCTATGGTTTCTCTCTCATTGTGTAGTAGTCACGCTTGGTACATTTCACCACACAAGTTAGGCATTACTCCTTTATATAGCCATTAACCTTCTCAATGAATGACTATGATCATTTTGATCCAAAGGCTCTAAATCTCCCTCCAAAATCTTCCAAGAGAATATTTGGGCATCCTCCATCTCTCAACAATATTATCGAAATATCTACACAATTTTTGTTAATTATAAAGTCTCTGACCATTCTCTAAAATCTTCCAAAATATTCTAGACCTTTTGAAAACTCTGAAAAATCTCCAGGTTCCTATGTTCTTGAACCTTCCAAAACATTATAGATCTTCTTTGACATTCTAGACACTTCCAAAATATTCTATGATACTATACATCACATTTAAGAATTTTTTTTTATAGGCAACAAAAATTTATTGAAGAATCTTGACTAAGGATACATCGAGAAGGAAAAAATAGATCCAACCAAAAGTTAGAACATCCAAAGGGCAAAGCCCGTACACCCATGGGCCTGAAAGCCCTGATAAACAATGAAAAATACACCTGATGGCCTAAGAGCCAAATACAACATTAAAACACAAAAATGCCCAGCCCAAACAAGTGGGCTAAGCCCAAACAAGTGGGCTAAGCCCATCCCCTAGAAAACCCTATACCTAACTCTAAATCACAGTGCAAAACATCACCGCCACCACTGCCAAAGCTCCTGACAGCCACCACCGCAACATTGACATCCACCACGACCACAAAACCACCACACCACCATAGGCAACCCCAAGAAGTGGCGGAGCCAACGAAACAAACCATGCTATCTTAGATGCACCCTGAGCCGTTAATCAAATAACCACGCCACCAACCGACACCCTTGGCGGGTGACCACGACGGTTACAACCTCCACCGCACAACACCTTGCAGTTAAGTGAAGTGGCGGAGCCAATGAAACACACCACCATAGGGAACAACCTCTCTCTCGGATTCGAGACCTATCTTTGTTTGGAATAGTTCGCTAACTATTCTCTCGTGAATTCCGCTGCGTCAGGGACTCGTTCTCAATTCTCCTCCTGTCATATTTATATTGCGAAATGAACAATAGGATGTGACTTTGCCTCCATTTCCTCCTTGAACAGGCCATTACCCTACTAGTTCAAGAAAAAAATTGGCACCAAGTTGCCCTATGTCCCATGATTCTTTACCATCCACTCCATGTTGACCTCAAATTGTACATCCCAAATTGTGCATGCTCGTAATGTTCATCAACATTGCAAATAATTCTATCACATCAGCCCACTTTCCACATATTTTGGCACTTCAATAAAACCAACTTGTTCCATCTTTTGCTTCAGTATTTGCAGCATGGCCCATTTTATTGGAATTTAATTTTTGCGTACAAACAGGACGGTGAGATAAGCCCAGACACCTGGTTGTAAAAGAAAAGAAAAGTAAAGCTGTACTACATGCTCACCTAAAATCACGAATTACGTTTTAAGCGCGGTAACATGTTCTATGCATACATCCAATGTTCACAAGCGTGGTACCCTTACTCAACTACCTTCAAAATACAAACATCCGCATACTATTTGGTAGTGTCGACATGTGAGAAAGCACAAACAGGCTTTTATCAATCAATTTGGACCCCTTACCAATAATGTCACATGCATAAAACAGACGTGAGATTTTTTGGGCATTAAAAATCCTGCTCATTTTTAAAATAAGAACATCTCCGCCTCTAGGGCGATTTTGGCAGATTCAGATTTTTTGGGTTGGTTTCTGGATATTCCGCCCGGGCAAGAAAACACCCGTGCGATTTTTACCGACTTCGGTACGGATTGCGTGTGGCTGCGCGTTTTTGAGGGTTTTGACCTAATTTTCCGTGTTTTCTTATAAATAGGAGCCTTGTGGTCTCCTAGGGTTTTGTCTTTTATTAAGATTGGAGATATCTAGCGTTTGGAGTCGTCTCTTTTGTTTATGTGATACATTGACGCTGTGTAGGTCGCTCCTCAGAGATTTATTTTCTAGATCTATTGGTTGTTTCAAGTAGAGTTACGGGCTATTTGTATTTCTCCCGATTGATAGTGAATCATCTTGCTCTTCCCCATGGATGTACGTCTAGAGCTTCGTGCTTAGGGGAACCACACGTAAATCCTGTGTCTTATTTTCTTGTTGGTTTGGTTATATTCTCTACTTTGGATTTTGGCACAACAAAAGAAAATAAATGCTAGCTAATTTTGGTTGCTTAAAAAATTGGGATCACCATTTACCAATTAAATCCAACGTTGGACACCACGAGAAACGGTGATTATTTACTCTGACCACCACTGTTACTTGTCGAATGAAACACGCATGCTGCATTTGTTTGGATGTGAAATGTTTTATATCTAAAAATATTTTCCATGGAAGACATTTTACAATAAAAAACAAGTTTTACAATTATTTTCCTTAGGTTGAATTTCAATTTTATTTTTACAACCAGCTCATCTGATTGGCATAGTATGAAAGTGTCAGGGCGTGTGCAGAGTAAACATGGGGGGAGAGAGAGCATCCTATGTTCCATTTGGTACAGAGAGTTGACTGATAAAAAGTTGCCATGTTCTAATCACATGTTGTTCAAATTATCATAAGATTTTTTATATAAATAAATCACCGATTATGCTGTTGACAGGTCGTTGAGTTGTCAACAAGACAAGAATAATACAAAAAGAAAAAAATAGTTTTCGATGCACTTTTAACACTTTCAAAATACTTTTAATACAGAGACATGTTATTGACAGGCTATTGTGAAGGTTTGCGAAGGATTTGACGAAGACCGATGAAAATCGCCAGAGTTGATGAAGAAGGAGCAGCTCTGGGTGATTGTGCGAAGAGAGAGGGAGCAAAAAATGTTTCTCTCTTCACTAAAATCCCCTATTTATAGGGGGCATGTCATTTTCGAAATATAACGCGGGAAACGAAGCGGTGCCAGACGAGCCTCTGGGGAGATGCCACGTGTCAATGATTCCACAGGCCGTAACACCACCTGACTCTTCACATGGGCCGCGTCCTTTCAGTCCCCTAACCCTAATCCTTTCACATACTTTGGTTCCAATCAACGGGTGCCACGTGGTGCAATCCGAAGCACGCTACGAATCCAAACTCAGTTGGGGCTTGGTGTGGAAGACTGGTACGAGATGTGATTCGGGAGGACTTTTGGCTTGGATAAGGAAATCAACATCAATTACCGAGAAGATAGTTGTCTTGGACTATCTGCGGTGGATCGGCCCGGAAGATGTCAACTCCTACCTTTTCTAAACGTCTGGGTAGAAGTTGAGGGGCTATTTTAGCGGGCCAAAAAAAAAAACGATCATGTGGGTCACAATTTGGCTCGAACCAAAGGACCAAGCCCCAAACGGAGCAAGACCCAACCTTGAACATGATCGGGCCGAGTTAGAACCGAGTCCGATATTGCTAAGCCAAGACAATACAAGTCGGTGCGAACTGGCATCCCAGCAAGATGGCATTGACCCGGACGAGTCCCGAGCAGGGTAAAGTACCTGAAGTGACTCGCGAGGAATACGGGGGACTGTTTGTACCTAACGTCATATATGATGCCATCTGAGGCGATTACCTCTTGTACCAAACTCGTGATGAGTCATGTGCATGCAACAGCTTGTCATACGTCATGATGACAGCATCCGAGCCGTTATGACACGCGTCAAGCTGTGATTTGGGATAATCCCATGCAATGATAGCGAATATAGCCTGTGACGTGTTATGACGTCACCCGAGCCAATTGACTAATTTTCCCCTGAGCTTGGAGGACAAGTCAGGAGAAGTCTATAAAAAGGAAGAGAAGTAACCCTAGAAGGTACAAAATTTCACTCCTACTCAACATATACTTTACTTTCTGGTACTTCTCTTCAAGGATTCTTATTTGACCGTCGGAGTGCCTTTCCTGGCCACATTCTGGCTAGGTTGGGTGCTAACAGTGGGTGTTCCTTGTATAGGGGTACCATTTTGTCCTACATCCGTCACCTACGGTGCAGGAAGAGCAAGCCAGAGGGTTCATCTAGGAAATTGGGCACACACGTAACGTATCGGCAGGGTCGTCTTGGAATTTGGAGGCTCCGATACCGATACGTACCATATCGGCCCATACACACAAAAAGTTAAAAAAATTCACAACTGCTACACCCGTTTCCTGCGATGTATTGATCGATACGCCGATTCTGAATACGCTGATACTGTGACCGATACTACGACCGATTCCACTATTTAAATGAGTCAAATCCCTCCTTTACTCCATCATCAATCGCCCCTCGCGAAATCAACTAATTACCAACCACCCTTTGGAGCTTGTGCCATTGCTCGAAATACAAGTCTACAACGGATCGGTTGCCGATATTGTTGGCCCAAAAGCAACCTAAGAGGGGGTGAATTGGGTTTCTCAAAATTAATAAGAAATTAAAACTAAGTTCAAAACAGAAACGCATCAGCAGCAGAGAACAAATAAACAGATTTTTAGGACTTTAATAACTGCAGCAAATTAACTAATTTTGCATTCGATTCTACCTCAAGTCTGATTTCAAAGAAATATCAATCTACTTATGCAATATGCATATGCAAAACGGAAAGTAAAAGAGTGAGGGAGAGAGAAATCAAACACGAAGATTTTTATAGTGGTTCGGTCCGCAACTTCACGGCCTACTCCACTCCCCGAGTGTCCTACTCGGGAATTGCTGCACTATCTCCAATAGTTGTTACAAACATCTAGCTTTGCGGGTGCTAGAGAACCTTTACAACGAGCGATTAATTCCCGAATCCACTCCCAACTAGCTAAGAATTCCGGCGCTAGTCAGACCTAACCCAAGTGATTTTTCTACCAAAAAATCACTCACAAAAATAGGTTAAAATTTTCAGAACAAGGGTGTGAAATCCCTTTTACAATAACTCTCAAGACAACACTCAAGCTAGTGCTAAGTATTCAAGATGAAGAACTTGAGTTTCAAAGGCAGATTATCAAGTTGTAGCTCATTGAATTTTTCCAGTATATGGCTGTCCCTTCTTCCTTCCTCTTATATTGAACTTCACGTTGAACATGCATATGAATGTTAGAAATTTTCAACTAGCTGTTTGATGATTATGCCTCTAAATATTGCATTCTTTAGGAGTTTCCATCTTCAGACTTCATAAATCCACAATTAAGCTTTTCAAAAATCATGGCTGATTCTCTGATTTCCCTTGGAATGCATTCTAGCCATTTGAAATTGAAATAGAGAGAGACAGACTTACCAAAATGGAATGCTGAACCCATATTTCCATAATTTGGATTTCTATGGAAGAGCTCTTTTACCATTGGAGATAATGGTTACATCTGTTCCCACATGGAAGGAAGAATAATATTCTCTTTCTTGATATAGGTGATTAGATTCTCCATTCGTATCATCAATTGAACTCCAGCCAATCTTCTATCCTTTGATTCTTCCATTAATCCAAGCCAATTCTTCTCTGATTGATCAACAACTGCATATTTTCCTCTCCGTTAACGGCTTCCATCGCCCCTTTCTCTCTTAGAAGTAGAAACCTAGGTTTGCAAAATACTTCTCTGTAGCAACCACATGTTCTGCAATTGTAGTATTGAGGGAAATTGCTAATAAGTCCCTACAAGTTGATAAATAACTCAATTAGCCCTGCAAACTTATATTTCATCAATGAAGCCCAATCAATTAAATAAGCGAAAAGTAAGCTATGTTTGTTATCATCAAAATCTAAAATCTTGGGGCTAACATATACCCATCCTCATTTTCCTACTGAAACCTCGTCTTCCGCTAGGATTTTGAGTAGCCATATACCGTACCAAATTCTCGGTGATACTTTGAATTCCTCTGATTGTCGGGTCATTTACGCTGTCAGAAATCCCAAGAACACCCTCATTTCGTTGTGGTATTTTGAAAATTCAACTGATTCGCAAAAGGGGCCCCAGGTGGCATTAGAGCATATTGTTTCAAAGTTTTGTGAAGGGAATAAGATTTTTGGGCCTTATTTTGACCATGTGTTAGGATACCACAAAAAGAGTTTAGAAAGGCCAGATAAAATCTTCTTTATTACTCGATACGAGGAATTGAAAAGTGATCCCAAATTTCATGTGAAGAGATTGGCTGAGTTTTTGGAGTGTCCTTTTGAGGGGGAAGATATCAAAGGGCAAGTGGAGGAGGTGGTAAGAAGTTGTAGTATTGAGACTCTGAAGAAACACGAGGTTAATAATTCAAATGACTTTCCAAGTGGGGCTAGGGTCTCGTATAAATCCTATTTCAGACGTTGGAGATCACACTAATTATCTAACAAAGGATATGATATCATTGTCATTAATTCGAAAGGATGTAGTTAAGATCAGATCGTTATATATAGGGAGTCGAGTTTATAACGTAAAATAAGAGCCTAAACGGTTTATACATTGAAAAACGAGTATGTGTACGCCGCCCTCTGTTCTGTATGTTTTGGGCCATTTTGAGCCAGCTTCAAGGAAAACTTAAAAGAGAAAAGTTGCAGCCTATGAAATTTTAAGCAAGTTTCATATAGAACTCATCCTGGTCCGAGGTTCATACAGAAAGTTTTTAATTTTTAAAGAACTCTTTCAGTGTTGTTTCTAGACAGCCAGACCGCACTACCTTCGAACCCATTTCGACCTTCTTTAAGATGACCATTAGGCTTCACATGAAACACAAAGTTGTTCCAAATTGGATACCCTATACTTCTGTCAAGTTTTGTGATATTTGATACCCTATACTTTTGTCAAGTTTTGTTATATATTTGTGATATTTGAGAATAGTTTACTATTTTTAGTAATTAAAGTTCCTGACTGTCACATTGTCGCGAAACTCTCCACCTACCGTTTATTTTTTCATTTTGGTAAATTGTTAGACTTACGTGAATTGTGGGCCCACGTTGATGTGAGAATTCTAATTCTATTACATTGACTATTTGGTTAAATTATATGGATGGATAGAGGTAATGAATATCAAAATGAGATTGTGGACATGCCTATCCGGCATGGGTCTTGAGTCATGCGCAGTTGTATACTCCGAGATAGCTTTGCTATGTGATTGGGCACCTGAAGTATACTGTGGGTGGGACCGATGCCGGATAGAGTTTTATCATGGAGATGTACCGGTTGTGAGCCCTGTGCAGTATACCTCGAGGTAGTTTTTTTTGTGTTATCGGGCACCTGAGGAATACTGTAACTAGGAGCCGGTGATGAATAGTGTTATTCGTTGAAAGAAGAAAAATATAGATTGAAAGACGATAAGTGGGATTGTGTTGTGGAAGAATGGAATTGAATTGAACATACGATTGTGGAATTCATTAAATTTATCCTATTTAATATTTAATGACTGTGTTATTAAATCTCCTTGTGTATTTCAAATGTTGTTAAATGTTGCAAGAATATATTTTAGTAACAGATAGCTTTGGGGGCCATATTTAGTGTTTTTTACTCACGGTGCTATTTTGTGACCATGACGTTTTACGCTAGGTGCTGAAGACATGCGAGGAAAACGAGGAGCCATCCACGGATTATTAAGCAGATCGATGGAGATGTACCGATGGAGCCTTGATTCTATCAGTAGATTATTTTTTCTAGATGCCTCAGGTTGAGATTATTAATAAGTTTGACGTAGTTTTTTAGACAATGTTATGTTTTGAAAGTATTCCTTTGGATTGTAAGAAGTTAGAGAATTAATTTTCTTTCTTCACTGTTATTAAACTTGCGACTTTAAGTTTATATTAATTAAATAAAGCTAACATTTTCAATAAAATGTTTTAAACATATTTATAAAGTGTCCAATTTTCGAGGCATTACAACAGGAGTTTGGCTTCTATTTTCGGGTAGAAAACAGTCCCATTTTAAGCACAGCAAACCCAATCGCCCCTTCGAGGTCTCGTTTATCATGTTTTGTTTGTCTAGAGATGGTTGATACCAACTTGGAATAAATCACGCATATGAAATGGGATTTTTCAATGAACACGCAAAATGGGCCACGAATTTTTTATTTTATTTTATAGAATAAAATATTAAATCACGCATATGAAATGAGATTTTTCAAAGAACACGCAAAATGGGCTACGAATTTTTTATTTTATTTTATAGAATAAAATATTAAGTGCATCACTACCCCATATTATCATATGTTCAATGCAAATCACGAGCCACATTTATTATTCAGTGCTCCCTGCACTTTCGAAAAATAATATATATATATATGTAGGAATATAGGATAACGATCACCTAAGGGATCCCTTATTAAAATTTGGTGCGGACCTCACCTTTCCGGATCAAATTTTGATGATCCGAACCGCTCAATGTTTTTAAATTTTGATGATCCGAACCGCTCAATGAAAACTGTTTGGATCAAGCCCATCCGGGTATTTTTTTTTTGAAGATTTCCCGCGTGGACCTTGGAAAACGCATTTTAAAAACATTGACCGGTTCGGATCGTTAAAATTTGATACATTGACCGGTTCGGATCGTTAAAATTTGATCCGAAAAGTTGAAAAAAGGCTAGGTCCACACCAAATTTTTAATAAAGATCCCTTAAAAAAGATCGAGGCCGCATATATATATATATATATATATATCTTCCTATATGGATCCCGTTCTACTAAGGACTCCCTCAAACTCGTAATTTGAGGACCTCATGAATCGGGGACTCTCTACGATCCGAACCGGTCAATGTGTTTAAAACATGATTTTAAGGGTCACCGCGAGGATTCGTCCAAAAAAAACACTCGGAAGGGCTTCATTCGAGCATTTTTCGATAAATTATATATGTACGGTTATTATGAAAAACCGCTTGGATGAAGCCCTTTCGGGTATTGTTTTTTGTGATTCCTCGCGTTGGCTATGGAAAACATGTTTTAAACACATTGAGCGGTTCGGATCGTCGAAATTTGGTCCGAAAATAAAAAAAAGGGGTGGTCCTCACGGAGGAGATCTTTGAGGGAGTCCTCAATAGAACATCTTCCAATAAGGAGGAGATCTTTGAGGGAGTCCTCAATAAAACATCTTCCATAATCTATAGTTTTTTAAGGTCAACTTAGTTATTCTCTCTTTCTCTCCACTGTCAACCTAATCTATTGTTTATTCTTTTTTCAAGAGAATGAAGTATATGAAATGATTCGAAATGTTCTGCAGGAAAATTATTTTCGAGATTTGAAAAATTGTCGGGTTACACTTTGATAGATTGTTAAGCTACTTTTATTCTATTTTGATGGATGATTAATCTTGAAAAGTATACTTTGGGTTTTGGAATGCAATGATGTTGATAGTTGTTTTTTTTTTACTACTTAATTATTTGTTAAGAACAAAATAGAAAGATATTTGATGTTAAAAATTTTCCTTTATAACTCGCCCCCGGGATTTTGTATCCTAACTCCGCCATTGGTCAAGTGTAATAGAGCACACAGATATGTGTGGCGAAGAGAATCCCTGGAGTATTATTTGACGGTACCCCAACAACACTTTCATATTATTATATGACGACCACTTGGCAATTGGATTTAAGTAGAGTTCTCTGCCTCTATAATCTCGTCTCTCTCTCTCTCTCTCTCCAAACTATTTATAAGCAAAATACAAAATGTCACGAATTATGGTGATTAAAAACCATGACTTCGATTCATGCTTTCCAAAAGCAAAATACTGGGGAGACTACGTACTCTACCAATTTCAAGGTTTTTGGTTCCTCCCTACTCATCTGCAAGGAACAAAACAAGTGCTCGACCACTTCAAACCACTTTCTAATGATGTAATCTTAGCTTCTTTTCCGAAAACCGGCACCACCTGGCTCAAGTCCCTCCTCTACTCCATCGTCAATCGCCCCTCGCAAAATCAACTACTTACCAACCACCCCCAAGAGTTTGTGCCATCGCTTGAAATACAAGTCTACAGAGGATCGGTTGCCGATACCCCTCCTCATTTTCCTACTAAAACCTCGTCTTCCGCTAGGATTTTGAGTACCCATATACCGTACCAGATCCTCGGTGATACTTTGAATTCGTCGGATTGTCGGGTCATTTACGTTGCCAGAAATCCCAAGGACACCCTCATTTCGCTGTGGCATTTTGAAAATTCAATCGATTCAGGAAAGGGGCCCCAGCTGGCATTAGAAGACATTGTCTCGAAGTTTTGTGAAGGGACTCTGATTTTTGGGTCTTATTTTGACCATGTGTTAGGATACCACAAAAAGAGCTTAGAAATTCCAGAGAAAATCTTCTTTATTACATATGAGGAATTGAAAAGTGATCCCAAGATTCATGTGAAGAGATTGGCTGAGTTTTTGGGGTGTCCTTTCGAGGGGGAAGACATCGAAGAGCAAGTCGAGGAGGTGGTAAGGAGTTGTAGTATTGAGACTCTGAAGAAACATGAGGTTAATAATTCAAGTGACTGTCCAAGTGGGGCTAGGGTCTCGTATAAGTCCTATTTCAGAAAAGGGCAAGTTGGAGATCACACTAATTATCTAACAAAGGATATGATCGAGCGGATCGATGCAATCACGAAGGAAAAATTTCATGGTGTCAATCTTTTCAGAGAAAATTGAATGAACACTCTGGAGTATTTCGGCTCGTTGCTTGCTATATTTCAAGTTTCATTTCTTCTGTTATTCATTTTTTGTGTGTGTCTAATGTCATCTTGTTTTTAAACAAACAATTGAGAGGCTAATGGGTAGGTTGTGTTCTGAAGCTATAAAGAGTCCTTGTTTACTCTTGGAAGCTCTATCAATGCATTTCTCTTTTTCTTGTACTGTTTTGATAATTTATCTTTAATAAATTGGAAATATCTTTTGCAGATAAAAAAAAAAAAATTACTCCCTCCGTCCCAATGTAATAGTTCTTTTTTTTTTTGCCATTCGATATACTTCAGTAGAGTTAGTTGTTAGCTGTTTGTAAACCATAAGGGTCGACCTGCCGATCAAAAAAAACCCATAAGGGTCGACCTCCTCTCCATAGCTAAGTGCCCTAGTCCAATTTAATAGTACCTTTTAGGAATTCGCGTACTATTTTTCAATTGATTATATCTCATAATTTACATTGTTTCACGTGATTTTGAAACCATTAATTGTTTTACAGAACTAATTGAGATCTATCAAACAAGATCCATATTAAATATTAAATTCATTACCAATTTGAATTTATAACTAATTTTTAGCCGGTTAGAATAGAATGAGGGACTATTAAATTGGGATGGAGGGATGGTATGTCATTTTCGTACCAAAAATATAATTTGTAAAATAGGGAATTAACTATTATTCTGAAGAATAGTGGTTAAGTCCGAGATCGTCCACGGAGAGTAAAAAGCTAAGCTGCGGTACTTACAATTAATTTCTAATTTAATTATGAGAACAAGAGAAATTTGGTTTGGATTTGATTGAACTAATGATTAAACTAAATATAACTGGAAAGCGATTAGAGTTTAAAAACAACTGAGAAAAAGGACTAGGGTTTCCGTTTCAACCTCCTCTTATAATATAATTGTGGCGAAATCTAGGGTTTCATTCGACTAATAACAAGACCACCGTAGGGTAGCAAATCCTATCGATAATCCCCAAAAATATTCTCAAAATTCTTACTCCATATAGGCTATCTCAACACGGCACAGACCGTCTCACCGGACTTAGCGGGCGGCACGATCCGTCTCACGTCGTATAGTCTATCTCAGAAACTATCCTGAAGCATTGATAACCATCGTATGACGGTATTTAATATCGCGATTATAAAAACCATAAAAATATTGGAAAAATAAAATCTTTCATAAAAACTATGAATCATCCAAGTCATACAATCAAAAGTTGAATATAAAACTCTAGAAATCTAAACAACTACATTACTTGGAAAGGCATCCTCGTTACCCTAATCGAAGCGTTTAGCGATCATTGAGAAGTTGGATCAGTCGGACTCACAGCCGTGAGCCCTCTTGTGCCTCCAAAAAGCCTCCCCCGAACCCTTCTATTCTTTTCACTTTTATGAATTGGGCAACATGCGGTAGATCGAGCATTATTCGTAATTTGCAAGCTTTCGATATGGCAGCAACTTCCAATAGCAATTGAGGGCCCACTCATTTTTCCTTCTCAGCCGTATAAACAAATAAAATAATTTCCTAAACCAATTCCACTTCCTTAATAGGCCTTATAACCAATTCAATTTAATTGGACTCCACCCATAATGCACGTGTAACAGCTCTTCCAAATTGAATTTGGCCAATTGCATGAAATAATTCCCAATTTAGTTCCGTGTGTCATTTAATTGCTCTGTAAGCCCTGAAAACAAGGAAAACGAGTATCAAACTCCCAATAATACAATAAATTGACGTAACTAGAATAGATCAGAGAGTGTAAATTGGCACATTTGTGCACCTATCAAGGGCGTATGTATTGGTAGCAGAGTCGCACTAAATTTTTAATTCAAGGTTAGTGCACTTAGGTCTCTTAGATAGTTGCTCTCCTTCGATCTATAGCATATCCTGATTTTATATATAGCTAACTTTAGTTTCACTTCTTGCATGTCTCACTAACGATTAACACTTCTTGCATGTCCCAAAAAAGGAAAAAACTTTCATTTCTTTTTATCGATAAAAGAAAATTTAATACCTCAATGAACACGTACGTACGTAGTACAAGTGAAAGATTATCAATTCAAATAATATAATCCAGGGCCGGATCTAGTTGGATGAAGTATCTCATGACTTGCTTGGGCACTTTCTACTACTTCTTCCCTTCAACCAATAAGCACCTGAAACTTGACCCAAACCTATTGTACTGCCACTCAATACACATGATAGGATGATTTCATTCCAGATTCCTAAATAGACACTCTATAAACGAATAACGAAAAAATAAGTACAACTCGACAAAAAGGAGATGCACAAAATCTTGTGTTTTGTGAATGAAATTACAAACACAATAGTTTATGGATTTATTTGCAATACAAACATGTGCTTGTAAAATAATGTCAATGTCCTCTTTTTCCTCCTCTCATCAGAACTAAACTTCAATAAACGTTAATGCACCCTTAATTTGAACTTTAAACATTAGTTGTTAGGCAAGGGGTAATTCTATTGGAGCCCCTTTTCAGAAAATTCTATTCGCACCTAAAATTAAACAGACATAAGAAATACAAATCCTAAATAAAAAAATCAGCAATTCGGAATTAACTTTCAATTACGCACAACTCAAGATAATCAAACAACGAAAATTCACACATTCCCAATACAAATATGTAGGGATGGCAATCTCAATCAAACCGATGGGTACCCGAACCGTTCCCCGAATCGAACCGGATATGTGCAATCACAAAATTACCCTTCATATGTAGAAGTTTAGCATGTGTATAGTTTCAATGCATTGAATTTCTACTAGATGTATATTAGTTTTGCATTAAGAATATCTAGATGCATAGTTGCATACCTTTTCAATTGACGGATCTGTGGCATTTCCAGTTTAACTGACTTGGTTTGGCTCTATCCTATCATCTCTCATTCAGATCCAACACTCAACCATAAGGAGTTATGTTGTTTAGCGTTAGAAGCTGGGAGTAATTGCTATGTCTGGATGTTGGCTCTTTACATATTTTGTACCTCATTTGGGTTGTATTGTATCAGAACAATCCCGGGGGGCGTGCACTCCTTGGCCGTCCAATCGCGTTTTGGACAACCCGGATGTGCTTTGATTTTTTATAAGTAAAAATAAATCAAAATTAAATTAAAATGGCCGAACGCATCGGGTGCACAACAAACAAAGAGATACACGAGAGTTGTGAGGCTGTATTTGTGTGAGAGAGAGTTTTGTTATCCTCTATAGAAAATAGTGAATTTGCTACCCCTATAGATGTAACAATTTTGGGGAACCATGTAAATACTCGTTGTAGTGTAACTTTGTGTTTGTTTTACAGTACTTTAAGTTGTGCATTCCAAGTCACACACGCACTCAAACACACACAAGAAATCTGAGAAAAACTCCCTTAAATATATTCACACAATATACAAGTTGAAACCTCTCCGGGGAGCAATAACTGGCTCCCACTTCGGCGGGGGGAGGCCACAACCGGCTCCCCCTCTCACACTCTCAGCCTGTCCCGCTCACATTGTGCTACCACACTCACAAAAAAGAGAGACAACAAGAGCTATTTATAATCCTAGGGTAATTCTAAGGAAACCCTAGCAAACCTTGGGCCTAAGCCCACACGAGGTGGATCCCAACAATCACCCCTCCAACCCGAGTGGGTAAATGTTGTCCCAGCAGCACCCCCATGTTGCCACCTCCAATCTGGTAGCTCTAGCTAGCGCATGTGTCACTAACCAGTCGAACATCCATGTACGACCAACCAGAGTACAAAAACCCGAAATAGTGTATCCATGCAAAACTAGAATCAGCAACAAATCAGAAAACTGTGCTTGTCGTTGAAGAGGTTTCTACTTTTAAGCCGGAAGACAACAAGAAGCGGGAAAAAGGTCAACAAGTAGTCATGGTTCCCCAGACAGTTCACGAGCTTTAAGGTAGAGTGAAAAAGCCTAATGGCAAGTGTTTTCACTATAAGCAGAAAGGCACTAGAAGAAGGTTATCCGTATTATCTCAATAAATTGAACAAACAAGGAATTTTTTTTTTCACTAGTGGTTGAATCATGTTTGGCGGTGTTAGCTACTAGTACCTGGTGTGTAGATACGAGTGCCACTAATCATGTTTGCAATTCATTGCAAAGGTTCCAGGAAACCTGGAGACTTAGTGATGGAGAGATTTTTCTACATATGGGAAGTGCTACAAAAGTAGCGCAGTTGCAGTAGGCATTTAATTTTGAGAGATTGTCTTTATGTTCATTGAATTAGGAGAAACTTAGTTTCGGTTTCTAATTTGGTTAAAGATGGATATTTGGTTCATTTTAATAACTTTGTCGTTATTAAGTTAAACAAATATTTATCCGTTCTGGTTCATTGGTTGACAATCTCCACATTATTCATCCTATCGTTCTTATGGTGCAACTAAATGAATTGAATATCAAGAGAAATGAGCCTTATAAGTTGAACCAAACGTATCTTTGGCACTTACGCCTAGGTCATATTAATCTGAATAGAATTTCTAGACTGGTTAGAAATGGACCTTTGGGTTCATTAGAAGTGGAGGCACTTCCGGTCTATGAATCCTGTTTGGAAGGTAAAATGACCAAAAGACCCTTTTAAGAAAAAGGGAGAGCCAATAAAACGTTGGAGTTGGTTCATTCTGATCTGTGTGTACCTATGAATATCTGAGATAGAGGTGGTTTCAATACTTTTATTGATGAATACTCAAGATATGGTTACATTTATTTGATACACCATAAACCTGAATGCTTTGAGAAATTCAAGTAGCATAGATCGGAAATGGAAAAGTATCTGGATATACGTATCAAGACATTGCGATCTGATCGTGGTGGCGAATACCTCTTGGAAGAATTTAAGAACTTGTGGCAGCAGATGGGATTACATCCCAATTATCTGCGATAGGTACACCATAATATAATGGTGTAGCAGAAAGAATGAAATGACTCTTATGGATATGGTGAGATCAATGATGAGTTATTCAGGTTTAACAAATTCGTTTTGGGGACATGCACTAGAAACAATAGCGTACATTCTTAACTTGGTACCATTTAAGCTAGTACCAACTGCACCCACAGAACTGTGGACTGGGAGCAAACCTAGTCTATGACATGTTTAGAATTGGGGTAGTCAAGCACATGTGCTGAAAGGGAAAGCAGATAAATTGGAATCATTTGTTTGTTTTTGTGGAGTACCCTAGAGGAACGAAAGTTACTCTATTTTATAGTCCAAAGGATCATAAGGTCATTGTTAGCACCAATGCTTGATACTTAGAAGAAAACTATGTCATAGATCACAAGCCCAGTAGTAAGATTGTTCTAGAAGAATAGATAGAAAATAGACCGGCACAGACTTCTTCAACACCAATAGTACAAGAGGCTACATCACATGAAATTGTTGTTAACACACTAGTACCTTGTCGTAGTGGGAGGGTTATTGTTTCACCCAGTCAATATACGTTGTTAGGAGAACTTGTGATATGATCCCTGAAGAACAACAGACTGAACCCTGCAACTACAAAAAGAGGCACTACAAGATAAAGATGCAGAACTTTGGCAAAAGATCAAGAGCACATCTTGTGCAGGCTTAAGAAGTTCATTTGTGGACCTAAGCAGGCATCCAGGTCTTGGAACATCCGTTTTGATCAAGTAATCAAGTTTTTTGGTTTTGATCAATGTCTGGATGAGTCGTGTGTGTACAAGAACTGCAACAGAAATGTGGTGGTGTTTGTAGCGTTATATGTGGATGATATCTTGTTCATCGGAAACGATGTGGGAGTGTTATCTTCAGTATATGTGTGGTTATCCAGCTAGTTCAATATGAAAGGAATTAAGAGTAGCCGATCACATCCTTGGGATTAAATTTTTACGAGATCGCAAGCAAATGATATTGGGCTTCTCTAGCTTCCTATATCGATGCGATCCTTGCTTGTTTTAGCATGCAGGATTCCAAGAAAGGATTCTTCCCTTTCAGATACAGAGTCAATCTATCCAAAGATCAGTGTTTTAAGACATCTGAGGAGATGGAGAAAATAAAGGCAGTTCTTTATGCTTCAACCGTAGGAAGCCTCATGTATGCTATGCTGTGAACTAGACTTGATATTTGCTTTGCTGTTGGCATGGTTAGCAGATTTCTATCTAACCCTGGACAAGAAGATTGGACTGATATATACATATACTCAAGTATCTGAAAAGAACTAGGAATTATATGTTGGTTTACTAGTCAGACAATCTAGTGCCTTGTGGGTACACAGACTCAGACTTTATATCAGATAAGAGATCCAGAAAGTCAACATCGAGATATGTGTTTCCCTAAAAAGGGGAGCCATAAGTTGGAGGGCGATCAAACAATTGTGTATTGCGGATTCCACCATGGAGGCCAAGTATGTGGCAGCTTCTGAAATAGCCTAGGAAGCCATTTGGCCCAAGAACTTCTTGATGGATCTAGAAGTGGAACCTTCGGTGCAGTTAGCAATTTCAATCTATTGTGACAATAGTGGTGCAATTGTTAACTCGAAGGAGCCCAAGATTCATAAGAAGGGAAAACACATCGAGCGTAAGTATCACCTAATTCAAGAGATCGTATAGAAAGGTGATGTAGCTGTGACCAAGATTGCATTAGCAAACAGTCTAGCAGATCCTTTTACGAATGGCTTACTTGCTAAGACTTTTGATAGTCACGTAAAGGGAATGGAAGTGAGATGCGTGGCAGCATGGTTTTGAGTCTAAGTGAGAGATTGTTAGAAACTTATACTAAAAGCCATGCTTTTATGTAATGGATTAATATTTAATTAGTTAATTATTAATCCGTTTTATCCCTTTTTTATGATAATCTATTATGGGCAATGTTTGCATGATATAATTGTATGTTGTGCATGTGTCTTTTATTCTAGAAAGTAGATGATCCAGTGTGTAGAGTACGACTTACACACAGAAGATTGGATCATCGGTTCTTGTGGAATATAAGTTTTGGTTCACAATCTTAGATGAAATTTGACACACCATCAGTATGATTGTAGTACAATGTTTAAGTAGGTTTGTCTTGACTAAAGAGAACGGTTCTAGTTCTGACTCATTGTGCTAGTACATTTTGTGTGTATTGAACAAGACCGCTTTAAGGTAATTGTCGTAGTACTGACATTTTAAGACAATTAGAACCTTATAGTTATTAAGAATACTTATTATGCTCTTAATCCGGATATAATTAATACATATATACATTTAATGTTGTTGACTTTGATTCATTATAAAGTGAGATCTTTTTTTACGGTCAATAGTCTTGGTGAGTTGGGTCACGACATTATATGCATGAAATATATGGATATTAATTATTGATGGAATCCACGTCCCGTTAGGGATTGATGATACCCCCTTGAGTAAGCTTATAAGTTTCGATTATGTCAAACCTTGCAGGTGGATATTTGTATCCGACATGTCGAATGAGTTAAGTGGCAAGTCTCAAGGTATTTTAGAAGATGTTGATTAGTGGGAGATTGTCAGTAATTTAATGGAATCAACAGGTATCTGTAATCTTAACGTGGGGAGAATAATAAGTATTTAATATCGTGGAGCTCGAAATATAATCGAGATAAATACGGGAGTACAATTATAATTCTTTAGTGGTGTGAATTATAATTTGTGAAATAAGAATAAAATCCGGGTGGGATTAGGTTTTCTTATTTACACAAGGAGCCCAGATTTATTTCTCCTCAGACCCTTGCTCTAGCCCTATAAATATATCGTTATGTTCTCTAGGTCTCATAACAGTCATTCAGAAAATTAGAATAGCGGCTGTGAGAAAGAGAACAAAGAGACCACGTAGAAGTCCACACTTGGCTACGTGATCGAGATATAAGGGAATATGACAGAAGATCATGAGGCATTGTCGAGCAAAGTTTGTTGCATACTGTAATCGGGTTTGTCAAGTTCTAAAATAAACAAGTCAACAGTGTTCGTGTCCACGGATGAGAGGTAAACCCTAATTCCCCCGTGTAGGGTTTGTGTTTATTTTTGTTGTTTAATCTGTACGCATAATTACTGGATTCTGGGATTCGTTTCCCAACACCTTGAACAGGCCATTACCTACTAATTGAAGACAAAAATTGGCACCAAGTTGTCCTATGTCCCATGATTCTTACCATCCACTCCATGTTGACCTCAAATTGTACTTTCCCAAATTGTGCATGCCCGTAATGTTCATCAACATTGCAAGTAATTCTATCACATCTTTCCACATATTTTGGCACTTCAATAAAACCAACTTGTTCCATCTTTTTCTGTATTTGCAAGCAGCATGGCCCATTTTTATTGGAATTTCATTTTTGGGTGCAAACAGGACTAGGGATGGCAATTTTTCCATATCCAATGGATATCCGCCAGGACGGTGGGATAAGCAATTTTTCCATATCCATACCCTACCCGTTGCCATCCCTAAACAGGACGGTGGGATAAGCCGAGTGGTTGTAAAAGAAAAGAAAACCTATACTACATGTTCACCTAATCAAATCATGGAGAAAACCTATTTTGGTAGAATCCATATCCAAGGAACGCAAGTTGGCAAAAAAAAAAAAAAAAATACAGGTATAAAATCTACCCATAATATTCATGAGGTTCATTATCAACCCTGGTTTAGAAGTTTAACCGCTCATAGGTAAAAACAAATAAATGCTAGCTAATTTTGTTTGCTTAGAAAATTGGGATATCACCATACACCAATTAACCTAATTAGACCATTGCCATCAAGGAAAATCCGACGTTGCACTTGCACACCACGAAAATGGTGATTATTTGACCACCATTGTTCGCAGGGACGGAGTCAAGATTTTTGCATAGGAGGGGCGGACTATATATGTAGAGGAGGGGTGGGATTATACAATTTGATGATATATACATTTTTTCAATGTAATAGTAGGGTTTTTTCAAATTATAGTAGGGGTGACAGCCCCTACTAGCCACCCCCTGGCTCCATCCTTGATTGTTCGGTACCTGTCGAATGAAACAAGCAGGCTCCGTTTGTTTGGATGTAAAATGTTCTATTACTAAAAATACTTTCCATGAAAAACATTTTAATTACAAGGAAAAAAAAATTCAATTAATTTATGGTGTTTTGGTTGAATTTCAATTTTATTTTTACAACCAGCTCATCTGATTGGCCTAGTATGGAAGTGCCCGGTGTGTGCAGATCGAGTAAACGTGGGGAGAGAGAGAGTATCCAATTTACCATTTGGTTTCACGTGGCCATGTGGAATGAGAGATCATTTGCACGCACAACTAGTCCAACCAGGGACGAAGTCCGAAATTCCACTACGCAGAGCCGAATTTTTTCCCTAAAATACTTTGTAGTGTTATGAAACCAAGCAGATAACAAGAGCTAAAAAGTAAATAAAGTGCTAGACACAAATATGTGAAAAAGTTAGTCTTCTGAACTACTAAAATATTATTCAGAGTGGTATTTTGCTTTTTGCCTTTTCTTTCTCTATTTGCTTGTGTACAATTTGCTTCTCGCTGATTGCCTTATATAGCCAAAAGGCTACAGATGCAACCAATATATTCAAGGCTCACATCTACCCTACTTAATACAATTACACTTCCCAAGGTCATCCATCCATATCATTTATAACACTCCCCCTTGGATGACCAAATACTAAGAATATGCCTCATTAAAACCTTACCAAGGAAAACCCAATGGGAAAAACCTTGGGTGAAGGAAAAAGAGTACATAGTGAAAAACTACCTATAGATTGCCTCATTAAAACCTTGCTAAGGAAAAACCCAGTGGGTCAAAACCTTAGACGAAGGAAAAAGAGTACAATTTTCTATCTTTTAACACCAATTACTCCCCCTCAACTTTGCATGATATGTCTTTGAGTCTGCGCATCCCAATACCGTTAACCAGCTCCTTGAATGTTGCAGTTTGTAATGCCTTGGTGAATAAATCTGCCAGATCGTCGCTAGAACATATTTGCTGAACATCAATATCACCGCTTTTCTGGAGATCATGGGTGTAGAAGAATTTTGGTGAAATATGCTTAGTTCTATCTCCTTTGATATAACGAGCTTTAACTTGTGTGATACATGCGGCATTGTCTTCATGTAATATGGTCGGACTATCTTTGATTGAAGATAACCCTCACTTTTTCCGAATGTGTTGTATCATAGATCTCAACCAAACACATTCACGGCTTGCTTCATGGATCACAATAATTTCAGAATGATTCGAAGAGGTAGCAATTAACGTTTGTTTCATAGAACGCCACGAAATAGCAGTACCACCACAAGTGAACACATATCCTGTTAGTGACCGAGCTTTGTGTGGATCAGATAAATAACCAGCATCTGCGTATCTGATTAATTGTGACTTCGATCCGTTTGAATAGAATAAACCCAAATCAACCGTTCCTCGGAGATAACGAAATATGTGTTTAATTCCTTTCCAATGACGTTGAGTTGGAGCTGAACTATATCGAGACAATAAGTTGACTGAAAATGCAATATCTGGTCGTGTACAATTTGCCAGGTACATAAGTGCACCGATGGCACTTATATATGGTACTTCCGGACCAAGAATTTCATCTCCCTCTTCTTGGGGGCGAAAGGGATCTTTGTTCACATCAAGTGATCGAACAACCATAGGAGTACTCAATGGATGTGCTTTATCCATGTAGAATTGCTTAAGAACCTTTTCCGTATATGTCGACTGGTGTACTAGAACTCCAGTTGGCAAATGCTCGATTTGTAGGCTGAGACAAAACTTTGTTTTACCAAGATCTTTCATTTCAAACTCTTTCTTTAAATATTCGGCGGTTTTTATGAGCTCTTCAGGAGTTCCCACGAGATTTAAATCATCGACATAAACCGCAATAATTGCAAAACCAGAGTTTGATTTCTTAGTAAAAATACATGGACAAATAGGATCATTTTCATATCCTTCCTTTAACAAGTAGTCGCTAAGGCGTTTGTACCACATACGGCCAGATTGTTTCAACCCATATAAAGATTTTTGTATCTTAAGCGAATAAACACTTCAGGATTTTGAACTACATGCTTCAGGCGCAGTATATCCTTCGGGGACCTTCATGTATATGTCAACATCTAGTAATCCATACAAGTATGCTATGACAACGTCCATCAGACGCACGTCTAGACATTCTGTAACTACCAAGCTAATAAAAAATTTGAATGTGATAGCATCCATTACAGGAGAGTATGTCTCCTCATAATCAATTCCAGGTTTCTGCAAGAAACCATGTGCAATAAGTCGTGCTTTATATCTCACAACTTCATTTTTCTCATTGCGCTTTCGCACAAACACCCATTTGTATCTCACAGGTTGTATTCCTCCAGGGGTTTGAACTACAGGTCCAAATACTTCTCTCTTTGCGAGAGAGTTCAATTCTGCTTGAATTGCTCCTTTCCACGTTGGCCAATCATTTCTGCGTCGACATTCTTCGACAGTTTGTGGTTCACTTTCATCATCACTTCTAGTAATATCAAGAACAACCTTAAATGAAAACGCGTTGTTGACAACGGTTTTATTTCTGTCCAACATTTCTCCCGTACTCATATAATGTATTGAGATCTCATTATTCTCAGGTACCTGTTCCATTTCAGAAAATAACTCTTTGGGAGATTTCTCTTCAGGAGATTCAGAAGTCAGAGGAAATATTGATAAATTCATTCTTTCATTTGCAGATTTAGCCTCTTCATGAGCTTTTACATTTATTAGCTTGATCCCCTCAAGAGTACCAGCTATTTCAGGGACTTCAGTTTGTTTGCCTTGGATTTTCCTCTTCCGGGGAAATTTAGCTTTGGCACTAACAGGTCTCCCACGCTTCTGGCGTGCTTTAGATTCATCAGCTGTTGTATTAGTAATTTGTCCTGTGGGAATTTCGATCCATGCTGGGATACTAGCAGCTGGTATATGAGACTTAGTTACTTTCTTTGAATCAGTAAATGCATCCGGTAATTGATTTGCAATACTTTGCAAATGAATGATCCTTTGAACTTCTAGTTCACATTGATTAGTACGAGTTTCAAGATGAGATAATGCCAAAACATTCCAAGTAATCTCACGTCTAGCTTCTGGCTTCGACTTATCTCCCCCTAGTGGTGGGAAAACTGATTCATCAAAATGACAATCCTCAAAACGTGCCTTAAACACATCGCCTGTTAGGGGTTCGAGGTGTCTAATGATATATGGAGAATCAAAACCAACATAAATCCCAAGCCTACGTTGTGGACCCATTTTAGTACGTTGGGGTGGTGCAATAGGCACACACACAACACAACCAAAAAATCTTAAGTGAGAGATATTCGGTTGTTGACCAAGAGCAAGCTGTGTGGGTGAATATTTATGATATGCAGTTGGCCTAACACAAATCAGAGATGCAGCATGTAAAATAGCATGTCCCCAAGCAGAAACTGGTAATTTAGTTTTCATAAGCAATGGTCGAGCAATTAACTGAAGTCTTTTAATAAAGGATTCAGCCAAACCATTTTGGGTATGAGTGTGTGCAACAGGATGCTCAACATCAACACCAATTGACATGCAGTAATCATTAAATGTCTGGGATGTGAACTCTCCAGCATTGTCAAGACGAATTGTTTTGATTTGATGGTCTGGGAACTGTGCTCTTAATCTAATGATCTAAGCAAGGAATCTAGCAAATGCAACATTTCGTGTAGACGTAAACAAGTATGTGACCATCTAGTTGAGGCATCAACTAGAATCATGAAATATCGAAATGGTCCACATGGTGGGTGTATCGGTCCACAAATATCTCATTGTATTCTTTGTAAAAAAGATGGTGATTCAACAATCACTTTGGAAAGTGATGGTCTAATTATAAGTTTCCCTTGTGAACAGGCATTACATAGATAATTCTTGGGTAATAGAATATTCTGGTTCTTTAACGGATGCCCTTTTGAATTTTCAACAATACGACGCATCATTATTGAACCTATATGCCCAACGCGGTCATGCCACAACATGAAAAGTTTTGGGTTGGAGCACTTCTGGTGCATCACAGTATATGATTCAATTGTTCTAATCATCGTATAATATAATCCAGAAGATAATGCATAAAATTTTCTAATACTAACTTCAGGCCAGATACATTAGAAGTGATATACAAATACTATTTTATGTCTTCGTTTGTGGTTTCAATGTGATAACCATTATGACGTATATCCATAAAACTTAACAGATTTCTTTTGGATCTGGTAGAATACAAAGCATTGTCAATATTTAAATTTGTTTCGTTTGCTAGAACAATATTTGCTCTTCCAGAGCCTTCAATTAGGTTTGCAGAACCTGATATTGTATTGACATAAGTTTTTATCTTTGTCAAATGTTTGAAATATCTGTTATCTCGAAGAATAGTATGTGTCATACCATTGTCTACCAGACAAATATCTTCACCATTTATCTTTGCATTTGATAATGTCCCATTAGTATCCATGCTCCTAAATGCAAAAATACAAATTTAAAGATTTCACATACAAGTAACTGAAACACATCTTGAAACTTTTATTCCAAAAACAAATACAACGTGACATATCTCTTACAACATTATTGAAAGATAGATTAGTCTTTAGACTATTATTTCAAACATATGCAAAGATACTTATTTAGTCCAAATGCATGGACCAATCAGGGTAGTCATCTCCATCATCAAAGAAATCATCTTTTGTCCCACTAGGTCCAGCAGGTAAATCAGACATATCAAAAGATGAGAAGTCAAAAGGTTTAAAAGGGTCAGTTTGATTAACTTGATCAATGAAATTAGTTTCAACTTCTTTTCCTTTTCCCTTGATGGATGCCTGGTAAAGATAAATAAAATGTTTTGGCATACGACAGGTACGCGACCAATGACCTTTCACTCCACATCTGTAACAGGAATCTTCAGTATTCTTAAAAGGTTTAGCTTGCAAATCCTTTCCCTTTCCTTGGGATACATCCGAGCTATCCCACTTATTCCACTTCCGGGGAAAATCAGTTTTCTTGTTGGGCTTCTTGATGTGTCCTCCACGGACTTGGTAGTTTTGGCCACCACGCCCCCGTCAGCGTCCGCGCCCATGACCTCGGCCACGGCCGCAGCCACCTCCCTGACTGTGAAATGAGACTCCGTTTGCTTCTGGAAACGGCATAGATCCGGTTGGGCGAGACTCGTGATTCTTCATTAATAATTCATTGTTTTGTTCAGCTACCAGGAGACATGATATCAAATCCGAGTATTTCTCATAGCCCCTCTGTCTATATGTATGTGATAGATTCATGTCTTTGGGGTGAAACATGGAATATGTCTTTTCCAGCATATCCATTTCAGTAATTTTCTCCCCACATAGTCTCAAAAGTGAAACAATTTTGAATAGGGCAAAATTATACTTGCTAACCGACTTGTAAAAGCTTCTGAAAAACTGATACCATTGACCGGTTTTGAACTTTTCTGAAACCAAAAATTTATAGAATGTTGTAGCAGTGTATATGCTTTAAAACCTCTCATTTTAATGTTGTATGAATGGAGTATAAAATTATTTACCTCTCTCAGTTGGCTAGAGCTTCGTGTTGATAACGTGTTATGAAACCAAGCAGATAACAAGAGCTAAAAAGTAAATAAAGTGCTAGACACAAATATGTGGAAAATTTAGTCTTCTGGACTACTCAAATATTATTCAGAGTGGTATTTTGCTTTCTGCCTTTTCTTTCTCTCTTTGCTTGTGTACAATTTCTTTCTTGATGATTGCCTTATATAGCCAAAAGGCTACCGATGCAACCAATATATTCAAGACTCACATCTACCTTACTTAATACAATTACACTTCCCAATGTCATCCATCCATATCATTTATAACATGTAGAAGCGGGTCTATATAATTCATAGGAATTTTTTTTTTTGTAATACTAGAGGTTTTTTTTTTCTTACCGACTTGGCAGATGGAATACGATCGTCCAAATATTCTATGCATGGGGTTGCTCCTTGAATCAAGTTCCAAACGAACATAATAAAATGCTACTGTTACAAGAATTCTACACTATTTTAGTAATTGTAATTAGAGATACTAAATTTACTACAAGATGCTATATATAAATAAACTTGTCAGTTTCTACTCAACCACTGGGGTTAGCTTAGTGGCCAAACTCGTGATTTCCCTTAAGGAGGTCACGGGTTCGAGGCGGCGTGGTGGATTCAATATTTTGAAGATCCGCCGACCTTGTTGCTAAAAATACTTCAGGTATTTTGCCAATTTTTTTTATATGAGAATTTGTTGGGTAAAATTCTTCTGGTATCTCCCTCTCTTTTTTTTTCTTCTTAAAAGTAGAATACTTCAGGATTCATAATTGATATGTACTTCAGGTATAATCTCCCATTTTTTTTCATAATTAGAATACTTCAGGATTCGTAGTTGATATGTACTTCTGGTACAATATATAATTCTTCTTCTTTCCTTATACTGTTGTTGGCATACAGTATGATGAAACATTTAAAGCATAGAAGTCATCACATGAATTTAGCTACTGATGGTTTTTAAAAGCTTCTGAAAAATTGATACCATTGACCGGTTTTGAACTTTTCTGAAACCAAAAATTTATAGAATGTTGTAGCAGTGTATATGCTTTAAAACCTCTCATTTTAATGTTGTATGAATGGAGTATAAAATTATTTACCTCTCTCAGTTGGCTAGAGCTTCGTGTTGATAACGTGTTATGAAACCAAGCAGATAACAAGAGCTAAAAAGTAAATAAAGTGCTAGACACAAATATGTGGAAAATTTAGTCTTCTGGACTACTCAAATATTATTCAGAGTGGTATTTTGTTTTCTGTCTTTTCTTTCTCTCTTTGCTTGTGTACAATTTCCTTCTCGATGATTGCCTTATATAGCCAAAAGGCTACCAATGCAACCAATATATTCAAGACTCACATCTACCCTACTTAATACAATTACACTTCCCAATGTCATCATCTATATCATTTATAACATGTAGAAGCGGGTCTATATAATTCATAGGAATTTTTATTTTTTGTAATACTAGAGGTTTTTTTTTTCTTACATAGATGACCGCCCCTACTGGCCTCCCCTGAGTCTAACAGGTGGTCGTGGGAACTAGGAAGGGAAAATGGAGGGGCGCAGATTTGGAAAATAACTTACTGGTTTTCGGAAGGTAAGACATTTTACGCCCGAAGGGGTAAAAGATTTTCCAAAAAGAAATAGTTCCCGTAATTTTCAACAATCAAACACCAGAAATTAGGTAAAATACTTTTAGCAAAATAGTTTGACGTCCAAACAAACTACTGCAATGTAACAATGTCGGTAAGTGTACGTTATTCAAACAATCACAAGCAAAGACGGTCACCTAATGTTGCAATCACAGAAGGTAGAGAGAGTTGATTGATAAAGACTTGCTATGTTGTAACCACGTGTTGCTCAAATTATCTGTTAGCGAAATCACCACAAACACAATACTGAAATACGAAAACTGTAAAGAATTCAACACAGGAAATACGTGATTCCCCAAAACCGAGTACCTCCACGGGAGCGAGCGAGTCTATTATTGTGATAAAGTCGGCTAAGGTTTTTACAATAGAGAGTATTTATAAGACCTATTGTACTCCACTCCGCTCCACTTGATCGCTTCGCTCCCCTCGCTCCACTCCATTTCGCTTGGCATCTGGCCTTCATTAGAACTTCTCGGTACCTCTCCATATGAGCCACAAGTTCCAACATTATCATATGATTTTTATATGAATAAATCACTGATTATGCTATTGACAGGCGGTTGAGTTGTCAACAAGACAAGAATAATACAAAAAGAAAAAAAAAGTTTTCGATGCAGTTTTAACAGTATTCAAAGTATTTTTACAGAGAAATTTGTATTTCTAAATCATTTTTCTGCTTTATTGACAGCACATTGAATTGTTATAAGCATTTTTCATAAATCAATTTGGTCATCAATAACCCATGTTATAGGCAATGGCCTATATAAGGACAACCATTTTGTAAGAACAAATACAATCAACTCCAGCCAACAGAGTTCTATCCACCTACAAGCTAGCCCTACAAGCTAGCCAATAATCACATTAATTAGCCGATCTTTTGCACCACAAGAAACTGACATTACATTTGGAAATAAATGAAAGAGAATCAACTATGGTCTGGACATCCTTGCAGCTGTCTCCTTCCTTTCGCAAGCAAATCACGTTCGAAAAAGATTTGGGAGAATATACGGGTACCTTTTTAAAGGTGATGAGTATATACGCTAAGCGAACCGACCATATATGTACCGATTAGATACAGATGGCCTGTGGAACCCTTTTACGGGTACCGCACAAATGATCCGAATCGTTTAAAAATTTTAGAATATTTTATCAAGTGGCCCCGGTGAAATCACCTCAAGGCCTTGTTCTTGAATGAATTTTATCTCATAAAATCTAGTTTTGATAAAATCTAACATTCTCAACGGATTTTAGCAAAACTAGATTTTATCAACACTAGATTTTATCTCATTACAAAACACCTTTATCAACCCTAGATTTAATCCATTGGGAAAACAATGTCATTTTATCACACCTCTAAACAAAACTACATTTTATTAAAATTAGATTTTATCTCATAAAATCCATTCAAGAACAAGGCCCAAATGTATACTTTTAACTACTTGATTTGATGTACCCGTTTTTCATTCAGATTATTCATTATAGGCCCTGTAATCTAAATGAAAAATGGATACATCAGATCAACTAGTTGAAGGTATTTTTTGAGTTGATTTCTTTTAGAACCACTCGAAAAAATATTTTAAAATTTTTAAACGGTTCAAAATCATTTGTGCAAGGCCGTCTATACCACATGAGTACCAATAGTGGGGTTGGGGATTAGAACCCTAACTTACAACACCAACTCATGTCAAAATATCTTATGAGGAAGAAATCCACAAGTAAAAGCTAGTATATGAAATAAAATGAATTTTGTACTCCACATTTTTTTAAATGCATTCTGAAAGTTGTACTTTGGTGCTTCATATATCACACAACGACAAAATAGAAGATAAAATTTACAATGCACTTACGAAAAAATAGTGTAACCATCATTTTTGCATGTACGTATGTATATGCATATTCGCATCAAATTAGATCTTGGTGTTTACGGCGGAGGCAGCAGATAAAATCTCGGCGGCGATGAAAGTTGAATGCAAATTTCTCTTCTCTAGAACCCGGTCTGGAATGGACTTGGGTTGGTCATTGCGTTGCTGCTCTTCGATTTTGATGGTATGTTATATTAGTTTTTTGTATTTTTGATGTACCCAAAAAAAAAAATGCACTGAGCAAGTGCAGCAGGTAAGCTACAATGGCTTTTGAGCAATTTTAGCTTACCAAATGAGCAAAAGCAGCCCTGCAGCAGGTAAGCTAAACGCCCGGGTATTCCTCCCTAAGCTACAGTGATAAGGTAAAAATAGACTGGCACTATTCATCAGCCATCTTATTTTTTATTGTTTCTCTCTCCTCTCTCTCCGCCCCAAACCCACCCTCCGTTGCATCTCTCTCGATCCTAATCCCACACCTGTGACCTCCGATCAATCGACGGCGAAGTTGCAGCGATGGAGGTTCCAATCGACGACGACGTTGCGAGGTTCCGGTAAGCTAAAATTGCAGCGATGGAGGTTCCAGTCGACGGCGACGTTGCGACGTTGCAGCGATGGAGGTTCCAATCGACGGTGAAGTTGCAGCGATGGAGGTTCCAATCGACTGCTCAACGACCGGCGACGGCGACGACCCAAGATCGATGGCGATGGAAGAGATAGACGAACAGTGCATCAGGTTTGGCGATAGAAAAGGTAGACGAAGAACAGTGTTACAGCCTGTGGAGAAGATGATAGAGAGCCTGCTGGAGGATTGATTGAGATGGGGGTAAGCTAAAACTACTGTTCATCAGCAATTTTATCCAAAATTATACACTACCTGTTGTTCTTGCTCTAAAGGCCACACTTGCTGATTAGCAGCCTGCAGCTTCTCCATGATCTGCGACTCTGGGCTCTGGAATAATGTGGGCTGGGCCCACCAGGAGAGGTGATCTGACCACCCTGTTGACGAAATTAGCCAATTAGACGTCATTACAGAGATTTTTGTGCTTTTTAAAATTTTCTTTTTTTAACTTTTCATGTTTTTCAAAATAAGTCATTCTTCTGTGATGCATCTGCTAAAAACTCAAAAAACCTAAAGTTAGTGGAAAGGCCCCGTAATAGAGGATCGTGTTAGAATCCCCATAGCTCATCATTGGCCTAAACATATCATCCACACGTTGCAAGACCTCAGCCTTTTTTTTTTATCAGTCGCAGGACCTTAGTGCTCTGGTGTGACGAGACAATCCACTCTGGCTGATATGATGGGTGCCTGTCCTACACTTCTATTTTGTTCGACGTAAAAGAATGAACGTAGGACAGAAGTCAGATTACGTGGCATCCTCTCCGCCCTTCTTTCATATACGCGTTCTAATTGGACGGTTAGAAAGGCAGCCGCCCATTGGACTCCACCACGTCAAAGTCAGTAAAGATTTAATGGTGACTTAAAGCACTTTTAATTTCAATAAAGCACTTTTTAATTTTATAAGATTTAATGTAATTGCCTCCCAAAAGTGTGAATTAGTTACGCGTTTTCTTACTTGAAATTATTGAATAATTATTCCTACCCATTTATTTTAACGATCGAAATCGCTTCTTGTATTGTCACTCGAACGTCGTCTGAAAATTTTAATATTTCGTATTTTTTGGAGTTGAATTGGGAATCCAAACTATTTTTCCTCTTTGCCTTTTTGAATGTAACAACGAAATCTAACGAGGCACATTGGACTAGCCCAAAGTTTTGCAAAACCTAGTCACCTATTTAGTTACTACTATTATTTATGGTAATTAATTTTGATACTCCATTTGTTAATAATCACATTTCAATGCTTGTCTTTTACTATTGTTCAAAATACTGACTCCTTTTAATTAAGACAGTGAACACTGTGACCATCAAAATATGAAGTGTGAACTGTGACCATCAAAATATGAATTATCAAAATCATTTCCGTTTACTTATTTACTAGGTACAGTATTTTCGACTTTTTCTTTATAGTTGGGACTTGGGAATGGACAGCTCCTACTTGTAGTAGGAGGAGTATGTAGGAAGGTGACATAAGTGTGTGCACAAGGTAGAGTACTGTACTGCGATCATCATACAATTGTCTTTCAGAAAATTTTGGAATTATTAATTGAAAAAATACTACTATGTGCTTTGGAGTTTGATCAATGAAACTGTTATCAATATAGTGCTATGATGCTCCACTTTGTATTGGAGCTGTCTTTTTTTTTTTTGTATTGGAGCTGTCTTGCTTTGGTTGATCCCCTATTAACCTTTTGTTATTTCCCACTTGGGTCCATAGCGGCAAATGATTGTCGCGAGGTGGGGTGTCAACCTAGTTGGGACTTCTCCTCGCGTTGTGATGCCCTTTGCTTTGGTCACTTTTAATCTTTGTAATGAGTTTTCAAAGATTAATAACAAAAAATATTTGCCGTTAAAAAAAAAAAAAAAGAGAGAGACGTCGAGACCTTTATATGCAATCTTGCTTTAGAAATTTTGTGTGACCCCTGAGCTACTTGGATGCCAGCCCATGACAGCAACAGGCCCTCCCAGAAGACAAAACCCTCTAACTTATGAAATGCTAATTACCAAACCACGTTATTCTTGCCTTCCAAAAGAATGACAAACTATTATTCTTGTCACATCCTCTTCACCTAATTTATAAAAAAAGGTATGCCCATAAAATCCTCTTATTTTTCAGCGATTGACGAGAAGCCATCTTGTCCTCTTTCCCTAAAACCGGCACCACATGGCTTAATTAAATGGATCCGTTTTTGGGGAAGACATAGTAATTAAATCTATCCTCTACTCCATTGTAAACCGCTGTTCAATAGATCAATTGACGAGAAGCCATCCCCAATTGCTTGTGCCACAACTTGAGCTACTAGTTTATGGACCGCAAGTGATTTCTCCTCCTCCATTTCCGTCTCTTGATACTTCATCATCCAATAGGATCTTCAGCACCCATCTTCCATAACAAATCTTACGCCCGCCTTTGCTGGCTTGTAATGTCAACGAACTTTACAAAATGTTCAATAGCTTTTAACAAACAAACTCGAACTTGAACTCAAGTAGCTTGAGTTTGTTTAGTAGCCCTACTCTTGGGTGTTCAACCCACACGCCCCTACGGATCTTGGAAACTAGAGTCACAGAAATATCAATACAGAAAAGAGTGCGCAATAAACAGAAATACGAAAGAACATACACATATACGTGAAAAACCTCAATGCAAGGAAAAACCACGGGAGTCACTACAGTCCTATACAATCGAAGAATATGGAGTACAAGTCTTCTCTCTTCTATCTCAGAAAAGTTCTCTCACAACCTCTCGTGTTTATAATGAAAAAAAGGGACTCAATTATAGTACCAAAAATGTACAACAGCTTCCCGGGCCTATTTTGGGTCTGATACAAATAATTCAAGTTCCTTTTAATTCACAACAGTAGGTCCCATGAGTCGTTGTACATTTTCGTTACCCTAAATCTTCCGTACCCTTAGCATTATATAAGGCCTTCTTTGGCAATAGAAAACAATTTAGCACACGACCCATGACTACGATTAAAAGCCAAGACTTCGATTCATGCTTTCCAAAAGTACATTACTGGGAAGAACTTGATCTCTACCAATTTCAAGGTTTTTGGTTCTTCCAAAGACAACTCCAAGGAACCAAACAAATCCTTGACCACTACAAACCACTTCCTAATGATGTAATCCTAACTTCTTTCCCCAAAACCGGCACCACATGGCTCAAATCCCTCCTCTACTCCATTGTCAATCGCCCCTCCAGAAATCAATTAGTTACAAATCACCCCCATGAGCTAGTGCCATCGCTTGAATTACAAGTCTACGGAGCAGGACCATCTGCTAATTCCCCTCCTCAATTTCCTATTAACTCCTCGTCATCCACAAGGATTTTGAGCACCCATGTACCATACCAGATCCTTGGTGAAACTTTGAATTCTTCAGATTGTCGGGTCGTTTACGTTGCAAGAAATCCCAAGGACACCCTCATTTCCATGTGGCAATTTGAAAATTCAATCAATTTGGGAAGAAGGGAGCTCCACCCATTAGATGATATTGTCTCCAAGTTTTGTGATGGGACTGTGGTTTTTGGGCCTTATTTTGACCATGTGTTAGGGTACCACAAAGTGTGCATGGAAATGCCCCAGAAATTCTTCTTTATTAAATATGAGGAATTGAAGAGCGATCCTGAGACTCATGTGAAGAGATTGGCTGAGTTTTTGGGGTATCCTTTCGAGGGGGATGACATTGAAGAGCAAGTTGAGGAAGTGGTGAAGAGTTGTAGCATTGACACTCTGAAGAAACTTGAGGTGAATAATTCTAGTGATGAGCCAAGTTGGATTAAGATTCCATATAAAGCCTTCTTCAGAAAAGGACAAGTAGGAGATCACACGAATTATCTAGCCAAGGATATAATCGAGCGGATCGATGCAATTACGAGGGTGAAATTTCATGGGGTCAATCTTTGGGGAGAAAATTGAGTGCAGTAGTGGTATTAATTCTTCACTATTGGAGTATGTTTGGGTCGCTGCTAGCTGCTACCACTCCTATTTCTTCCGGGTTTGTGGCCAGCCTACTCGTTTCATGGGGTACCACGGCCAGTGTGGATTTTTTTTTTTGGATGTTTGTGGTTAAGGATTTCAAGTTTCGTACTATTGGGACCTTTAACAATTGTACTTCTTCTATTGTTTTTTCTTTGTTTGGGATCTTATAGTAAAAGAAAATAAATTAATGGTCTTTATTTTTCTCTGAATGAAGCTCTGTCAATTTCAAATTGCATATTTCTAATAAAGACTCTGCCTTCTCTCTAGGTTTTCCAACATTTAGGGTTTGCTTGGGGGTCCTTCCTCCACCTCCCCCCTTGGTCCTCCTCCTTAACTAGCCCTCTTCTTCCCTTCTTTTGTTCCTCTCTTTGGATCCCACTTCTTCCTCACACCGATCTCCACCATCTCCCCCTACTCCCCCTCCTCCTCCTCTGCAGCTCCATCCACCCTCTCTACAAATCCGACCCACCTCCCCCTCCTCCTCCTCCTCTCTGCCAACACCTGGATTCGATCATGTGAAGATTTGAAGCAAGAAAGGGCTAGTTGAGACCCTCCGGCGAATAAGTCGCTAGATCCGGCGTGGCGGTGTCCGGCAACATCTTTACGACTGGGTTTTTTTTTTTTTTTTGCCCCATTTTAGTGGTGGTTTGCCCCTCTTGGGTGCTGTATTAGCTCCCTATCGAGTGTTTCCGGATTGCATCTGTGCTTTATGCTTGGGATTGAGCTGGGTTTTCTATTGGGATTCTCTATTACTAGATCTTGACAGGACTCTATGCATTCACATAGTGTCAGTCTTCCTTGGTAGGTGTGTCTGGATTCGGTCAGCTTGGTAGTGCTTGTAGCCATGCTCATGTGGGATGCTAGTAGTTTTGGTTCATTTTTGTATCTTGTGATGTAATCTTTTAGCCTTCGGGCTATATAGGGAAAAAAAAAATGAAGCTCTGTCAATGCATTTCCCTACATAGACGTTTCCCTACATATTCTCTCTCTCTACCACTCTCTCTCTTTTCATCTTGTATTCTACCTCACTGTACACGATTAAAAATCCTGAGTTGGATTCACCACTATCAAAAGAAATATCAGGGGAAGATGAAGTTCTCAACCAAACAAGTCCTTGAACAATTCAAACCACTTCCTGACGAGGTGATCATAGCTTTCTTTCCTCCAAACCGGCACCACGGCCCACGGGGCTGAAAGCTCTCCTCTACTACACTGGCAATCGCTCGTCAAAGAATCAATTAATTACATCCCACCCCGATGAACTTGTGACAATGCTGGAAATGCAAAATTTACTCTACTTCCACTCCTCATTTTCCTACTACCATCTCTTCATCCCCGAGGATTTTGGGCACCTATATGCCTTATCAGATCCTTGGTAAAGTTTTGAATTCATCGGATTGTCGAGTGATTTGCGTTGCAAAAAATCCCAAGGACTCCCTCATTTTGTATTGGCATTTTGTCAATTCCATAGAAGGAAGCAAAACTAGGCCCCGTGCATTAGAAGATGTTGGGGACAAGTTGTGGTCTATGGGCCTCAGAAAGAGAGCTTAGAAAGGCTCAAGAAATTCTTCTTTATTACCTGTGAGGAATTAAAAAGTGATAACAAGACTCATGTGCAAAGATGGGCTGAGTTTTGGTGTGTCCTTTTGTGGGTGAGGATACGGAAGAGCAGAAAACGGGACCCTGGTATGCACACCAAGCCTTGGTGTGCGGCATCCGAGCCGTCAGATGTGTCGTCAATGGTCCTGATTTTATCTTGACTCTTTGCAGATCCGAGCCGTACGTTGCCAAGATGAGATCCGAGCCGTTGAGTAACGAGATCAACGGCTCGGATGCACTGGTGTAGAAAGATAGATCATTACGGACACCAAGTCTTTGGCCCTTCGCCCTTTAGCTCAAGCCGCAGTTACCAGCTCCTTGCTTGCTATCATAAACTGGTCAAGCACGCAACAAGGGTTATAGCCATTACATAAGTAGCTGCATCTGCGGCTACAGCTGTTGAAGGTCTTTTGCACAGAACAGCTCCTCGCCCCCCTTTGTATTTAGAGTGCTTCGTCCTCGCCCCCCTTTGAAAATCTCTCTTAGTTTTGCGTCTCTTGTTCTAGTTCTTGTTGTGGTGGTTGGAATGTTATCAGCTTGCAGATACTCCTTTGTATCGGTTGTGTTTATTTAATGATATTTTTGTCTCTCTACCAAAAAAAAAAATTTGTGTTTGGAAATTATTTTTGAAAATCCACAACGAGAAATCTAAAACAGTAACAAATCAGCATATATTCCACTTGTGTACTTCATAAATTGCAAATAAAGACAATTGGTGTGAGCTCCACATCTATAATAATTCTATTAACAAATAGACGTTTAAAATATAGCATCAAGATGAGCAAGCTATAAGAACCACCACTAATTGATGAATTTTGCACCCAAACTGAACAACGCCTTAAAGCTTATTTATCCACAGCACTAAGGATCAAAACAATTCAACAACAATAACAGGACACATGTAATCCCTATTCAATGGAGCATGGGCGACCAAGACACGAGACAGATGAACCTTTGGCAATTACTGCATACAGTAACTACCCCGTATAATTTTATGCCATTGAAATAGCGGCCTCCTGTGAGGATCAAAATACTAAGACAGCAAAAAGAGAGGGACCAAAACAAGATAAAATAGAAACCAGAACTCTGTTTAAGTCAAACATTCAAAGATCCAGCCCTGACCCTTCCATCTTCTGGCTTGTGATTCGATCGAGTCGCTCTTTCATCTCCTCTGTCAAGCTATTCTTCCAATCCCCAACAACACCAAGCCTGAAATATGCACTTTTGGCGAAGCCAGCCCATGGATCCACCCCATTCCTATTAGCTTCCAAGCTTTTCAACCTCTCAAAGCTGCACCTCCACAATACCTTATCAACCTCCTCCTCTTTTCCAAAAGGCCTTCCGAGAAATAAAGCCAGCTTCTTCACTTCCCCCCTCGGATCCCTCTTCAGCTCCTCATACTTCATAAAGAGTATTTTTTCAGGCCTCTTTATGCTCTCCATCCAGTATTCGAGAACATGATCGTGGAATGGACCGAAGGGATGAACTCCATTGCAGAATTCGTCAAAAGTTTGCATTAGGGGTAGTGGCCCTTCTTCAACTATCCTGATGGAGTTTAAAAAGTGCCATAGGGAGACAAACGTGTCCTTCGGATTCCGAGTGATGTAAACGATTTTGCCAACGCCAGGGCTCTTGATGGATTCCGACAGCTTTGTGTAGGGCACGTGTGTCCGAAAGAGCCTAGGGGAAGGCATACCTGGTTACGGCAGCGCAATACAGTTAAGAGTTACAAGTTAAGAGAAAGTACTATCTGAAAGAGTGGACCCCTCAGTGAGGTTCACAGTAGAGGTAAACTTGTTCCTGTTTCATGAGTAGCGACTTGAACACCTAACAAACTGGGGTGAAAAGATGGTGGGAAATTCCATAAAAAGGGTGAATTTTTTGTTCCCTTTTCTCTCTATTGTTACAACCCACTCCTGCCAGCTCAGCTGCCACGTCAATATTAGCTATACCTGCATTCTTTGTTCTGTTGTTTTTTCTGTTATTTCTTGTTCCCACTTGTTTCTTGATTCCAGCGGGAAATTCTGTTACGCTGGGAGTGGAAGGATAAAAGGAGTAGTTAGAGAAAGAGGTAGCAAGTAATTTTGTAACAAGAAAGAGCATAGCTCGTTGTGAATTGGAACCTAACGTTCCTGCAACTGCTATTGTAAAAGTTGATTCTTGATATCAGAAATTCCTCCGATTCATTTCCATCACAAATCTCTCTCCATTTCCCTAAATTCTTGTATTTGAATTCAAGGTTGTATCATTTGGTATCAGAGCTATCAATCCTTGGATATTCTGATTATCAATCATGGACACGAGATCGCAGGAGCAGAGGCGAAACGAGGAGGCCATCAAACAATTGAAGGAAAGTACAGACAATTCGATCAAGGAATTAAAGGAGCTCATCGTCGCCATGAGCGTCAAGTATGATCAGATCGCCGCCGGTACCTACACTCACGCGGTTGAAAATGCTGAACACTCCAACACTCATCCAGGACCAGGATCACAAACTGCTCATTCGTTCCAACCCAGATTTTCCAAGATCGATTTCCCAAAATTTCAAGGAGATGATCCGTCGGGTTGGGTATACAAATGTGAACGATTTTTCAAATTCAACCAAATTGAGGGATCACAGAAAGTCAAGTTAGCAGCGATGCACTTGGATGAGAAAACCATTCAATGGTTCCAGTGGTTTGAGAAGACAAATGCAACCCTAGATTGGAAGGGGTTTGTGGAAGGAATTGTGGCCAGGTTTGGGCCAAACATATTCGAAGATGCCATTGGCGAGTTGACCAAACTCACCCAGATTTCCACAGTAAAGGTTTACCAGGAGAGGTTTGAGGAGTTGGCTAATCGAACTAGTGGTCTGACGCAAGAATTCTTCGTAAGTTGCTTTGTAAGTGGCTTGCGAGAGGATATTAGGGCTGGGGTTCAAATGTTCCACCCCGTGAACATCACTCAAGCTATTGGTCTGGCTAGGTTGTAGGAGGAAAGCATAGATGCAATCCATAGGAGATCAAAGATCCCAGGCAAGGCAGCATCAACTAATTGGGGGGGACCTTCCGTACTTTCCATACCACGACCTATTCCACCAACGGGAGTAAGACTAGACCCTAAACCTTTTGTTAATTCTGCCAATTCTGTTACACCAACACCACAGTCCAACATCAACCAGTACCCTATCAAGAGGCTTACTCAGAGAGAAATGGAGGCAAGAAAAGAGAAGGGGTTGTGCTTTAACTGTGATGAGAAATTCGTGAGAGGCCATAGGTGCCAACGGAAACAGCTTTTCTTGATTATTGGGGAAGAAGAAGAAGGGGAGGAAACTGAGCCTAACCCACAAGAATTGTTGGAAGGAGACCTGGAAAACGTCCAAATTTCCATGCATGCTATGATGGGTAGTAACTCCTTCAGAACTATGAGAGTTAAGGGGGTTTTGAGGGGAAGAACCATCACCATCTTGATAGATTCAGGAAGTACCCACAATTTTATTGAACCTGGGGTAGTTAAATTTTCTAGGTACAAGGTGGAAGCAACCCCAAATCTACAGGTGACAGTAGCGGATGGAACCAAGTTGTGTAGTAAAGCTGTGTGCAAGGCTTTTAGGTGGGAGATGCAGGGCCTAGCATTCTCTACAGAGGTCAGAGTGCTGCCAATAGGTGGATGTGACATGGTTTTGGGAATTCAATGGTTGTCCACTCTGGGTCCTATCCTATGGGATTTCAGGAATTTGAAGATGGAGTTCCAATTGCAGGGACAGTCTGTGTGTTTGCAAGGTGATGATCAGATAAAGGTGGAACAAGTCACTCCCAAGCAAATGAGTAGGACAATACAGCAGAGCCACCATGGGGTTATTGCACAACTAAGCTGTATGACTATGGATGGTGAAGACCTAGAGGTACCTTTTGATATTCAGGAAATTTTACATGAGTATGACGATTTGTTTAAAGAACCTAAATCTCTGCCCCCTCAGAGAGAATGTGATCACCAAATTATTCTTAAAGAAGGAACTGAGCCTGTGCATGTAAGACCTTATAGGTACCCTTATATCCAAAAGAATGAAATTGAAAATATAGTCAAGGAAATGTTGGATTCTGGTATCATCAGACCTAGCATGAGCCCTTTTTCTTCTCCTGTTTTGCTAGTTAGGAAGAAGGACAACACGTGGAGAATGTGTGTCGATTACAGGGAAATAAATAAGCATACCGTCAAGGATAAGTATCCAATTCCTATCATAGATGAACTATTGGATGAATTATGTGGAGCTAAGGTGTTTTCTAAGTTGGATTTAAGGGCAGGGTATCACCAAATCAGGGTTAACCCCAGGGACATTGAAAAGACTGCCTTCCAAACGCACGAGGGACACTATGAGTTTTTGGTTATGCCCTTTGGGCTAACCAATGCTCCATCTACATTTCAGAGTTTGATGAACACCATTTTTAAGCCTTTCCTAAGAAAATTCATCTTAGTCTTTTTTGATGACATTCTAATCTATAGCCCTACTTGGTCTGAACACCTGAACCATTTGACTGCTGCCCTATCAATACTAAGGTCCCATCACTTGTTTGTCAAGAAGAGCAAATGTGCTTTTGGACAGGCAAGTCTGGAATATCTAGGTCACATTATCTCTGATAAGGGGGTATTAGCTGATCCCATCAAGTTGGAAAGCATGTTGAAGTGGCTCAAACCTAATTCCCTTAAAGCACTCAGGGGTTTTTTGGGACTTACTGGATACTACAGAAGGTTCATAAAGGACTACGGCAAGATTAGTCTACCCTTAACTAGGTTGCTCAAAAAAGATGCTTTTGGATGGGATGAATTAGCTGAAAATGCTTTTCAACAGCTCAAAGTGGCCATTACTTCCCCACCTGTGTTGGCACTGCCAGACTATACCAAGGAGTTTGTCATTGAATGTGATGCTTCTGGGGTAGGAATTGGTGCCGTGCTCATGCAACAGGGGCATCCCATAGCTTTTCTCAGCAAGGCTTTAGCCCCTAAGCACTTGGGATTATCGGCCTATGAGAAGGAATTGCTGGCCTTGGTTTATGCAGTACAAAAATGGGGTCACTATTTGATGGGCAATCACTTTATAATCAGAACAGATCATCTCAGCCTAAAATACTTGCTAGACCAGAAGATCACTACGCTCATGCAACAGAAGTGGCTCACTAAGCTACTGGGTTACGACTATGAAATCATACACAAATCTGGATATGAGAATAGGGTAGCAGATGCCCTCTCAAGACAGGAATTAGCAAATTCAACTCATCTTGCTGCCATATCTACAGTCCAAACTGATTGGCTGACAGTTTTGAAGCAGACGTGGGAGACTGACCCTGAAACACAAACCCTCATCACTGACTTGGTGCTGGACCCACAATCACATCCTCATTACCTATGGCAACATAATCTCCTTACTCACAAAGGCAGGTTGGTGGTGGGCTCTTCTGACGATGTTAAAAAGTTGATCCTGCAGGAAGTGCATAGCAGTCCTATAGGAGGTCACTCTGGTTCAGAAAGGACCTATCACAGAGTTAAGAGATCATTCTACTGGAGAGGCCTAAAAGGAAGTGTTAACAGGTTTGTGGCTGAATGTGATGTTTGTCAAAGGAATAAGGGAGAGACAGTTGCTAGCCCAGGCCTCTTACAACCCTTACCCATTCCAGAAAGAATATGGACTGATATCTCTATGGATTTTATTGAAGGCCTACCCAATGTCAATGGGAACACTGTTATCATGGTAGTGGTGGATAGACTGTCCAAGTATGCTCATTTCTTAACCCTTAAACATCCTTACACAGCACTTGAGGTGGCTCAGCTCTTCATGGACCACATTTTCAGGTTACATGGCATGCCAGCCACTATTGTATCCGACAGGGATGTGGTTTTTACAAGCACTTTCTGGAAAGAACTTTTTAGGCTTCAAGGTACTACCCTCTGCCTAAGTACAGCTTACCATCCCCAATCTGATGGACAAACTGAAGTGGTAAACAGGTGCCTTGAATCTTATTTAAGATGCATTACAGGTGATAGACCTAAGGCTTGGGTTCATTGGCTTCCTTTAGCAGAGTGGTGGTATAACACCTACATACCATGCCTCTACCAAACTTACTCCATATCAGATCGTGTATGGTCAAGCCCCTCCTACACACATACAATACATCTCTGGCTCTACCATTGTGGCTGTTGTAGATCAATGGGGAATGGACAGGGAATCCACTTTGCAGATGATTAAGGAACATTTGGTACAAGCTCAGAATCGTATGAAGCAATTGGCAGATAGACACAGGTCTGAGAGGGATTTCCTGATTGGTGATTGGGTGTATCTACGCTTGCAGCCCTATAGGCAAACCTCTGCTCAGTTCAGGTCTAACCAAAAATTAGCTCCAAAATTCTATGGCCCTTTCCAGGTGATACAAAAGGTGGGCATGGTGGCATATAAACTAGCTCTTCCAGCTACTGCTAAACTCCATCCTGTGTTCCATGTTTCCCTTCTTAAGAAGAGGCTGGGACACACCACTACTCCTTGCCCCACTTTACCTTCCATCTCTGATAAAGGGGTTCTCATTCCTCAACCACAGGCCATTTTGGACAGGCGTCTGATTAACTACAAAGGCAGGCCTGCTACCCAACTTTTGGTTCAGTGGGAGGGCAAGTTTGCTGAGGATGCTACTTGGGAGCACTATACTCAGTTTGTGGCCAAATTTCCAGATTTTAGGCCTTGAGGTCAAGGCTTTCCTTAAGAGGGAGGGAATGTTACAACCCACTCCTGCCAGCTCAGCTGCCACGTCAATATTAGCTATACCTGCATTCTTTGTTCTGTTGTTTTTTCTGTTATTTCTTGTTCCCACTTGTTTCTTGATTCCAGCGGGAAATTCTGTTACGCTGGGAGTGGAAGGATAAAAGGAGTAGTTAGAGAAAGAGGTAGCAAGTAATTTTGTAACAAGAAAGAGCATAGCTCGTTGTGAATTGGAACCTAACGTTCCTGCAACTGCTATTGTAAAAGTTGATTCTTGATATCAGAAATTCCTCCGATTCATTTCCATCACAAATCTCTCTCCATTTCCCTAAATTCTTGTATTTGAATTCAAGGTTCTATCATCTATATACAAATCCGCAACTATAGAAGGGCACGAATTGCAGAGTTGTCTTTTGATCCAACCCATCATTCTGAATTCATTACATATTTTGTGAAGTTCAGAAAAAAAATCCTGAGATTTTCATTCGGATTGCAATTATGTTGGAAAGTAGAAAATGTTCAATTTGAGTGATGAGCTTCCAAAATTCTCTATATCGCGCACATGCCCACGTGCCAATATTAACATCACACCTGACATTTAAACTACATACTCAAAACTATCTCATACTATGAAACTTATGTTGTAACTTGTTCGAGCTTGTTTCTTTTGAGTTGGATGCTTTAACGTTACCAAACATTTGAGTACTATTTGTCCACTGCATATCACCAATTTCGGCATACAATTTGAAAAACAAGAGGAATCACAATCATCAAAGTAGTCTTCAACCCTCAAGACACATGAATTGCATACCTGAGATATCATAAGTGTAGTTTTTTGCAAAGATCTGAATTTCCAGAGAAGGGATAAACTCATTGGGGTGTCGTTGGATCAAAGGATCTTGATAACCGTCATCGTCATCATTAACCAAACGAGCATATGGGTTCATGATGCAGGGAATCAGAGCCTTGAGCCAGGTGGTTCCTGTCTTCATCGAGGACGCAAGGAGAACGTCATCATCACGCGCCTTGAAGCGCGACTGAGCTTCCATGGTAGCAACAAGGTGGGGAAGCATGTACCAGAACCCATCCCACCTGTAGTGTTCAAGATTTCCCCACGATGTCTCTCTAGGGAGCTCATCAAATGAGGCTGCAGAGCAAGAAGAAGTAGTGTTTTGTGATTTACTAGTAGTTTCCATTACCAGGGGAGGGTAAGTGTTGGGAACACTTAAAGCAGTAGATACATCAAGACTGATAAAAGCAAAAGAATCAATAATTTGTCCGTATGTTATATAAGTCAAAAAGAGCAGATGCTAAAGATATAGTGAAGATTCTCTTGTCAAATGCAGTGCATAAAGCTAACATTGAAACCCGGTGCAAATATTGAAATCCAGTACTAAGAGCAACTCCACCCCTTATCCAAATTTTTACTCAAATTAAACAAAAAAGATGAATCGATTCGCAGGAAAAATAAGAGAGATTTTGTTCCACCCAATAAAAATGATTTGATTCTTTTCTTTTAAAGAATTTTCATGATCCATCAGAATAATCATTTATAGGATTAAATGATTACGAAGAGCAGATTCATCCATTCTGTATTTGATTCGGTCCTCAATTTGATTTGGTAATAAAGAGAAATTTTTTAATAGAAAATAATAACGGCTTGGATCGTATATCTTCGGCCAATCCACAAGGTTCCATCGGAACAATTGTTCCGTAACAGAAGAGACATGTGGCGATAAGTTTGTGCTTGGTTGGAGGGGTCATCATAAATGATTAAAGTATGTTGTTCAAGGTAGATAAAATATTCAGCCCAAGTTGTTCATATATAAGGAGCGAGGTATTGTAATGCAATGGAGGATTCCATCATTTCATCTACTATAATTGTGTATTCCATCGCGCGCTTTTCCTGAAAAGTAGTCACTAACTAAGCCATATAAGATGCTTTTTGACCAATAGATATACATAAACACATATTACATTTTGTCCTTCTTGATTGAAAATCGTATTTGTGGCTACGAGTCTCAATCAACAAGGACAAAATGTAAAAACTTGATTTGGGTAAAAACGTGATTTAATATTGAAAAATCTTGTTTAGCTAATCACGAATATTAATGCAAACAAAAGGAAATAAACAAATAACTACGAACACGCGATATACGTGGAAAACCCCAAAAAGGGTAAAAACCACGGGAAGGAATCAAACACTACAAAATAACATTGTGCGGTTACAAAACAACCCTAACTTACAATTATGACTCCTCACAATTGACCAAAGGACGATTGCCAACTCCTCGTTCACCACACCAAGTGTTTGATTGCCGCGTGCCTTAAATCACTCAAGCCTTCCAAATAATCCCAGAAATCCACTGGAATAACAACTCAACAACCTGAATCAGATGTTGAAGAACAGTTCTTGGAGTTGTTAAATGTGTGACTCAATATGTATAAAACTCCAAGACCAAAACATAATAATCTCCATAAGAAATGCTGCTCTCGGCTTTTTCGATGTAGAAGTATAAGGCTGCCGAAATATCATCTTCAAATCCTCGTTGATGCTTTCTAAATAGGCAGTCAAGGATCATAGCAAATCAAGCCATCAAATCCTCTCATAATCTCGTCCCTTTATAACATTCCTATATTGCCTTATTTCCCTACTGCCAAGAGAACTTCCATAGTGAGGAAGATTCTCATATAAAAAAATGGTCTGATTTGATCGGCTCCCAAACTTTCCAATTTGATTAGGCTCCATACTATTCATGTGCAAAACCTTCCAAATATTGATGCTCATCCAAATTAAAGCCGTACACTTTGATTGACAACACGCTCACGGTCCCTCATTACAAGATACATTCAATTCCTTCCACAACCTTAAACAGATGCATCTAAAAAGTGTATTATGTCATGGAATTGTCAACCAAAAAGGAGCTCGGCCTAAGGAGCTTACAATCTCCCCCTTTGGCACTTCCATGACATAATGCACATTTAAATGTATCCCTATTTTGAAGTTGTACTTTTTAATTTCATTATTTTTTTTTAGATACATCTGTTTAGGGTTGTGGAAGGAATTGAATGTATCTTGTAATGACATAATGCACATTTAAACCCCTAGCTATATATGTTCACACTCTCTCTCTCTCTCTCTCTCTCTCTCTCTCTCTCTCTCTCTCTCTCTCTCTCTCTCTCTCTCTCTCTCTCTCTCTCTCTCTCTCTCTCTCTCTCTCTCTCCCCTCTTAAGTCTTTCCCCAAATTCAGGTAGTGACTTTGGGCACTTTAGGGATTGAGGGGTGCCACCAAGGATTTTAGAGAGTCAATTTTTGTGCACTTGAGAGCATTTTTTAAATTTTTTTCTTAGTTAGCTAGGTAGGACACTTTGGGGTACTATTTTAGGTAGTGCACTAGAGATGCCCTAAGCCCAAAGGGTTTATGAGACCTATCTCTATGACACCTAAAGACGTTAGGAGTCCAGATCCAATTAGGATTAAGAGACCTAATCCAGTAAGGGTTTAAGAAGATTGCCCCAACTAATTAAGCAAGGGGTTAAGACCCGGAATTCAATTTCTTTTTTTTTCCTGCAGTTAAAAAAAGAAAAGGCCACTGGAATTCAATTTCGCTATGATAATATAGCATATCATTAAACGGTAACACATCAAATAATACAGCCGAAAACTGAAGAAAGTAACCAGAGCTAGCGTTTTATGAGAACTTAAGTAAAGTTTTTTTCATGGGCATTTATTAAGCATCGATCGGAACAAAACCCGACAGCCTCATCATCCGCGCTAAGGGACTCAGGGCAGGGCGGACAATCAATTGGCACAAGATTTGGATCGAAACATATCCTGATCCCCTAACATTGGGTGTGGGTCCTACGTGATTATGAGTAAAAGGATCGCAAAAAAGATTTAGCTGGCGGAGCTAATTGCCGTTTCAATATGTTGGGACTATGTATTTTTCAAAAAAACTCTTCAAAGAACACTAGTCCCACGTTGGCTAACTAGAGAACATTTGTGTTCTTTATAAGTGTGGAGGCTCCATAAACTATTGATGAGTTAGGCCCAAGAGAGGCCTAATGCGCACACGGGTTGGGCAAAGGTCCAAGCCAATTTGTGAAAACCGATCCGGGTGCGCGTTGCGAACGTCGCGCACAGGGGGGTGCAAATCTCCGAATTTGGAGCATCATATGAAGTTAGTTGACGTTTTTGCAAAATTACAGAAAGATTTTTCCTTTTTGACCAATCAAACGATTAAAACGTGTGCTAAATTAGTTTTCGTAAATTGATTCAATCACTTTGCTGTGATTGATTTTTCTTTCCGAAAAAAAGTGTTCATCTTAGCCTATAAAAAAAGGAGCTCTGCTCCAGCCATTTTACACACACCAAAAAAAAAATCATTTTTACTACAGAAATTCAGAGAGCAAAAAAAAAAAAGGGTCGATTGTGTTTTGCATTTCCGGTCTTTTTCTCGTGCAGAAAAGATCGAGACAGAGGCTGTATTCTGGGCTGTTTTATCCTGGAGGCAGCGTGGCTACAACTGCTTGCATAGAAAGGGCGGAGCAGCGAAACATCTTAAAGAGAGCGACCTAGTCCGCGACTCAACCCAAAACAGCAGCCAATTTTTGTGGTATTTCTGTTCATTTACAGATTTTGAGGTAAACGGTTCCATTAATTTTTTAAAGTATTTCCAACACAATATCTCTGAGAGGGCCAATGAGATTATTGGAACGAAGAAGAGACATTCACTATTAGTAGTAGAAGCAAGAATCACACGGAATCGGGAATTTTATTTTACTTTTTTATGATAATCAGATGTCCAGACCAGCTTGTGCGCACCTCGACTAAAGAAGTGTGCGCAAGTTCAGAGCCTGTTCCAAAAAAACAAAAACATAAACAAATCGATTCTGCGTGATTCTTGCTTCTACTACTAGTAGTGAATGTCTTTATTTTTTAGGACTCCAACCTGCTCGCACGGTGGATGTTCCGAATCAATATATGACCAAACCCAGTACTTCATGTTGGGACTCAAGTTGAAGGACCAATACCAAATTTCATGAGCATAATTGGTTTGACAAACAAATAACCAATTACTCTAACGAATTATTAAAAGAGTCTCATGATCAGCATAATTGAGCAAACGTTGTTATTTTAGCTGAATCAATAATACATTAGAATAATTGGTTATTTGTTGGTGAGAATGAGTGCAATTGGTTACATATATACCAGTTAGTTCACGAGACTTATATGGTACAGGCCCATGGAATTCATGAGCTATTAGCCTATCACACTTTCTGACTACCGAATTTTATGAACATGAGAATTTGACCTCAAGTTTTGGTTGACTGTTAAGATGAATGATTATATATGCTGTCCAAATTAGTGGACAGCGAGCAAACGTTTGTTATTTTAGCTGAATAGATAATACAATTAGAATAATTTGTTATTTGTTGGTTAGAATGAGTGCAGTTGGTTACGTATCAGTCCATGAGATCCATATAGTATAGGCATGATGAATTCATGAGCTATCAGCCTATCACACTTTCTAACTACCGAATTTCACGAGCATGAGAATTTGACCCCAAGTATTCATTTTGGCAGAAGTGTAAGATGAATGATTTTGATGCCCAAATTAGTGGATAACGAGCAAACTTATTACATGTTTTTTTTTTGTCACTCAGGTGTCCAGGCATGCACATCTCGATTAATCTTTGGGACTAATCCCATCCTCCAATAGCCTACGGATGTGTTGTGTGTGTTTTACGGGTGCAATTTAGCCAACTAGGGCTAGGACGTATAGTCTGTTGGGTCCCTCCTTATTCTAATTTCGTGGGCCCAATAATTTTGTGTTAGCCCAAGTTATTTGTTCTGGCCCAAAAGATTAAAGTTAGTGGTCTTGTGTTTGGGTAGAAGATTCTACAACTTTTGTTATGAGGTCACATGTTCTGCACATGTTTGGGTCGGCACTCCAATGGAAGCCGAAAGGACTTCGAAATTCATTTGTTAATATGCCATCAGACTATTAGTGGCCATCACCGATCATCTCTCGAAAAAGAAGTCAGGAGAAGAATTTGTGGGTCTTGGATCAACGTGCATGTGTGCTTCTCTGGTGGAATTAAAAAGGCTCCATTTGCAGAATTTGTTCATCCAATCAGCAGCAGCTTGTTTCGGATACTTGAGGCTGTTTTGTGTTCATTTTCGGCTCTCCTTTTGCAGCAAATTTTGGAGAGTTTTGTTCATCAAAAATTGGTGAGGTCTTTCCTCTTGTTGATTGTGATTTGTTGGATACACCTTAGGGTGTTTGCGAGATCTTTAGCATCTCTTGTATACCCATTTGTACGAACTTTGGTGATAGTGGAATCGGACTTCGGTCCAGTGGACGTACCTCATATTTTTTGGGGGAACCACGTAAAAATTGCTTGTGTCTCGCTTGCTTGTTGTTTGCGCATTTCGGTTCTCATTTGCTGCGCATTTTATTCCCTCCGTGATTTACTTGTGGGAATTTGAGTACTCTATTTTTCCCAACATCTGGTATCAGAGCCCTCGGTTGGCTTGGGAATTTACTTGTGCGTAAATCATGGATGGAAACATTGGTCGTATGATTAGCTTCAATGGAAAAAATTGGGCGACTTGGAAAATTAAAATGGAAGACCTCTTGTATTGTAGAGATTTGCATGGGCCTATTGAAATGAAAACTAAACCGGCGGACATGTCCGAGAATGATTGGACTACACTTAATCGAAAAGCGGTTGGGCTTATTCGTCAATGGATTGATGATACTGTTTTTCACCATGTCTCGACCGAGACTTTGGCTAACGCTCTTTGGACCAAATTGGAGGGTCTTTATGATAGAAAATCGGCCACTAACAAAGCATTCTTGTTTAAAAAATTGGTGAATTTGAAATATAAAGAGGGCAAGCCTATTGCGGAGTATTTGAATGAAATGAATAGTATTGTTAATCAACTTGCCTCTATGAAGATTGTGTTTGATGATGAATTGCAGGCCTTGATGCTCCTTAGCTCCCTACCCGAAAGTTGGGAAACTTTGGTGGTGACGGTTAGTAACTCGGCGCCGGATGGAGTTGTTTCTATGAGCCAAGTTACAAGTAGTTTGTTGAATGAAGAGACAAGAAGGAAATCCGTCGGTTCTTCTCATTCAGAGGCACTTGTTGTGAAAGAAAGAGGGAGATCTATGGATAAAAATAAAACCTCTCACAACTATGACAAGTCAAGAGGAAGATCTCAAAGCCGTGATAAGACAAAATATGGACTAAATCCTCAAAAAACAATAGTTGAAATGACGAACAAAACGATGACTTTTTAAATTTGACGTAACTAGCTAGCAGACTAGCACCCGAATTCATTGGGAAAGCAACTATTAAAGTAGCAGTAATACAATTTATAAGCTGTATTTTTTAGAGTAATTGGCATGTCTATTTTTGGTTTGGTTTCAATTCATATATTAATGTATTTTTAGGTGAAAGAGTCTAGATTCTTGAATTCAATTTCATAACTTACAATTGGACGGTTCGGAGCATCAAAATTTGATTAGGTTTCGATTCTTAGGGTCAGAATACAAGAGAGTAACTTCTTGTGGATGGTAGGGAAGAGATTAGCCAAGGTGAGTGTAAGCTAGTCAGGACACCCCGATTGTCGGACCAACAAATTTTTGAAAAAGTTTCTTAATTTGCTGATGCATGCTCAATACAGAGATGTTAGAGTCGGATGTTGACAAAGTCAAGTAATAGTAATAGTAGTACCTAGATAATTAGATTGTGAGTTACGAAATTGAATTCCAGAATCGGATGTTGACAAAGTCAATTGAGTTTTTGGACTTTAATTTTCTTTAGGGTTAGGGTTTCAAGCTGAAGAAGAAGAAGGGTGAGTGAAAAGTCATGTCTGCCCCTCAAAAAAATTCTAAATTGGAATTTCCGTTATGTTTTTTAATGTCCGTTATCAATTGGACTCAAATCGTACAAAAATAAAACTACAGGGTTCGTTAGAGTGAAATTGAATTTAAAGGAACTAAATCGAGACGGGGTGAAACTAGAGGGACCATTTCGATAAATTTCTTTTTTTTATTTTTCTCTTCTCTTTCTCCACCAGTACCAAACATTGCTTAGGAGTAGTCCAGAGAAAGAAGGTGAGAGAGAGGTCGCAAATGGATTCAGATTACGTAACTCCAAGAGAACTCTCCGATCTGCTAAAGCTTCGATCTACCGTCAGCCCATTGTTCCACCATGTATTCAGGCCCCTCTCTCTCTCTCTCTCTCTCACCAAGAAAAATGACACGAAGGAGGACAAGTATATTGAAAGGTTAGATTGGATCACTGGATGCTGGCTTATCTGAGTACATATTCTATAACTTTTGTGTTGTAACCACTGACCAGGGCCGGTACTGATGTTTGGGTTGTCCAAGTCCAACTCAAATTTGGTTGCCCACTTGATTTAAGTGATAAAAAATTTTAAAAAAAAATATCAACGTTACATTGTGTGCTTTTAGCTTGAATTACATAAAAAAAAAGTATATAAATGCAATCCCGGTTATAGTACTTTATGATTAAAACGATTCGATTCAAAGAAAAAACAACTTCTCCTTGTATTTTTTAAGCAAATTCTTCTTGGTTTTTAATACGTCCGAGAAAGTAAACAGATCAAACATGGTATCGTAGTATTGTAATTAAAATACTCACTCCGTCCCTTTTAAATGTGTTACTTCGTAAATCCAACTTATTAAAGAAACATCATCATTACATCTTTCACATCAACTTTTCCTCCACTTTACACTTTTCACATCAATTTTTACCTCTACTTTCCAAAATTATCCTCCACTTTTATCCATTAACTCTTTACCCACTAACTTTTTAAAAGGGCAAAATGATAATTGTACAAACTTTTACTCATTAACTTTTCAAACTACACACTTATTTAGGGACAGCCCAAAATGAAAAGTTAAACACTTAAAAAGGGACGGAGGGAGTATAATAAACTTTGAAAAAACTTATATAAGTAGAAAAACTTAATCAAACATATCAAAGTACTGCTCATATTTGTGTTTTCTCTAACTAATCATGTTATCAACTTTACTATCGTAAAAATACTAGTATTTTAACAATTAAAATTATTGACTTCAAATCTTTTTATCAAAGTTTGTTGAGTAGAAATAAATTATTTTGGTTTATTTATCATCAACATTATTTATTTGAAAACTTAGAAGTAAAATAAATAAAAAACTAAGAAAAAAAAAACACTTGTAATCGGATTGATTATCACTTTTGGCCGCATTAATAATTTCTCCTGTGCGATTTGAGGACGAGGGCCACGAGGCTATATGTAAGAGGGTGGAGCATGTGCCAACCCTAGCCTAGTTTTGAAAAAGAAATTTAACATGAATGTAATCTGATTAGGCACTTGTCAGTACCCAAACAAATTGATTATAATTACAATTAAGAAGAGATAGCTATCGAAAAAAATCGAAAAAATGAATGGTTCGGATCACAAAAATATTGTGTTAATGACTTTCATTTAAAGATCATAAGAGAATTGAACCAAATAAGGGAAAATTTCAAAATACCCTCCAAACTTCGACCTCAATGTCACATAGCCTTCCAAACTTTCAAAAAGTAACCGCACTTGCTGACCTGGACACTAACGATAGAAACAAACGTTATGTGGGTAATTTATTTTTAGAAAAAATTTTAAAATACCCCCTAAACTTTGACCTCAATGTTGAATAGCCTCCCAAACTTTGCTTCCGTTATTCATTTTGCCCCCCGCTGTCAAAATCTCTCAAATAATTAATGGGATATTCCTTTTATCATAACCACAGATATCATATGACATGTTGAGAAGAGCAATCATTAAAAAATTTATCTTGATCGGACATCAATTGGTATCAAAACGCAAAGATTATTTAAAAATTGTGAATTGTTTTGACACTTATCGATGCCCAATCATGGTTTTTTTTTAATAAATGCTCCTCTTATGATATTGCAGTTCAGATCAAGGGAACACCGGACACACAATTCTCTCAAAAATCTTGTGAGTATGCACAGCCGCGTACGTCAGATGCATAGACGGTGCATCTTAACCGTTCAAAAGCATTTTCGACGGTCCGCATGTTAAATAGTAAATACTCATTGATCGGTAAGAATTAACTCTTACCATTCAAAGAGTGTTTAAAAATCCGAACCGTCGATTTGCTGGAATAAATGGTTAAGATGTGTTCGTGCATAGCATACGCAAGTGTGCATATCAATAGCCAGACTACAATTCTCTAGCTTTTATTAAAGATTCTTTCAAATTTTAGGACCTAGATTATGAATGAAAAAATTAACGAAGTAGATCAATTAATTGCAAATTTTAGGGCCTAGATTATGAATGAAAACCTTGGCTCCGTCCTCCCTGACATGCATGCCTTCCCTCATCAACAGGAAATCATTTATTCATATCTCCATTCAACTCATTCACAAAAGCCAACGTTTATCATAACGCTCATGCAATAGGGGGTGTATTTCTAAGATTATGCCTTTCCTCATCAACAGGAAAGAGTAATGTTTAGATATCTCAGTCAACTTATACATAAAGCAAACGTTTACCATAATGCTCATGCAATAGGGATCCTATATATTGCAAAAGACTAGAAATCACATCCAGTCATTAAATTTATTCCACCTATGCAACTCAGAAGAGATATAGAAACCGTCAGGTCTCACCTCGAAGTAACAATTATGACCATAGAGAGCCCACCAGCCACAGATGTCCTCGATTCTGTGATTGTAAACATCCATAACTCTCTGTTTGGAACCCCAATAAAAATGGCAAAAGTAGAGCGTTCTCCCAAAAACATCTGGGGCGAACGTCCACTTGAATTCTTCACGGTTATGGAGCGTATGAATTCCAAAATCAGTATCTTTAGATTGGCAGCGAAATGTCAATGGTGTGGGGTTGTCAGCAGGAACGGCGTTGATGATATGAACCGACACCTTATAACCTCCCCATAAACTTGTTGCATGACCAAAGCAGAATGTTACAATGAGTAATGGAAGAAAAAAGCGACTCATTGCACCTCTTGAAATGTCCAAATGATGTCTATGTTGTTTATGATTTTCTTCCTTATCCCATCATATACTACATACCTATATACTACAAATTCAGATAGATGAAGCAAGAAACTCTCTGTTCTTGGGTAAGGGAGTGATTTTATGTATATTTTGGTTATCTGTATTGAGATCTATGTAAGATTCCCGGATGTAGATCAATGGATTATGCAGATTTTGGTAATCTAAATGGATTTTACGAACTTCCAATATGGATTGTATAAGAAAATTTTCAACGCAATGGTTATTTGTAACGCCTCTCTCGAATGGGTTGAGACCTACTTTTTTTTTTTTGCCAAACTTTAGGATAGATTACATAAATGATTGCCAAAGCAATTGAATATATCAATTGGGGCCCTCCTCCACATGAAGAGGAGATAAGAGCCAAGGGGGGATAAAATTCCCACGTACGGGTCCCGCTCCCTCTCACTGCATCTTTGGCCACGAGGTGCGCCGCAAAATTGCCAATCCGCCTAAAAATACTTGCTCTAATTCCTTCAAACTCCTGCCACAATCGATGGACATCTTCGATTAGTGTACCTGCATTGGTATTGACTTCCCCCTTCCTCTAAATCAACTGGATCACATGTTCCGAATCGCCTTCCAAATGCACCCTCTGAGAAATTTGTCAAAAAAAAAATTTAAATACCTTTTTTTAAAAATCAGTTTTTGGAAAAAAGTTTTTCAAAAACCCTTTTCAGAACTTCCTTTTTTTTTAAATGTCATTATTTTGTTTTTTCAAAAAACTATTATGAAAATTAAAGTTCTTTGAAAAACTACTTTCAAAAGGTTTTTCTTTTGGAAAATATTTTGATATAAAACTAAAAAAATCTGTTCTTTTTTTAACAAAACACTTCTTTTGAAAAATGCTTCTTAAAAAGAATACTGTTTTTTCATTTTAAAAAAAAGCTTGTTTCCGAAAATGTTTTTAAAAAATTCTGCTTTTGAAAACTGTGTTTTCCAAAATGTTTTTTTCAAAATGTTTTCTTTTAAATACCGTTTTTCAATTTCTCTAAAAATCTATTTTCAAATTATGTTTTTCAATAAGTAGTTTCTTTTTTGAGAAAAAAGAGAGTTTAGTGGTGATTTTCACAGATGAGGGGGTGGGTGGATTGATTTCTAAGGGGTATTTTAGTCATTTCTGTCATTCCATTAACAGAGTAAGGGGGGTTTTTTGCATTTCACATAGATGAGGGGGGTCTGTCTGGACGCTTTTAAATGTTAAGAGGACTCCGTGAAAAAGAGGCATAGATGAGTGGGTCTCCGTGAAATTTAACCAAGTAGAAATATGAAACAAAGAAAAAAGCATGAATTGATATTGCAACCAGGATTATTTTTGTTACTTGATAAAAGTGTATTGTTTAAAAGTGATCTGGACAAACGATCGCCGCATTTTTGTAATTTATTCGGTAGTGTTTTACATGATTTAGTATTCAGATTTATTACAGACACTAATACTTTGTACCAACAATTGCACAAACTCTTTCACATGGGATATGTGGAACCCAAATATGAGTGGTACGTCCGACATATTCCATGTGAGAAAGGTGGTGCAATTGTTAGTACAAATGTTAGTGTCTTTATCTTTTCTCTTTAGCATTAGAATAAGACTTTGATTCTTATACTTTCAGGCTGAGTTCCCTAAATAATTTTATCAAAAATAAAATCAAGATTTGATCAAATTAGGGTTGATTTTATCAAATGAAGAAAAGATTTGATAAAATTTTAGCTTTTTTACATTAAAAAAACTGAGATTTTATCAAAACTCTTCCTCATTTGATAAAATCAAAGATTGATTTTTTGATTTTATCAGATTTTGATAAATTTTTTTGGGAAACTAGGCTGAGTTTTTATCAAACCTCTTCCTCATTTGATAAAAAAACTGAGATTTTAACAAACCTCTTCCTCATATGTAAACCCGCTCTTCCCCAATAAAATCAGTCGTTCATGCTTTCTCGCAGGCGTGTTTTTAAATGATTGTTGATTGATTTTGGGGTGTGGAAAGTTATTGGGGAAGAGCAGGTTTACATATAAGGGAAAATTATACTTTCGGTCGTTCATGCTTTCTCACACTTCACACTACACATTATACTTTCGGTCACGTAGGTTGTTTTAAGTCAAACCTACTTTGATATAAAACTAAAAAAATCTGTTCTTTTTTTAACAAAACACTTCTTTTGAAAAATGCTTCTTAAAAAGAATACTGTTTTTTCATATTAAAAAAAAGCTTGTTTCCAAAAATGTTTTTAAAAAATTCTGCTTTCGAAAACTGTGTTTTCCAAAATGTTTTTTTCAAAATGTTTTTTTTTTTAAAATACCCTTTTTCAATTTCTCTAAAAATTTGTTTTCAAAATATGTTTTTCAATAAGTAGTTTCTTTTTTGAAAAAAAGAAAAAGAGAGTTTAGTGTTAGATTTTCATAGATGAGAAGGTGGGTGGATTGATTGAGTAAGGGGTTTTTTTGCATTTCGCATAGATGAGGGGGTCTGTCTGAACGCTTATAAATGTTAAGAGGACTCCGTGGAAAAGAGGCATAGATGAGTGGGTCTCGATGGAATTTAACCAAGTAGAAATATGAAACAAAGAAAAAAGCATGAATTGATATTGCAACCAGGAGTATTTTTGTTACTTGATAAAAGTGAAAAACGATCGCCACATTATTGTAATTTATTCGGTAGTGTTTTATGATTTAGTATTCAGATTTATTACAGACACTAAGGCTCCGTTTGTTTGAACGAAAAATGTTTTCCTCAAAAATATTTTACCTATTTTTCAGTGTTTGGTTGGATTAATGGTAAGTAAAATATTTTCCTTCATAGGGGGTAAAACAACTTACGCCGGAAACGGCCGTAAGTTGCTTTCGTACAGTGTTGCCCGTCCTTCAATTTGTGTTGAACAGAAAGAAATCGGTTCAGCAGAGAAATCCGTTCAGTTCCACTCTTGCTGGGTCTAATTAATAAACGGCTGCAAGTTCTCTCTCCTGGTAGATCTAATTAATCCCACTTGCAAGATCTTTCTCCCTCTAAAGCTTGGGAGAACAAGATGCTCACAAATCAAAATTATAGAATTATTGTTGGGAAACAGAGTAGGAGAAAAATAAAAAGTAAATTTCAAAGTACTTTTGTTTTTGTAAATATTTTTCAAGTACAACCAAACACCGGAAAATAAAATCAAAACAAACATTTTAACCAAAATTATTTTACATAAAAAAATATTTTTCTTCCAAAAATATTTTACATCGAAACAAACGGAGCCTAACACTTTGTACCAACAATTGCACAAACTCTCACATGGGATATGTGGGACCCAAATATGAGTGGTGGGTCCCACATATTCCATGAGAGAAAGGTGGTGCAATTGTTAGTACAAATGTTAGTGTCTTTATCTTTTCTCTTTAGCATTAGAATAAGATTTTGACTCTTATACTTTCTGGTTGAGTTTCCTAAATAATTTTATCAAAAATAAAATCAAGATTTGGTAAAATTTTAGCTTTTTTGCATTAAAAAGGCTGAGATTTTATCAAAACTCTTCCTCATTTGATAAAATCAAATATTGATTTTTTTTATTTTATCAGATTTTGATAAATTTTTTTGGGAAACTAGGTTGAGTTTTTATCAAATCTCTTCCTCATTTGATAAAAAAACTGAGATTTTAACAAACTTCTTCCTCATATGTAAACCCGCTCTTCCCCAATAAAATCAGTTGTTCATGCTTTCTCGCAGGCGTGTTTTTAAATGATTGTTGATTGATTTTGGGGTGTGGAAAGTTATTGGGGAAGAGCAGGTTTACATATAAGGGAAAGTTATACTTTCGGTCGTTCATGCTTTCTCACACTTCACACTAAACATTATACTTTCGGTCACGTAGGTTGTTTTAAGTCAAACCCAAATTCTACAAAAATATTTTCTACAAAATAAATTTCATTTTGTAGCATCAAACCATAGAAGGTGGAGTGGTTGTTCGATTTCGTTGCGATATTTTGTCACAAGTATGGCGGGAAAGTTTTCCGTCGGCATGAATTGAATCTTGTCATTATCAAGAGAAATTCGTCGTAATAAAAGTTTTTTGTGAATTTATGATGTAAAGTAGGTCGTGTACGTCCACGTTTCTTGATTGTTTGGACCGTTCATTGCTGAAAATGCAATAATAAGTCGTGTGGACCAATATTGGCTAAAAGGCACAGGAATTGTATGGTTGATGGGAAACGGGCTTCATCGCCAGAACGGGATGATCAATGATGTTTTCGGCCGTTTGATGTCATCTAGGCCTTTAAAATGGGGATTTTGTCATTTTAGGAAATATTATATTTGCTTATAACTTTTAGTTGGAAATTTTGTTTTAGTGCCGTCTGTTTTGATAACCTTATATTTCTTTCTAGTTTTTTATTGTCTTTTAAATTTCTATTTTTGGAAATATTCATAATTCCTTTGATTTAATTTTGGTTAGCAAGTCTAATATTTTATTATTTGTTTCTTGGTTGGTCTAGGGCAGGGGCGGCGCCAAATGGGAAGGAGGGGGGTTAGCCGACCCCACGGCGAAAAAAAATACTACTATTATTTAATTTTTTTTAGGAAATTCATAAATTAACCCCCATAAATTTAGGGCTGACACCACTGGATAATTCCCAACTTTCATACCCTCTCTTTGTGTGGCTTGTTTGAATCCTAGCTAGTCACTCCTTTTCTTCTTTTGATATGGAGAGGTTGATCTGTCTTGCTAAAGAAGTATTCCCTCCGTCCCAAATTGTTGCTCCTAGTTACTATTTGGGAATTGGGACCTCTAAAAAAATTGTTCATATCGTCAGATTTTCAATGATTTATATATCTAATATAGATCTTGTTTGATAGATCTCAATTAATTTTATCAAACACATATTTTAAAATTCAAGAAAAATTATAGATTATAAAATATAGATAATTGTTTGAATGGTTGAAAAAGTGAAGCAGTAGCAACAATTTGGGACAGAGGGATTATTTGATAGTATGCAACGATTTCAGAACTCGAGACCGCGTCGAATGCAACTGTATTAAGCTTGTGTAGATTTTTTTTTTTTTGTGTGGTATAAACTTAAAATAGAGAACTGTTTTATGCCTTTTGATGATATCTTTTGTTTATTAGGTTGAACTTTAATGTATTTTTGTTTGAACAAAATTTTTTGTTGCCATTACTGCGATATTTCCTTTGATTTAAGCTTGGTAAAGATATAGAGGGAGTACCTCTTGCTCAAACGTGCTCCTGCTTTCTCCTGACAAATTAATTTCGTAAAAGGAGGCTTCACTACATCAATTTATCATGATGAAATCTTGCCACAATAAGAAATTTTTATTATTAAAATTTATTTAGTTCCAAAAAATTTGAGATTGCATTTATACATAAGAACAAAAAAAAAAAAAAAAACTTCCTTGCAACTTGTATAGGTACTTGTAACAAAATTATTTGTCACAATAAACTTTGTTATTATGATAAAATCTTGTCTGTGTGACAAAAGGATTAAAAGAGAGAGCGATGGTGACGATACTAATTTTGTTACAATAGTTTGTCACAACAATTATGACAGAAACTGAGGCTTGCTGCATAATATTTTTGTCACCATAAATTTGCGATTGTAGACTTTAATTTAGATATAAGGCTAGGAAATATTGAGTTATAGGAATAAAAAAAAACTTTGTCGTGGTAGTTGCCACAATAAAAAGTTGTCTGTATAATTTTTATTGATGCTAGAAATTACTAGTTATTATAATTAGTGACTACATATAACATTTACGTACAAGAGTAATCATCTCCTCAAACTAATGAGCTCCCGTGGGTTGGGTTTTCATTAAAATCATGACATCTTTGTTACCAGGAGATGATTACATAATTTTTATAACTAGCAAAATTATATAGAGAAAAATTATACTATAGAAGTTATTCGTGATATATAAAGTAAGATTATCGCATTAAGATAGTAAGAAGATAAGGAAAAAATAAATCAACAGACACGCAGCAGATTAATAAATTGACGTTTTCAGTTTCGGGTCCCTTTAATCTTTGTAATTTGTTTTCAAAGATTAATAAAAAATTTTTAGCAAAATAGGTTCAGCATTCTCTGAACCCACAGCCTTAAATGGGAAGGTCTGTACGTACACATCATTTCTCACTTGTTACTCCTCTTCTTCTTGTTCCATTTTGTAGTCTCTGAAATTCCTTCAAACCAGAGAAACACCATGATCAACCTCTATAATCTGCTCCAAAATGACACGGATCAATTCCCTTTTCCATGGAATTCCACTAGAGACCGAAACCCATGTTCATGGAAGGGAGTTACGTGCAATTTCAACAACTCCATCACCGAATTCTCTTTCCAATACCTCCCTCTCTCTCTCTCTCTCTCTCTCTCTCTCTCTCTCTCTCTCTCTCTCTCCCTGATTTCCTCCCTGTTCTTTGCCAGATTAGCACATTAGAGTCTATTGACCTCTCCAATAATAAATTGAGCTCACAACCTTAAATGGGACAATCCCATCTTAATCCTTTCGGAGTCTTCCAAATTTGATCTATTTGGAACTGCACAACAATAATTTGGGAGGTTCAATTCCTCCTGAATTGGGTTTCTGTAAGAATCTAGCAGCGTTGAATCTCGCTGAGAATTAGCTCACAGGTGTTTTACCAGTTGAATTGGGTAATCTCAGCGTCCTTCAGGAATTGAAACTTCAAGCCAACAACTTGGCTGGGGAAATGCCAATTGAAATGACTCGATTGCGAGGACTGAGGAAGTTGAATATTAGCTGGAATTCGCTCAATGGTTCAATTCCTTCAGCAATTTCCCGGCTCCATAATCTCAATAACTTGGATTTAAGAGGAAACTATTTCAATGGTTCTATACCGGAGTCCATTAGTTATTTGAATTCTCTCATAGAACTCCAATTGGGGAGTAACAAACTAGGCGGGAAAATTCGTTTGATGCCGCAGAGTTTGCAGATTCCTCTAAATTTAAGCAGCAATCTATTTGAAGGCCTAATACCAGAAACTTCCTTGGGATTGACAAGAGATTGGAAGTGTTGGATCTATCCAACAACATATTTACAGGGGGAATTCCAGACTCTTTTGCCAAAATGGAAAGCTTGACACAGTTGGTGCTTTCCAATAATCTGCTCGTTGGATTGATCCCCGATTTTCGTGCATATGTTTCGATTGAGACAACTGGAAACACGGATCTTATAGCTCCCACAAAACCAAGCCCAACACAAAAGACGAAAAATGCACTCTTTGTCGGCCCTGTTGTTGCAGTCACTGTTGATGTTAGCGCTTTTGCTATTTCAACAAGTACGATACTATCAATTTCCAGACGGCTCATGGGGAATTTTTTTTGACACAAATGGCATTAACAGATTCCACATCGATAGTTAGTATGAAATAGTTTATCTATATTACAAGACTATTTGTTAATATGCTTAGTGTAGATTGTTAAATCACAAGATTATCATAAGATTGTTAGATCTTTTATCTTTTATTACAAAACTAGTGGTGGATCCAACACCGTAAGTTCTTTTTATTATTAAAAATCTTGCAATTTTTTCTACTCTTGGAACACCAAATCACCTTCCTACATAACTAATTGAGAAACCAATTTTACGAATTATAGTAATTTGTTTCAGTCTCTAGGGTTCAGCATCCCTATTTTCCCACACTCTGAATTGTTACCCGAAGCACAATTATAAAACCCTCAAGTTTTTACGTTGTTGCCGGAGACTGTTACTATCAGCAGGTTGAAAATTTAGTTTTGTTTAATTCGTTGAAAGGTGTGTATAATGAGGTCTCTGGGCTTCTCGTGTATTCATCCTAATTAGATCAATGATTTATGAACATCTAAGTAAAACACTAGTTTGGTGTCTTCAAATTTTGAAACTAGGTTTTTACCGTGCCTCTGGCGTGTAGTGCCGCCGTCGAACGTGTCGTGCTCGTGCCGTGTCCGTGCCAACCGACCCGTTTGACACCCATATGAGACACATACGGCTTCTCTAGCAGCACGATCCTACGCCAAGCATACCAATCTTTTTGGATTTGCAGACGGCACTGCGAGGGGAATTGCAACCAATGCACGAATCACTATGTACATGGCATGCGTACAGGATTAGTGCTCTAATTCCGACATATTGGCTGCCATTGAAAGTGCGATAGAAGATGATATCCATGTATTGTCCCTTTCACTAGGAGGAACAGAATATCCGTATCATGACTCTGCTATAAATCGCGGTCCAGATTCTTATTCACTGATCAACACAGTCACGTGGTTAACTACTGTTGGTGTCAGATCCGTAGATCGTGCTTTTAAGGTTGATGTTTTGCTCAGAGATGGTGAAACATACTTCGATTCATCTCTTTTCTCCTCAAGTGCCATCGACATATGCTTCTCCACTGTTGATGTAGGTCTCTGCGACACCTCCAACGGAACTTCTTATGATCTCATTGGGGAAGATTGTAGTCTTAAATGTTGCTAGCTCTCCCTCCTTTGACTTTGCACAACTTGTTAAAAAGGAAAGTGGAGTTGGGGTGATTCAAATAAATTCTGTAAATGTTGGAGAGATGTTGTTAGCCATTTCCTTTCCTCTTCCTGTTGCAAGTAGGCTTCAATAAAGAAGCTATGATTCTCACCTACATTAGCAACACAGAATACGGCAAGCTTCAAGTTCCAGAACGATGAAGCAAGCCCAAGAAAAGAAAAAGCCCCTATACTTGCAAGCTTTTCCTCCTGGGGACCAAATCCATTAGTACTTGAGATTCTCAAACTTAATGTTATTGCCCTTGATCTTAACATATTAGCAGCGTTTATTCCTGATATGGCTCTTTCAAAATCACCATACGATCCAAGGAGGTCCAAATTCAATATCCTATTGGGGACGTGTGCAAATCCAAAAAAAATGGCATGCTTGACGGAGGATCTTGCTGCTGTAGAAGTTGTACCGTCCTATGAACATCTCTGTCTCTTGGTGAGTGACCACTCCTGCTAAGTTTCTTTCCCATAGAATATTGGAGGTTTTCGAATCCCATGGTGAAGAATTTGGTCCCAATTAATTCTTTATTGCATACCCCATAGTTAAAGTTAGGGGCATCTATGCAATTCCCCTTCCAACCGGACGACATGGGCCCGAGCTCTTCATCACTAAAGCTTTCATCTCCTGGCCATATACTAGAGTCCACGATGCCAATGATTATATTATCATCAAATCTCATGTCTAGCCAGAGGCCATTGTCCACATTGAGATTTAGAAAACCTTGTGATCAAGTGGTGTGGAGATGGGTGGTTGCTTGGTCCTTCATGACTACTGTGACGCCTAGCATGCTGGCCAATATAATCAGCTTCTCCCTCAATCAACAATGTTGCAAAGCCTCTCAAGGCCTCGTAGGTATACAAATTTCGTGCCAACCGTGCTTCGTGTCGTGCCGTGCCGTGCCGGCCTATTTACTAAACCATGTTGTGCAGTGCCGTGCCATTTCTTAGTCGTGTCGTGCCGTGCCATTTCTTAGTCGTGTCATGCCATGCCAGACCATTTACTTAATCATGCCACATCGCGCCGTGCCATTTTGTACTCGCGTCGTGCCCGTGCCGGCCCATCTATGAGTTTCGTCGAAATTTTTGCATAATCTAGCCATGTTTCGTCGAATAAAACTATGTATCTAATAATTATAGCTATATTGACTTACTAAAAGTATATAACATATAATTCAATTTTTTTTGTATAATCTAGCCAAGTTTAGGCGTATTGATATTGACAAAATATTTGTATTGACTTGTTAAAAAGTGTATAACATATAATTAGGAAATCCATCATTAAAAATTATTTTTTTGGTACATTAAAAATTAGTATTTTTTGTGTCGTGCCCCGTGCCGTGCCGCGCCGCGTCGAGCCCACTTCCGTGCCATGCTCTTGCCGTGCCCTTTTAGACCGTGTCGTGTCGTGCCCGACCCAATTTCGTGTCATGCTTATGCCATATCTATCTAAAACCGTGCTCGTGTCGTGCCGTGTCGTGCCACATTTAAACATGTCATGCCGTGCCCATCTAAAACCGTGCTCGTGTTGTGCCCTTCTAAAACCGTGCCTGTGTTGTGCGGTGCCACATTTAAACGTGTCGTACCGTGCCCGTGCCAGCCCGACCCGTTTGCCACCTCAAACGTAACCCCTAGACCCAAATCTCAGTTTACAAAACAGAAAATTAAAAATCAAAATTGGTTGTGCAGAATAATAAACTAACCTTTACGCAATCTCTGCTTCGCGGTAGAAAATAGAAATCGAATTCCTTTTGCAAATAGAAAGACATTTGATTCTAGAAATTAGCTCCAAACCCTTTTGGGTACCAACAATGATACGTGTACAACAAAAGTTTCCAACAAGTCTCCAACACACTCACGTGGTGTGTGAAGCCCACACACACTTCACACTCAAATGTGTGTGAGCTCCACACACCATGTGATTGTGTTGGAGACTTGTTGGAGCTGGTTGTTGCGCATGTATCATTTTTGTTTGGGTACGCACTAGACAAGGGAAGCATTTATGCAAATTGGAGAGACTTTGAAGAAGGACAGAAATTTCAGTGTGGGTGTGGACAATGGGCATGCACTGGGGAAGAGGGCTTGGCTCACCGAAAATCATGAAAAATTATCTAAAAATTCTCACACTCATATTCATAACTCGGGATTGTTCTACTAAAGGAGTTTTGTTTTAAAACTGCCTTGATTTTTGTGTTCACACTTTTTTATGTGATGTATTGCAAGAGACTGACCTGTCAGTTTTTGGGAAAAACTAGTTTTTGAAAAGAAAAAAAAACTAGTTAATGGAACACCCCCTCAGTTTAGTTTATTGAGATTATTGTCGTTATACTAAGGAATATGATGATGCTGGTAAATCACACTCTGATAAGAGTACATAGATAGATTTTGTTAATTACGAGTAATGACCTCAAATCAAATTGACAACATTTATAAAAGTGGTAAAATTATTTATCTATACAAATATGTTTATTTTAAAAAATTATATATAATAAAAATCTCACGGTCCGGATCGGTTAATCCACAGTTTCAAAATCAAAATTCGTGCCCGGACCACAAGTCATAGATTTTTATTTTTTGAATCCATGTCCGGACCATTAATCTACGGTCAAAATTCAAAACGTATGGATCGGTTTGGTCCAGACCAGATTCACGGATCACCGGTTTTTTTGAACTACTCTAACTAGCAGATCAAGGTTGGATTGATATCTGAATAATGGTAGAGCCACTTATAATAACAATAACAAAACTTATCTATTCCACAATCATTAGGAATATTGACGGGAATGATTAGAGACAGACCTAACATTTGACAATATGAACAAACAAAAAAAAGAAACAGCATACGCCGATTTAACAGCATACCAGTCCATAGTCCAGCAATTCAATCCCAGACCTCCTGTGTGTATATCTCCAGCAAAAGCAAGAAAATCACATACGGTGGGAAGATTCGTCGGCTGCTTATGGTCAAACACTCAAAATTCACTAGTGAATGAGCTACTATTTCGACATGTTTATAATCCTTCTGTCTACGAGTGTTAGAAACCATAACAATAATCGTCGAGGGAATGAAACATCGATGCAAGGGAAATGCAAAAAACTTGCGAAATAAAGGTATACTCAGCGCAAGGACTAAAGCATAAATAGGCCAAAGCTAATCACCAAAGCAAAGAATCCACAACATCAACAATTTAAATCAAGCTAGATGCCGATATCTCCGTATCCCTACTAGGCTGCTATACAACAGAAAAAACAAGAGGAACTCTTTAGGCTCTTCAACTCCCTAGAATCTTGACAAACAAAAGCTTGGCATACTCTAGAGCAGATATTGCGTATATCCAACACATCGCCTTCTCTTGTACCCCAACGATAACCAATACTCGGAGGAAAGAAACTCTTTACTACAATATAAACCATCTCCTCCACCCCGTCAAATGTTAGGTTTTGCTCTCTCAAAAACCTACAAACCAGTGCAGATGAAGTAACACGAATATCTCCGGTAGTCAGTCTATTTCCATCAGCAGGCCGGTTGGAGCGAGAAGTTTGGGAGATATGTTTGGTGTTTCTTCCATGAATCATCAGGATCTACACCGTATGATAATAATCACAACCAAATAATAGGAAAACAACATAATAAACTCAGGGAATCCAAGCATTCATACCACTTATCCCCTTCCTATTCTTGATTAGGCATGTGTGAATGTAGTACCAACCTAATTTAGTTGATCAACTCGTCTCTTAACTGAAATCAAGCTCTCTGCATATTGAAAAACTTGTACATCTACGGACCACAATTCCATCCTATCGCATAACTGACTATTATACTCTTTTATCTCATGAGTTCTAAGGTTGTACGACACCATCTCTCTATCGTCGCAATTCAGAAGAAGTTCAAAATTTGGCAGAAATCCCAACACACTGTGACATTCTAAGAAGGGTCCAATACGGTATCTTTTAGTCCAACCCTTAACTCCGTTGTCATCCATTATCCATATGTCAATGCGCGTCTCCCCTTCAGGGTTGTCCCACATGCACAGAACAAGGGCAAGGGAATCATGCAACACACGAAGCTGTCTATCACATATAAAGCAAATGCCGTCGGGCAAGGTTATTCGTTCGAACACCTCTTCAAACGTGCGGAACACACTAAGTCCCCAGACACCAGTACCGAAATCAAGACCAAACCAGTAGAAAACTCCATCCAATGATGTGCAACCACGAGCTTCGGAGCCATCAGGGAAATCTTTGGGCACAACAACTTCGGTTTCTCTCCAGGAATTGGTACTAAGGTCATAGATTTGAACTTTTTGATCACCACAGTAGTTATCATAGTCAAGAAGTGATTCATGACCATAAGGCACATCATACTCATCATAAAATGTAGAAAACGGCATAAATTCTAAGACTGAGCAGAATCTAATAACCTTATAATCATTAGCCTTGGGGTCAAAAGTAAACGCTAAATTGCTTCTGTGCTTTGCTTCATAAAGGGGTTGAGGGAGTACCCTGGATTCTCTCATAGCTGGGTTGAATATCACGATTGTGGAGGTGATGTCATTGGCGAGACACATGACGCCGTTGTGACAACCCAGGAAGAAGACACCCTTAACGTCGTGTAGACCAGCGAAAGACAGGTCTAGGTCTTCGATTGGGGAAGTTTGGTTGGGGACCAAGAACATGGAAAAGACGGCGTCGTCTTCGAGTTGTCCCCCACAGAATGTTTGCCTCGTCACGAGAAGGTAGTCCTTGCTTTCTGCGCGATTCCGGTGGAGGGAGATGAAGCCGGGGCTTTGGATCAGAGCGTACCAGTATTTGGATACAGATTTAAATCGAAGGAGGAATTTTATCGGAATCCTTGACAAGATCTCCATTAACACATCTTCTGGCATCTCTTCTCGAAGCCTCAGACAATGACCAAGCCAACAACCTTCAAAATTAAACCTTCTGGAATTGGGTGTTCACATTTGGTTGGAATTTCATTTCAACAAGAAAGCTAAAAAATAATTCTGAAAACAAAAACCTGTTTGATTAAACCGACGATTCCCTATAGGGCAATCAAGGCTTCATCTATCGGAGCCGATCTAGGGCTACGTGTTTCAATCATCAAAAAGTACAGCTGGTTAGGGACGGTGGTGAGGGGATGGTGTACGCAGTGGCTTATGAGGATAGAAAAGCGGGAAGAGATCAGAGGAATATATGGGAGAGGGGTCGTTCTCTGCATAGAAGGGAGAAACAAGGGGAGAGAGAGAGAGAGAGAGAGAAACAACTAACAACGTGATTGAATGCATCACACACTACAACCTTACACACGAGAAAATTTTGTATGCAAATTGAGTAGGGACACATAATGTCCGGCACATAATTCGGGTTTTGGATGACTCAAATTTGAGAAAGTAAATTTGGCTAAAAAATTTACAAAAATGCGACACTCGCAAACAATTCTAGAAACCAAAATCTAAGCAATGAACGCACGTATATCGGATTTGGAACCACAGCCAATCGGAAATAAAAAGGAATTGAACTAACAACAGCATGAGCAGTAGGAAATCAGAAATCCAGTACTTCCATTGAAAACGAAACCCTTAAACAGTACATAAAAAGTAGCCCCCAATTCATTAAATCTACATAACATGGTAGCTCCTATTAAATTCCCAAAGAAAAAACCCTAACCCTAACCGCCGAAGCCGTAGAGGGTCCTGCCCTGCCTCTTCAACGCATACACGACATCCATGGCCGTCACGGTCTTCCTCCTCGCGTGTTCGGTGTAGGTCACGGCGTCACGGATCACATTCTCCAAGAAGATCTTGAGAACCCCTCGAGTCTCCTCGTAGATGAGACCGCTGATCCTCTTCACTCCTCCTCTCCTCGCCAGCCGCCTAATCGCCGGCTTTGTGATTCCCTGGATGTTGTCTCGGAGTACTTTCCGGTGCCTCTTGGCTCCGCCCTTGCCCAACCCCTTGCCTCCCTTTCCACGACCAGACATTTTTAGAGAGAGAGTTATTACAGTTTTCAGAGAGAGAGAGAGAGGATTTGTTGATGCGTAATTGGGAGATGAACGGGAGAATTTTATATAGGGGTGTGTTTGGGTGGATTTGAATATGAGCGGGGGTTATAGGCGGTTTTGTTTGATTTTGGGGGGTTTAGATCGAACGGTGAAGAAGGTCGATCCGTGTGGTGTTGGTTGGTTAGTTTTGGGCCGTTGATTGAACGTAGTGAACAATGGATGTAGGAGTGGTTTTCGAAGCCGCGGACCTGTGACGTGGATTTTCTTCTTCTTCTTTCTTTTTGCTGCTTTTTGTTTTTCTTTCATCCTTTTTGCTTCTTTTTTGCTTCCTTTTTGTCCTTTTCTTTCAAAAAAACATCAAATTTAACCACAAAAACACATTTTACAATTTTGCAAGTTACTTTATCAAAAACTCAAAAAATCAGACTCTCTATCCAAACTTTATTATATTAAACTATTCCCCTCAAATTTGTCAGGCAAATGGCTGACTATTCTCCTTTTCCCATTGGGTAAACCATTCTCCTCCCCCTCTCTCTCTCTCTCTCTTCTGTTTGTGTCAGGCAAACGGCAGAAAACAATAAACAAATATTGGTGCATGAACAGTGCCTACTCAAATTTGAGTAGGCACTGTAGCAAAAACAATTTGGGTAAAGAAAATAGAGAGGCTCAAAAGTTAAAATAGGGTGTCAAATGGGGATGCTCTTATAACGTTGATCAAATGGTGCATCTCCAATTTCTTTTATTGTTTCAAAAAATATCAATTTGAATTGTCATAGGTGAGTCCTACGAAGAGAGAGATAGACACTATGTGACATGCTAAATTATAACCATAGTGATGTTTTGTGCTATATATGACACAACATATAGCTATAAAAAATATAACAAGTGTTTTACCTTAGAGCAAGTTCAGCAGCTTGGGCAAATTTTTTGCCAAAAGGACTGATGAACAATGCACATTTAACTCACATCACTTTCAACCCTCCAACAATACAATCTATTTTACCCAACCTCAATTAAAAAATTGTTTTTTCCTTTTAAAATAATACAAAATATAATAACCACTGCCCTGACCAAATTGCCCAATTCGCCGGCGGCCTGACTTCGTCGTCGATCGTCACAAACAAATACCCACTTCGATCGCCTTTGAAAGGGGTTACGGGTTCGATCAACAAAGGAAAGGGGGATACAGACGCCGGAATCGATCAAAACCGTCGTCGGTTACGGGTTTGAGCCATTGTCGCCGTCGATTGTTCAGACTTTGTTGTAGAGAGAGAGAGAGAGAGAGAGAGGAGAGAGAGATGGGGGCAAACGGAGGTCAGAGGAGAAGAGGAGGAGAGAGAAAGTGTCAAAAAAATAAGTAAACAATTTCTGACAGGTGAACAGTGCTTAGGCGTTTTTGGCTAAGTACCGTAGCAAATTTAGGAAAAATGTAAAATAGCCAAGCATTTGCCTAAGCTGTTTGAGGTCTAGTTTGCTCTTTTGGTTTGAGCCATTTTGGCAAGACTGCTGCACTTGCTCTTATTATTGGATAAGAAAATTTAAAGTTTCATACTATAACATAGATATAGCAATACATAAAAGCATGTCATTGGAGATCCTCTAACACTGTTCAAAAAGGAAGAGAATCGTCATCGTCCAATTGGCCCCGTTTGTGGGACCTTCTCGGGCTTATTTTTTCGTTCCAAATCACACAATGGCTATATTTGACGGATGTTTAAGCACGACACAATTTAAAGCTCAGATTAGTAAATGGGTATACTTGACGGATGTTTAAGCACGACACAAGTTCAGATTAGTAAATGATTGTAATGCATTTAACTCTTTTTAAAAGTAAAGCTTAATGTATTGTGACCGCACTATTTTTATAAAGAGAAATAAACTGTGATCACGTACTAATTAATATAATTTAACTGTCCCATAACAAAAGTCCACTACAAAAACAAGTTTAATTTAAGATTAAAAGAATAAATACTTTTGTACATAGTTTTTAATTTTTGATGCCAAATTAAGCATGAGTTTCTACAAAAAATAATTTCAGTATTTTTGGTATTTTCTGTATTCTCTCACTCACATTCTAACTAATAAGGAAAATAAATTTATTACGAAAAATCTAGAAGCACTAATAAGTTGCAAACAAATGTATTGAATGTCTCCGGCAGTTTTTTTAGTTTTTGTGAATAAATCCATCCATTTAGTATAAATAGCGTTGAACTTGTTTACATTAGTTAACATTTGTGAATAATAATACATGCATAATCCTCCTCAAGTGTTAGTGATCATACCTAAATGTTTTTTAAGAGTGCATGAACAGAGAGAGAGAGAGATCGTTGTTTTGATGGTTAGGGTAGTGAACATTTTCCCACCAAAATGGTAGAGAGTGTCAAATGGTCCACATAACCCCAACTTAATGCCAATTTGAGGGGTTAAGTCTCTCCGTTGGTTCCTTCTATTGGAGACGTCACCAAATGGGACGGTAGGGGGCTTTTTTGTTGATGGAATATAATGTTCAGTGTCTTTTGCTAATGGTTAGGCAAAGTCCATCCCACCAATTTGGCGAAAGTTCATAACCCCAACTTTTTGAGGAATTTTCCCAAAGATATTGACCATATCTTTTGGAGAAAAGACCCAAATGGATATCCAATATATCTTTAAAAACCGAAAAATATTCCGAAAACAAAAAATTTTTAGAATAAAAGTTGAATTTTTCTGAAAGAAAGCTATTGGAATAATTTAAATAGAGGGTTGGAATTACAATGAATAGTGGCATTTTCAAAGTCATTTTTAATAATAACCTTTTTTAATAAAATTAACTGAATAGAATTGCATTTTTTTGGTTCTTCAAAGTCACCTTTTTAATAATAAAAAAAAGCATTTTTTTGGTTCTTCAAATTGAAGAATGTGGTTGGAGATGCTCTTAGGACACTTGTCAATCATCTAGAAGGACAAGAGGTTAAAAAGGACATGTGGCAACATCCCAACACGAAGGGAATTGGCGCCAACTCTCAAGCTTCTGCAAATTGAGCCTTTAAGTACAAGTTTTGAAGACAAAAAATGGGTTCCACGACCATCAACCTTACGGTTAAAAACTCAACTCTCTCGACTTATCTAAGTCTCACAACTTACCTATCAAAGATCCTCAACCCGTTGAAGCCTCTCAACCTCATTGAAGCCACCAACTCCATTGAGTTTATTTACCTTTATTGTTCTACAAGTCTAGCCCAACCTAGGACCTTGTTTTACGATTCCTTGTACCCCAGCTTTTTGTTGATCTTTATTAATAAAAGTTGAATTTTATTTACCTCATTGTTTCTCATTTTCCACGCAGTTAGGGAATTATTAAAGTACTTTACAAACAAGGCAAACCACAAATCATTTTGCAACTCTATCCTTTGGGTTGCACACAATCACTACGTACGAAGTCGGAAAAAGGCACGCAGGCCTTTACAGAAAGTTGGACTGTACCGCACAATCCTGACACGCCCGTTACACAAACCCTCATGCGCTAGCGGTTTCATTTAGAATTTTTGCGAGAAAACATTGATAAAAATTGGATTGTCCGGGATCAGAGAGGAGCCCAAATCTCAATAATAATCACTAATGTTTCAACCCCTAAGTTCAGACATTTTTTATTGACCATTATAGTCCCGAAAACAACCCAAAATGATAAATGTTCCTCATCCAAAACAACCAAAAAATGATGAACTGTCATACTTTATGGCAATTGAATTCATGGAAATTTTCTCTACTTGCCAATTATTTTGCTTCATAGCAGTAATATTAGTAACATTTTAAAAAGCATCTCTCTTTCTATTTGTTAAGGTGATCCAAATAGATAAGTTTTTCTTTCGTGTAACCATTGGCATCCTTAAATTTTGAGTTACTAGTAAAAAAGGAGAAATTTTTCAATACCAAGCAGGTACCACGTGAAGAAAAATAATTGGCAAGTAGAGAAAATTTTAGATGATGTGGATTGTAAATAAACTTTTACGAGTATGAGGGTATTTAAAAACTGGACCGTCCAAAACTCTTTTGGACAGCTGTGATGAAGCGTTGCGGGTATCATGTAAAACGCCACGTTGTACCTGCCCGGCACTAAAAAGTTTCTGGTGGTGAAGAAACAAAAAGAGCATTTACAAATCAACTCCCTAGTTCGATTATAAAACCAGGGGTACCGATGCCCCTGGTACCGACGGCGGCGGAGACCCCCTTGTGGGTCCCCAACGGCCGATCTGATCCGTCCATTCATTCCAGAATTGAATTCCGAGTGGGTCCTCGCGGGAATCATCTCAATCGGACGCTCCTAAGTGCTCGATCCAAAATCACCCCATTTTGTTCAAAAATTTAGGAACGAAATGGGGTGATTTTGGATCGAGCACTTAGGAGCATCCGATTGAGGTGATTCTCGTGTGGGCCCCTCGGAATTCGATTCTGGAATGAATGGACGGCTCAGATTGACCGTTTGGGACCCACAAGGGGGTCCCGCGCCGTCGGTATTGTTTGGTTTGTACGGGTAGGAGGGTTCAGTGCTAATCTGACTTTGTTTGTTCCAAATTCGCGTCATCATTGGCCTATTAATATGACAATCTGATATTTTTGATTTGTGTCTACACAAGTGACCTTGCGCTTTATCGTAGATCATGAAGGAATGATGGTTTCAGATGCTAGACAACTTGCTTGCATTTTCACAAATATCTCGATGCATCGAATATCAAGAACTTAAAAAGAAACCCGGAAAAGATACAAACATTTCACTCATGTTAGGGAAATGAATATTATGCTTGTTGCAAAACGAAGACATTTTGGTTAATAAAGAATCTCACCAATTATTTCTCATCATTTTGTAATCGTTGCTTAGACATTTACGATATCTTGTGTCTTCTTTTGTAATGCTATTGACAGCTCATTTGTGATCCCCGTGACATTTCTGACCAAGTGTAAGCTAAAGGCAAATTCGAATACTTTGTTAGCTTAATTATTTTTTGGGGTGGGTGTTCAATGCTTTGGATTGTGTGTTCAAACATTTTTGGTTGGATGTTCCAACGGCAAAAATAAAAAAATATTTTACATGTATTTCTAAATAAAAAAAATTCCTTTTGGGTGTTGAATTGACAACCCTTGACTCTACATAGAGCCACCCTAGAAAAGATAGACTAGTTAGATTGAGGGATTGATGATTTTTGCTCACTACCATTCCAAGAAAACAAAACCGACAAGATAAAGAATCAAGGCCGGTCCCGATATTTCGGGAGTTTAAGACGAACTTGAAGATGAGGCCATTAATAAATTTTGGTACAACATAACACATGAAATAAATAAATAAATAAAATTTTCATAAACAAATGCATATATTCAACATAGAAAACCCCAAAAATGCTGGGAAAAGATAAGGGTATGTAATTTGTAAAATGTAGTATTCGTACAAAATAACGTATGAAATAAATAAATTAAACATTCATAAACAAATGCATGTATTCAACATAGAAAACCCAGAAAAAGCATGGGAAAAGATGAGGGTACGTAGTAATTTGTAAAATGTACTACTATAAATAAGGAACCAGGGGGTGCGGTGCACTTAGGTGCCGTGAATCGTGTTATGCACTACGGATCGTTCATTGGCGCGCGCAAAGCGGCTCATTTGCATCCTATCTGTTCATTCACACGCAAAGTGATCAAATCTAACCGTTCGACATCGAACGGCCTGTAGTTACACCCAAATGAGGATTTGATTATTCTTTTATTTATTAGTAACTTTATTATTTATAAAATCCGGATGTCCCCATCATTTTTTTCCACACGTTCCAAACAGGGCGTGAATATGAACTGAAAACGAGGCAGTACCCGCAACTTCTTTCCAGTTGCGTATCAACGGAGATTCATTCGACTCTGGCCTCGAAATCTCTCCTTCGATTCACGTCCGATTGCAAACACAGGCGCGATCAGAATCCAGAACCCTAATTTTAGCGTCTCTCTTTCTTTACCATCCACGAACATGGAAAACAAGGGTACGACGATTGAAGCATTCCAGGGTACCAGAAGATGTGCTGATGGATATCTTGTCAAGGATTCCAGTGAAATCTCTTCTCCGATTCAAATCGGTCTGCAAATACTGGTACTCTCTCATCCAGAACCCTAACTTCATCTCTCTCCACCACTCCCGCGCCCAACGCTACGACTGCATCTCCACTGTATTTACACCCCCTGAAGAAACCTTCGGATTTTCGATATATTTACTCCCCAACCAAACATCAATCGAAGACCTAGACCTATCTTTCATCACACCGCCACATCTCAAGGATACGTGGCTCTATGGCTCTTGCAACGGCCTTATGTGTCTTTTTAATCAGTCTAGTATCGTGATATGCAACCCTGCAATCAAAGAATTCAGGGTAGTTCCTCAACCCCCTTATGAAACAAGGCGTACAAGCAATCTAGGGTTTGGTTTTGATCCCAAAAGCAATGATTATAAAGTGATTAGAATCGCCACTCTCTATGAGCCTTACGATGCGTCTAATGATCCTTATTATGAAGAAGCATTTGATGAGTACGATGACACCATGCTGACGCCTGTTGATCATAAAATTCAAATCTATGGCATGATTACCAATTCATGGAAAGAAATTGTTGTTGTGGTGCCCAAAGATTTCCTCTGCCCCAATCGTCATTCTTGCGTATCATTGGATGGGGTTTTCTACTGGTTAGGTTTTGATTTTTCTACTCGTGTCCCTGTAATTCATTCGTTTCACTTGTTTGAAGAATTGTTTGAACGGATACCCTTCCCCGACACTTTTATGGCCAATCTTTGTGTTCTAAAGAATTCCCTTGCCCTTGTTCGGCAAGAGTCTGATCGCGAGCTAGGGGAGACGCGCTTTGACATATGGGTAACTGATGAATACCGAGTTAAGGAGTCTTGGACTAAAAAATATGTTGTTGGACCCTTCTTAGCCCATTACTGGTCACTGGGATTTCGGCCAAATGTTGAGGTTTTTTTTATGAGTTGCCACCCTGGGCAGATGGTATCATACAATCTTAGTACTGGGGACATAAAGGAGTACAATCAGTTTTGCGGTAGCCCTCTCTCAGAGTCTGTTTTACAAGTACTTTCATACTCAGCGAGCTTAATTTCAGTCAAGATACGAGTTGATTGAGCTTAATTAAGATAGTACTGCATTTACTCACTGGCTCAGTGCCAAACAAGAAGGGGAAGCTGATTAGAGGTACCAATCAACTTCTAGAAGTCTTCTTCGTGGTATCCTTTTCTTTTTTTGTTTTGACTTGGGTATTATTCCAACAGAATAGTAGCTTCATTACCAAAGTTGAACCTTGGCTTCAACTCATGTTGAGAAGGAAATGTACTTTGTTGAGCTTTAGACAATAAAGAGTTGCTATTTGCTTTGCTATTTCAACTGTAATTATTTTGTGCAGAGCTGTACTATCAATCCTCTCATGATGGGTAATTTTTACACAATGGGGCTTTAAACTAGAAAGCAGGAAGGCCTGGTTCATTGTGAGACAGCTGAACAATAAGTCCTTTTATGCGATATAGTTTTCATTTTCTTTTATTATATACGGATCAGATACGAGGATTGTTGCAACTTGCACCTATCTTCGATCAAATTTCTTGATTTCGTGGATTATTTGGGTATGTGATTATTTTTGGCCTTTCTCATGTTTTTTAGTCTTCTTCTTTTGCTTTTATTTTATTTTCAAAGCTTTTAGTTGTTTTGTCTTGTATATTGTTTGCAGCTCCGTGATGCTCTTATAATGCTTCTTTTAAAACAAATCGGCTAGAAACTTTGGAAGAGGTTGTTCATTGACAAGTCAATTTTGACCATGAGATAAATGTTTATGGTTATAACACAAGTCTTATCTTCTAGATGGATGTATGTACTTAATAGTTTTATAGAATGCACGTTTTTGGAAACACGTTACTGACATCATATAAGAGAAGCGGCTGGGCTAGATATAGGTAGTATGTGGGTTATTGTGTTAGTATACCGGGCTATGCATTAGCGAGAGCAGAGAAGTAGGACAGTCTTGGGAATGGATGATCCTTACTCCTAAGCACTCGATCCTATTTTGCTGGGACATAGTGGTGGTAGCATCTAGCCTTGATCAAATTGTGGCTCTTCATATTTTTTGCATGAACTTTGGCCTTTTGATGCTTTAGGCGTCATTGTGTTGCTTTTCTTTTGTTTTCCATGGTTTTTTTACCTTTCGCTGTGTGTACAGGTTCTGTCCCCTTGATGCTTTTTAGTAATACACTCCTTATTAAAGACAAAAGGATTAGAAACATGTTGAAGTCATTGCTCATTCACTCAGCAATTCTGACCATGAGCGGCTGATGAAGTTTGTCCGATGATGCTCATGACAATTTCTTAGAATTCCACAAAGTTTACTGGTTGATAGAAAGAGTCTCAGGTCCATAACGCTTTTATACACTTTGAATGGGAGAGAGGTCAGGCGGAAAGATTGGAAGAAGAGGTGCTGCCATAGTCGGTTCACTTTTCAGAGCTTCGCTATCTCCGTACAGAGCTGAATTCATCCTCAATCAGCTGCATCTCGTCAATTTTAGGGCCCAGGGTTCATTTGTTTTCTGGTAAGAGCTGTAACCTAATCTGCACACAGCATGATCCTTAGACGTAATTAATTGCCCGAGTTGATCTTTTGTAGTAAATAAACCTTCTAAACTTATACTGGCCTGTAATAATCTCTATTCTAAAATGGGCCAACACGGCACAACAAGAAACATGTTTGGCATGGAACTAAACAGGCTGGGCAGGCACGGCACACCACGGTACAGCCCATTTGACACCTCTAGTTATGATGTTGACTTTAAATTTCTTGCTTTCTTCTATCCATTTCGAGGGCTTGGTTTAGCACGGTAAGAGCTCGACTCAGCTTCATTAGTCGAGTTAACAAATAAGCTCGAGCCATAAAGTAAAGCTCTGGCCGATAAGTAAAAAAAAAAGAAGTGAAGTTTCTTTGGTAAAAATCGAGTTAACAAATAAGCTCGAGCCATAAAGTAAAGCTCTGGCCGATAAAAAAAAAGAAAAGTAAAGTTACTTTGGTAAACAAGCCGAGGTCGATTTTGACAAAGCTTGGCGCATCGATACAATTCAAAGTTGTGGATAATTGAACGCAACTATTTGGATTTTGGACAATTGAAATTAATCAGCTTGACAAAAACCCGATTAATTATCGTCATCAAAGGTTGTTATTTTAGCTGAACCGGTAATTCTAGATAAGTACTCATGGCACATGAGATCATTAACTTGTCATAAACTGCTTTCGACTAAATTAATTATTCTTGGAAAAGTGAATATTTTTTATGTTTAAGAGAATTTTATTTTAATTAATTATCACAATATATGGGGTTAAGAAAATCCAAAAAGAAATCAAAATATGGACTAAAGTTTAAAAAAATTAAAAAAAAGGCAGAAAAGACAAACAAAATTAAAAAATGACTTTAAATTTGATGTAGCTGCTGGCACCCCTATCCTAACACCTTAAGAATAAGAGGTTTGCGAAATTGGATGCGAGTGCCCCCTTTTTGGCCCGATTTTTCCACCTTAAGAATATAGGGAAAGTACTTTTTGTAAGAGAAGCTCAACATTTTGCTTATTGCTTTTTCCTTGATTGGACTAACAAAATAGAAATAATATACGTAGGCAGCCCTGAAGCCGGGCTTGGTCCCATTTTCTAAACTTTTTTACTTCTTGATCTATGTGATGACCTGATTCTCCTGAGACCGGAGATATGTAGGCAACCCTGAGGTCGAGCTCGGTCCAAATCCTTCTTTTATATATATCCACCTTGTTATTTTAAATGTTTCTGCAATAAATGTATTTTCAAACAGAACATTAGTTTTCTTCTTCTCATCATACGTATGTCTTTATTTACCATTCTCACAAGTCTTTAATCGCTTGTTATTTTAAAAAAAGTTTGTTTCGAGTACCGAAAGGGCGGGGTAGGGTGCTCCGACTTCCCTACACACAACAGTGAATTACTGAATTCTTTCTTCACTAAAATCGCAGACCAAACAAAACATTGAGTCATTTATATCAACCAAATCAAGCCTGAATTCAACCCGTGATTTGAATTCCTTTTTCCAAAATGCCTATTTACAAGGTGACTTGGTACACCCAAAATCTTGTCAAATGGCGACTCTGAGTTATTTTAGTTTCACAAGTTCTGGCTCACTCACAGTTATAAAACCCGTGTTTTATAAATCACGTCGCTTTGAATATCACTTGGATCATTCAACCATAACCCCCTTTTCCCATCGTTGGTTAAAATCCCGGGCACGATATGGAGGTAAAAGTATAATGATGGTGTTGGAGGGATATGGTGATTTGATGGATGAAAGAATTGTGGGTATGGGGAGGTTAGCACGTGGTACCCTCTCGGTACATCTGGGCCGTCCAACAATGCAAACCATGGTCCAGATTAAAAGTGCCGTCCAGATTTTTAAAAAAATAGAAAAGAAAAGAAAAATTGTTTCAATCCGGACCATCCGATCGATACATTTTTGGACAGCTCGGGTGTGCCGTAGGGATACCACATCACCCATACCCTATTTGCACCCAAAATTTTCGAGAGAGAGAGAGACAGAGAGAGGTGGTGAAAAGGTGGTGTAATGAGAAAGAGAGGGAGAGCGTGTAATTGCTATGTTTTTTAATTTATAAGTTCATAGTGTAGGTTTGGGTAAATCTAGGGTCATAAGTGTAATTAGAAACTAACAATTAACTATTTAAAATAAAAATATTATTAATTAAAACATTTTATTCATGAAAAAAAAAAGGCGAAATTCCGGATCATTACAAAATCAGGTGAAAATTGAATGAATTAGGTGAATGCCAAAAGGTGTGAGTAGATTAGGTGAAATTTGGTAAAAGTACTATAATCATGCGCATGTCCTGCCCATTTTGCCCAACTTGGGTGAAGCTGAACTTCGTGGCTAATTGCATGAAATATTGAATCAGATCGATAAAAACAGAAATTATCTTCTTCAAAACCAGGCAGAATGTCAGTCGTCAAAATTTCTGGGTGGCTCTCGAGCATTGCTACACTCCTCGTTGTTGTTCTACCCATTGCCACAGCCAGCTTCGATTTTTTCAAGTTATCCATCCAATGGCCTCCTGCTTTCAAGTATCCAGGGTTCACCCCAAGTCCTCTGAATTTTACAATTAACGGGCTGTGGCCCCATAACTTGACAACCTCTGCGGCGCTTCCATGCAAGGCGCAGGCCCCTTATACTTCCGCTACGGTACGCATACAAACTGCCAAATTTTTATATGACATAAATTTTTTAAAGGGAATTGTTTTGGCTTTAATTTCTTCCAAGATGAGAATGCAATGAACAAGTCAGAATCATCATCATTTTGGATAAGACTACGTGTCTACACAAAAAATCCGATAAACCGCAGTCCGCAAAAACAGACCAAACCGAACCAAGATGAGAATAGGAAAGAGAAGAAGAGAGGGAAAGGAGAGTTTCAATACTTTGTTTTTTCTTTCGTATGCCAGATTACACTAATTTTCTTTACTTTCGTAGGGGGCCCTCCTCGGTAGGCTTCAAAAAAGCTGGCCCAATGTCCAAAGGGGAACGAAACTAAACCAAAAATTTTGGGAACACGAATGGGACCATCACGGTGGGTGCTCGGAGACAACTGATAACCAAATGGCGTACCTCGCCTTGGCAGCAGACTTGAATGACAAGCACAACATCTTGTTTTCACTACGGGCGGCTAACATAACACGAGGCGCTTCAGCCTCGTCGTTAGCATTTGAGCAAGCCATAAAATCCCACACAACAAAGTGGCCGGAGTTGGCGTGTCTTTGGGACAGACCATTGCGGATACTCTGGGAAGTCCGAATATGTTACGACTCATCTTCTCTTGCGATAATAGATTGTCCTCTCAATCAACACCCCACGATCTGCTCTTCCAGGTGGTCTGGTCCTATCTACTTTCCATGAACATCACACACTACTTCTTGATCAGGGGATAAATTTTTATGATATTGTGAAAAGAATATTGCAGTTTCCGGTTTTTGATGGAGCTTTTCCGACTAACTGCTTTCTGGACAACACTACCGGTCTTCTCGATATTTCATTTGAAAGTAATTCTTGATTCGAAATTTGAATTTTTTTGGTGCTATGATATGGGTTTCCTTTGCTTCCTTTTATTTCTCTGTAATTTTTCTTATTATATATGAATTATTTTTACTGGCCTAATAAAATTTTTGACGTTTTTTAATGTCTTTATGCATTTTCTTTGCATGTAATTAATCAGAGGCTGTTTTCTAGATTTAAAAGGATTCTAACCGTTATTCTAATAATGAGGGGTGCGTAATGTAAATCACCTTAGGAATTCATTCAGAGGAGTCTGCATTAAGTACAATACTTAGAATTTACTATTTGTACTTGATAATCACAGGGATGACAATTAAAAAATGAAAACGTAAGTCTGAAAAGTGGACGAGATAGCTAGAAAAAAATGTGATATGATTAAAGGGATCGGTTCCGGGGACACAAGTTTTTACACTCCATCTTAACCCTTGAAATCAAGGGCTGAGATCAAAAGCTTATGTGTGTGCTCTTTCTTCCGCGGATTGTCCGTGGATTAATTTGTTGCCGATTAACCGGTGTTTTTTTCGAATGGTTTGTGGTATAATAAGATAAGAGTATATGACGGGAATTTTCTCAACTCTAATGCAATTATCTACATCATCTTGATCCCCAACTCCTGGAGAAGGAAAAAAACAGAGAAAATTATTAAAAAATATATAAATCAAACTTTAAAATTAAAAAAAAATTGTCTAGTTTGAACAATTCCTTGGATAACATGCTATTTTTAAATTTCTTTCGATCCAGTAGACAATTACAAAAAAATTGACTCACAATTGGCAAAATCTAAAAAAAAAAAAAAAAAGCCAAACACCCCCACTTCCGAAAACAAAAAAAAATTATCCAAGGAGTTGATATAATTGTAAATTTATTGGTACTGCCAATGGCTGAAATGAACCGAGTAGTTCGTGAATTGTTCAAGACTCAACTCAGTAAAAACTTGATTGAGTTCGATTCGAGTACTAAATGAACCAAACCTGAAACTCAATTTTAGGCTCGTTTAATAAATGAGCCAAACCTAAACGTGACAGGATTCGGCCTGATTAGACTCGTGAACCTTAAGCAAGGACGACTCCAGGATTTTCATTCAGCGTGACAAAAATACATAACGTTTCTATGATGAAAAGCTGTATGCATAACATTTCTATGACAAAAATGCATAACGTTTCTATGATGAAAAACCGTATGCAAAAAAAAAAAAAAACTCTGACTAGGCAAAAGAGATATATACATATACATTTACATAGTTTGAAAAAAAGAGAGACTCCGACATATTATAATATCTCACAACAAGTCTTCATATTTTGGAGAATGCAAAAAGAACGACCTGTTGTTGGCTTCTTCTCTCTAAATATCAAAATGGAAACTCATTCTTGCAAAATCTGTTTTGAAGAGGGGCTGCCAAACATACAAAACTTGAAAAAAGGAGAAAATAAAAAGCCAAAAATACATCCCCTTAAAGTTTAACCAAATGCATTTCCTATTTTCTTTCCCAACAGTTGTAACCAAGGTTCAACAAACTATTTTTAAATGTGTAATACTCCACTATCCTCAAATGTGTATTATATATTGGGCTCTAGGCTTGTTTTGTTTTGTTAGGGCTATAACAATTTGGTTCAAATTTAGTTGAAAATATTTATTTTAACCTCGCACGAGTAACCTAGTGCTAACAATATTAGAAAAAAAAAATTAATATTTAAATTTTTATTTTTTTTCCAATGCATATTTTGAACCCAGCGAGGTCAGTATAATGTTGGTCTCCCCTGACCTGAAGTATGTAGGTATACCTCACAAGAATATCACATATAAACTTGAATATGTTTGAACTTTTACATATGCATCATTAAATTTTATAACTTGTCCATATATAAACTTTTAAATGTACCATAAATTTAAATTTTAATATAAGTTATTTTTGACATGTTAGGACTCGTGAAAAAGCTTGAGTTCGTCTCAAACCTAGGCAAGCTCAGCTCAAGCGCTCAAGCTCAACTCGTCAAATTTTCATTGAGCTCAAGTTCAGCTCGAGTTCGTTTAAAATCTAAACGAACGAACCTGAACATTTTAAAGTTCGGCTTGTTTGCAGTTCTAGGTATTGGTAGCCATAGCCATTGAGTGCAAGAAGAAGAAGAAGAAGCAAAATTGACCTCTCACCTACGATTGAGCCGTGCGATCCTCCTCGATCCCCTCATATGAAACCCTAAACTCCCACAGACCACAATTCGTGAAACCCACACTCTCTTTCTCTTGCTCTCATCCCATCACGGCGATCTCTCTCTCTGTCTTATTGCGACGATATCTCTCTTAGCCCAAGTGAAACCCAAAGTCGGACGATTGTTACAGCAAATTCTAGTGCTTCCGACCAACATTTTTTTTTATAGGCAAAAGAAATGTAATAAAGAAACGGAACATTTACAATGATTGTGAAAAAAAGCATCAAACCTAGACCACACATCCCAACTAACTATGATTAAAAAGATTATGAAAAGGAAGACATCACAACCTAGACCACACATCCTAACTAAGTTGGCACCTATGACAAGCACAATCATATGCAACCCATACCCCCGGGAAAGAAAGCAACGAGCCAACCTAACCCCCAAAAAGAAAAAGAAAAACAATAAAATATAGCTTCCGACCAACATTTTATACTGTAGATTTCAACTGGGATTGTGAGTTGTATAGTCATCCTTGGTTCCAAATTAAATATAGAACCAATTTTCCGATTGTTTCGTTTTCCAACCAATTTTGACTGATCACCATTGTACGCCCTAGTTTGACACAGCGAAATTCACGACAAAATAGTTAGTGTACTATTCCAAATGAGATTGGTTCTCGAATCCACGAGATGTTCTTGAATCCATAAGAAAAAGATAGACAATCTCAAAGTTTATTTATTAATTGGAAGATGATTCATGCCATAGGCTTACATCCTTATTTATACTAGTAGTAGGCCTAGCTAATAAGGTAATTCTTGGCTACCAAAAATATAACTTGGAGTAGGGACCAAGCAAAACAAAAATAAGGAAATAAAAGTCTAGAAAACTAGAAAACAAGAAACTATAATTGTGCTAAACATGCACCACTAAATAAGATATGCTACTATATTATTCCCTAAAAGTTGCCAAAACAAGTGGCAGAAAATTAAAACATCCTAAATTAATCTTTTACGTACTAAAGTAACGTTTCCATATATTAAGAGCAACCACAACAGCCTCAACAAACCCCTCCCTATCTCTATTTTGTTCACCCAAACCTCAAAAACAGCCTCCAAGAGACTCTCTAAATAGGTGAACAAATTAGCAAAGTCCACAGTGACCCCCAAATCACACCCCATTTGGGGAGGCACTGTTCACTACCAAAAGAATTTTTAATTGTTTTCCCCAGCCGGTCGCCTTCTCTCCTCAATCCGCGTGAGCAGTCCACACATGGCTTAATTATTTTTTATCCGTTCTCTCTCCCTCTGCCTCTCTCTGATTGGATGGCCACCCCAACTTTTAAATCCTCCCCAATTGTTTATTCATTCTTTCTCTCTCTCTCTCTCTTTTTTCTTAATTATATAATAGGAGTATATATATATGTATGTTAAATATTATTATTTAATTATAATAGAGAGGATAATAGAGAGGAATTGTTGGAGATGTGGATTGGTAAAATGAAAAATGTGTACTGTTCACTACTTTTTTTAGAGAAAAATTTGAGTCATCTGTTGCACTTGGTCTAAAACCCTTGGTATATTGTCCTGCGTCATAATTGGATAATTGGTGCTATAATAGGGGTAACAACCACTTACAACCCCTTTGGAGGTGCTCTAAATCATGGCTTCAGGTATATGGAAAAAGAAACCTATATCTCTATGCACACAAAAAAATAATAGAATAAGTTATATGTATTCCCTCCGTCTAATATTGCTGGTTTTGTATTCTATTTATTTATTCTATTTTCGGATGGTCCAAAAAATTTGTCATATATGAAAAGTCAAATTAAAAAGTGTGTACCTCTCATAAATGATTCCAATGATACATGCATTAATTTTATATATCCTTCAAAAGTTAGATTCGCCATACATGTCAAGCAACAGGAGACGGAGGGAGTATGAAACCTAGTCCTGAAGGGAAGGGCGGAACTATTATGGGGGCCCAGTGGCATGGGCCACCCAAGGTCTCAACCTCCCACCGATACATGTATTTTTGTGCTATTATGTATGATCAATCTTCATTCAAACTTGTGCTTCTCAGATATTAAACACTCCTCCATTCCAAAAAAGATTGCCTAGTCAGTGATACATACGAGAACTAAAATGAATGCATTGTTTTCTTCAAAGAATTTCTTACTTTACTCGCGCAAGTTCTTTTAGTTTTTGAAAACAAGTTGGCATTCGTTCAAATAAAAACATGTCCTTTCATGTTTTCTCGGTTTGATGGGTCGAACATCTTTTCGAGACTGTATTCGTATAATGATTATTTTTAGTACCACGTCCAACTTCAAATCCTAGTTCCACCACTACATCTAGAACTATTCTTTCTTTTAAATCATTGAAGACTTTAAGGCAAACCCATCGAGAATGGGGCATTGTTTGATTACTTCATATTGAACCAGTGCTCTTTTGGGAATCGATGATCACTGCCATAAATTGCATCATAAATAGTTGAAAAACTTCCGAATTGCCCATAGAACTGGTAATTGTGTCGCTTCCCAGATCACCTTCTTAGCTTTTTTGAATTTCCATCACTGCTACCAAGCAAGCAAGCTCTTAATCCAACAGGCATGGTACACAGAATAAACTAAGTAAATTCAGTCTCAGATAGAATCAAAATACACTGAATAAACTAAGAACGATCAAACTGTTAGAAAATCAGTCTCAGATAGAATCAAAATTTTATGAAACGTATAGTAAACTCCACTGATCCATTACAGAGACTACAGCACAAAAAGCAAGCGAAATTTCACAAATAGCAGACAAAGAAATAACAGAATTGAAGATTCGCGAAACTTTGCAACTTATAATCCTGAAATCACAGTATACGTAGAAATATTAGGAGTGAACTAGACAACAATCTGATCAATAACAGAAATCAGTTGACCAAATTGAGGACCGTCTTTCACACAATGTTCTTAAAACAATTTTGCCACTTCTCGGGTGGTGCTCAAGGTTCGCCCCAACATATGTCTACGGGGATGCATGCAGTCTAGTGACAACACATAATAAAACTGCCCCAGTGAATAGAACTGTGATCGCACTCTGTGTCACCGGAAGAACAAAACTTCAACAAATTGATCTCAACAAAAACTTGAACGAACAGGACAGAAACTGAAATTCTATGTTTAGAACAAAACTGAAGGTAAAACTATAATTCTAGTGTGTTTTACCCATTCTGGCTGTACCCAATACCGACTAAGCAGTGTTCTAAAGTCCCCCACCTAGGCGCTATGTGGTGGTCCAACGCCTAGATTACATTTTCTGCCCGACTAGCACCTAGCGATTTTTAGAACATTGTGACTAAGAAGAGGCTAACATGTAGGCATCAAGTGGTGACCTCTCAGTTGCCATGACTTTGCCCGCTATGTGTAGAATCAATTCTGGGGCCCGAAAGGTTGTATCTAGTGTTTCGAAACCAAACAGGCACAACACCCTTCAGCTTTAGACCTTCCAACTCCCAGCATATTCTAGGAGCAAGTAAGCTTACTGGCTCAATTAGCAAAGCTCAAACAAGCCTAAGCCCAAGTCCAAATATTATGAGACTAAAAACATAAGATTTGTGGGGCCAAAGCCGATCGCTAGCCAAGCCCATATGGAGACTACAGGACCATGGTCCTGGTCTCGATCCACTGGCGTGGTCATGTGGTAAATGGGGGAAATCAATTTACCTGAGATATATGATCCCCGACCCTTTCCCTGCCTCTGCCCCGTCCTTGTGCAACTAATGTGAGCATCCGCATCAAGTTTACAGAAATTATACCAACAAATGATATGATGCCAAATAGTAATAGAACTCATGATGTGCAACCTCAAATCATAATATAGTATATAGAACAAAAAAGGAAGCAAGTAAAAAGCCATGAAACTAGCAAAAAAATGGGGAAGGAAAATGATCAAGCTGCATCAGTGACATTTTCTACTGTTTTTTATCGTCTACAAATCTCTTCAAATATGCAAGAAATGTGTACTCTTTATTTCCTTAGGGCTCGTTTGATATCGGTTGTAGTTTCTAGGGGATTCGTAGTATGGGGGATTGAGATAGGGATTGGTAGTAAAGAGGAACCAATAGTGAAGAGGTTAATAACTCCTCTTGTTTGATTTGCTCAAGAATAGTTAAGGATTGGTATAACTTGCCATCATCAAACAGGCCATAATGCATTTCAAACAAAAAATATGGAAACCAAAGATTTTCTGATGTCACATACGAACACTTGCATCCAACTTGGAATTCTGCATTTTTTACGAGTTCTAAAATAGAAGTCTTTTGGTAGACCCAATGCTTAAATATATCGTCATCATAAAGTTTCAAATGGCAAACCAGATCCACATACTCCAGGCAAACTTCATCTGCTGCTCAGGGTCAAAATTGTCTTGTGAATGAGCAACTACTTAAACATACTTCTAGTCTTTTGTCTTTAATAAACAAGTAAAAGGCATCAAGGGAACAACACCTAAGCTCTTTGAATATCGAAAAATGTTTGTTAAAATCCCCAATCTGATCAAAGATAGAAGCTACAATCGTTTGTTGCAGCTATATGCAGAAAAACAAAAAAGGAACTATTTAGGCTCCTTCGCTCCCAAGAATGTCCCCATTTTTTGCCCTTGATAATGCAAAGCTTGGTATACCATACCAAAGATACTAGGTAAATCAAGCGCACTGCTTCTCTTACGCAATGCATATGATGTGTTTCGAAGAGGGTTCACTAAAAATCGATCCAGATACTGGCAGAATTACAGCGTTCTACTGATCTACATGAGTATTGAGTACTTACGATGGGTGTACACTTATTGTGGGTACATATAAAGAAATATAAGCATGTGTTTGTATCAACTAATTTTCTACCTAGATGGATTGACTGGTCGATTGATCATGCTCTTTATCTCATGGTCAAAATTGGCTTCAAGGGAATGCAGCCCGTGCTCACGGAGAAATGAAATTAATAATAAAAAACAAAAACTTCTAAAACACAATAAAAGCAACACAAAAGCCTAAAACATAAAAAAAGCCAAAGATATACACGAGCGCTTAACCGCTTTCTATCTTCTTAACACAAAAGGGCATAAGGACCAAAATTTTGTACTAGCTCGTATTTTTTGAAGCCACTTCTCTAACAAATATGCCTACGTAGAACCAAGAAAGAAGGGGAAATACAGATAAAAAAACCATATCACATACACAATCTGCTCCACCCTGCCGCAACGAAAGTCCTATGGTTTCGCTTTCTCCAAATCAACCATACCTCATTGAACATATAAAAAGAAAGGCGCCATAATAAGAGGATTGCTAGAGCGACTTGGCAGAACATAATAATATACCAATCAAAATAGCAACAAAAAAGGGTACACCTTAACATTTCACGTAATTAAAGTGTAGCAAATCTTACAAGATTACACTCAGCGGTTGGAATTGCTACAACAAGAATTGAGAAAATAGCTCACTTCAATTGATGATCATCAAAAAAATCAGCAAATGAAACAAAGTTAATAGTAACTATATTCAATATAAGTTCAAGGCACACAAGGGCTCAAACCATATTTCGATTCGTGATCAATCCATGAATACCCATACAAAATACATAGGTGGGCACTCAAAACAACTAGAGTTTTAACTAAAATGCATTTCCTTCCCAACATAAGTTGAAACCAAGGTTCAGTGGTACTTATGAAGCCCACAGCTACATAAATTGGAAGAAACATAAGTAAAGACAAGAAATATAGAGCATGTATATATATCCATTGACTGGGGACAATGGATCCTCTCACACTTTCCAACAAATTTACAAACCTGAACAAACTGCCTTCTAGTTCCACGGTGCTCGACTAGAAGACTATCAACTTTCAGAAGTTGATTGGTACTCCTTAAAACCTTCCCTTTCTTGTACAGAAATGTGTGAATGCAGTACCATGCTGATTAAGCTAAGTCAACTCGTCTCTTGACAGACACTATGCTCTCTGAGTATGGGAAAACTTGCATTAAACACGTTCGTCCCGGCAAATTGCATATCTGTTGGTATTCTTTTATGTCCCGTGTGATATGGTTGAACGACACAAGAAGCCCATTGACGCACCCCGTCAAGAGAACCTCATTATTCGGCCAAAACCCAAATGCACGTTGATTTCCTAAGAGGGGCCCAATAGTGCACTTTTTAGTCCAACACTCAACTCTGTATTCGTCCATTAACCATACGTCAAAGCACGTCTCTCCTAGCTTGCCGTCATACTTTGGGGCAACAAGGGCAAGGGAATCATTCAGAAGACAAAGATTAGTGTGGGAATCAGAGCCAACACCGACGGGCAAAGACCTTCGTAGGAACAATCCTTCAACCATGTTCAAGGTATCAATTACACACGCACTAGCAGAACAATCATAACTTAACCAGTAGAAAAACCCATCCAATAAAATTGAAGGATGATGCAGTGGGAAGACATTGTGGGGCACCGTAGCAACGATTTCTTTCCACAAATCTGAACTCACGCTGTAAATTTGAATTTTATGATAAATACCCACGTCAAAAAGCGTGGAGAATCTAAGCACTTTATAATCACTGGTTTTGGTGTCAAACGCAAACCCTACATAGGTAGTATCCAATGTATGATAAGGGGGTTGAGGGAGTACCCTGAATTCTCTCGTTGCAGGGTTGCATATCATGATTGTGGATCGAAAGGAGAGACAAATGAGGCCGTTACAAGAGCCTCGGAGTCTGCAAGTCTCGTCAGGGTGGGGTGTGGCGAAAGATAAGTCTAGATCTTCGAACGAAGTTTCTTTGGGGTCTAAAAACATGGAGCATTCGAAGGGGTGATTGTCGACAGTTCGTACAAGGGAGATGCAGTAATAGGGTTTGGCACGGGTGTGGTGGAGAGAGATGAAGCTAGGGTTTTGGATGAGAGAGTACCAGTATTTGGAGACTGATTTGAATCGAAGGAGGGATTTCGCTGGAATCCTCGACAATATCTCCATCAACACTTCTTCAGGCAGCTCGCATACAATCGCCATACCTTTATTTTTCATCATCTGCTTGACGAAAAGAGATTTCGACGCCTCTGTTGCCATCTACTCAAATCAAATGTGCGGTACTCTAGGCGTATTCTACTTACCCTTTAAATTATTATTATTTTTTTTACTTCACCCTTCAACTACTAATTGAATTTCCTTCCCCTTCAATTATCATTATCTTTTTTACTAAGGACAAATAATGTTTTCCATCCAAAATTTATGACGGAAACCGTTAATTTTTTTTTAATTAATAAAAAAAAAGGGTAATATGGGCATTTCATACACTTCAAACAATATAAGCAATTAAGGGTTTTCAATCTATTAATCAAACCAAAGATTTGCCAAAAGGGTTTTCACTTTTCAATCCATTGTGGATCTTGATAGCATCAATAAAGCTAGGATAGGAGAGCAACACTGTTGGAAGCAATAAACCAGATAATCTTCTAGTTGGTTTACCAATTTGGGGGACTTTTTTGCTTTTAAATCCATTGGGTTTTTTTATGTTCAATCACCGTTTTTCAACTACATTGCGGATCTGAACGGTTTTCGTCAATAAAGCTAGGGTTTTAAGGATGGCATGGATCTTGAGGGCTCCCACCGGAAGAAAACCGACCTGTAAGTATCGAGCAACACATTTTTATTTTAAAAACCCCACTTTTCAGGATTGAAGATGTTGGAATTGAGTTATTTATATTGCAATTTTATACTGTAAAGAAGAAAATGATAGTTGAAGGGGGAAGAAAATTCAATTGGTAGTTGAAGGTGGAAGTAAAAAAAAAAAATAATAGTTTAAGGGGCAAGTGAAGTAGATATTTAAGCCAAAAGACTAACATAGGCTTGGGACTAACTTTTCGGTCCATTAATTGGATGAAAAATGTGATTTGTCCTTGTTAAAGGAAAAAATGATAGTTGAAGGGGAAGGGAGTTCAATTGGTAGTTCAAGGGGGAAGTAAAAAAAAAATTTGATTGTTTGAGGGGCAAGTAGATATTTAACCATTTTCAAAAATTGAGATAACTTATTCTCTCACAATACATCACATAAAAAATCGTAAAAAGTCATTTTAATAAAAAAAACCACCTTACTAGAACACCCTCTCTAGCAGAAGAAAGTGGGATTTTTCGGCGAAATAGTTTTCCAAACATATTCGCCCATTCATGCTCATTTTTAAACCATTTGTAAAAATACGCTCCCTCCATCCCACTCCCTCCGTCCCATATTCCCATAAGTGATACCTATTAGAATAGGTGTAATTTCAAATTCCTAAAAAACATATTTTTTTTATATAATTTATTAATTTTTTTTATACAAAATTAAAGTGCTTTTTGAGCACTTTAATTTGGTGCCAAATTTTTTTTAAAACATGCTACCACAGTGTATTTTTTAACGGCTACAAAAATATACATTTCCCAAAGATAAATGTGTCACGCTGACACACCGTCCCGTAATATGCCATGCAAGCGCGATTTGGAATTGTTTTTTCTCTGAAAGCTCGATTTGGAATTACTCTTTCATATATAGTTTTTTTTCTCCCTTTTTTGTGATTAACACAAATTAATTTTTGTCAAGGATGAATGTGATTGACATTGATTTTAACTTGCATCTACTTTTTTTGTTCTGCGCATTCATCACACTTTTGGAATATTAAGATGGTCGATGCACGATGCAACGATTTAGGGCAGAGACGTCCCCCCAACGCGAAATCTAACATACTAAACTCTTGTAACACAATCTCAAATACAATAAATCTATACGCTAATGTATCATTAAGCATCGATACAAATATTGTAATTGTATCTCAAGTCATTCATTTTAAAGCTATACCATAGATCACGTAAAATTTAGGAGAAAGAAATATGGAGAGAATAATGCTTTCTTGTATATTGACTTACAAAGATACATACCCCAATATATACAGAGAAAAGAGAAGCTATACTAGGTAAGAAGCTATACTAGGAAAGAATAAATTGACAATATTCATATACTACAATCACGGATCTTCAATCAATCAGTTAACCAAATCTTTCTCAATCACAGATCTTCAATCAATCAGCTCAAATATATTTTCCAGTTCATCCATGACTAAACCATGTATATGCTATTCAATAAATTGTAACAAAAATATGTAGAGTTGCTCTGCATTTCACCCGAGTGTCCAAACGAGTGTTAGGAGTACCATCTAGATAGTGACACGCGACCTTTGTAAGTTTTCCGTGTTCCCTTTTTTTTTTTTTTCCCTAAGGGACTACCAACGTGGCAACCTACTTTTGGGCGTGACCATACTCCTAAAGCTTCCAAACCAGCAGCAGGCCCTCAGGAATGGGACCGAACCCCAAGGATAGCACTACCTCGCCTGGAGCCTGTAGACCCCCTGGCCATTACCCTGGTGGTTGTATGTGTATCTTAAATGCTAATGAGATCACTAACCAACTCATAATGTGAAGGGAAAAAACAAATTGTTTCTGGTAGATTTAAAGAGAAAAATATAGAATAAAAACTCTTGTGTAGAAGTGTCATTGCACTTCAAATTCATGGTCGCACCATGGTTTAATTTTCTGTAGTAAAACATTTTCCCCTCATTATTATAGCCCAATTCCACAGAGCGCTTATTTGCCAATTATAAAGCGCAAATGCGCTTTATAGGATGGTCTTTTGCCTTTTATAGACTGCATTTGGTTGGAAAAAAATTATTGAAAGTGACATTTGTAATGGCGTTTCTCTAATCACACTCCAAAAACAAAAAAAAAAAAACTACTCTATATAGAAAGAGCAATTCCAAATTAAGCTTTCTGAAAGAGTAATTCTAAAACGCACTTTCTGCTTGCATAGCATATTGCGAGGCAGTGTGCCAGCATTGTACACTTTGCGCAATTTTCATTGACATTTATAAGGATAGCTGATGAAAAAAGTATACAACTCTTTTGCGAATTCTTATGGATCATTTTATAAATTTTTGTGGCTTATTTTATTCGGATGTAGGGTTTTGTGTTTACAAATTTTGTGACTACTTTTATCAATTTTTGTAGCTCGAGATATGGATTTTGAAGGAGTTTATTTTATAAAACTTTTGTGGTTACTTTTACGAATTTCCGTTGTGCTATTTATGAATTTTTGTGTTGTCATTCATAAATCATAATTTTTATGGTGAAAAGACAGAGCAAGGTAAAAAAAGAAGACCCAAAATTATGAATTTTGGCGATTTTTTTTTACAAATTTTTGTGTAGGTCAAAAATACAATTTTGGTGTTCAACTACGAGATTTAATAGTAATTAATGAAATTTTTTTGCTCAATATGCAAACAAAGTCACTCAATTTTTTTTAAAGTTTCAACTACGTCCTCAAGATGATTACCATTTGTCTGCTTGATTCGAGTAAAATTGATTTTTAAAAAATACAAGAAAGAGGAAAAATGACATTTTGTTGGTGTTTGTTAATGTTCAAAGGTAATTTTTTTTTTTACGACTCATGTATTACATAAATTTCACTTTCTTGCTAAAAACACAAGAAAATTTTTTTTTTTGTCAAAGTTGTCACCTTTTTATGACGTTTTCCACTATAATCGTCATAAGATTAAAAGCAAGTTGTCACCTTTCTAGCATGAACTACTTTAGCCAAACCCCACCTTAGTAGTCATAAATATTTTCTTATAAGATTCTTAGAAAAAAAATTAATTTTCTTGTAACTTTTTTTTTCTTTCGCTCCATTTTCTCTCATTTTTACTTTTCAACGTATTTTTCCTTGTGACCTTAACATGCACCCATCCATTTCAAAGATCCCACAACAGTCACATCTCTAGACAACGCAACTCCTCCCAAACCTCCTGGACGGGCTTTGCACCTCTCCCCCAACGCCCTCCCCCCACCAACCTTCTGTCCATCTCTCTCAGCATATCTATATATGCATATATCCTACCTATAATAAAGGGAAAAACTCTCATCCTCTTTCAGCCTCTCTTTTTTGGCCTTTTTTTGGCCTTCTTTTGTGTTGTTATTTTCGGATGCACCCTTGCAAGTTGTTGATCTTTGCCAGTAGTTTTATTGACTTAGTTATGTGAATTTAGGTTCAGTCATCTTTTGTAAGTCTGTTTCTTTTTCGCTTGGCAATATGGTATGTAGTGGATGGTGTCCATTTCTACTCACTTGAAATGGACACCGATATCGCATTTGTTAGTTTCTGTTGGAGACAATGGAGCAAGATATTTTGGGTTGTAATGTTGAACTTAAATTATCCCTTTTGTTTGTGTGAGATTACAATTGTTAGGGGGTTTAATGTATATGGAATTTATATGGGATCTTTTTACAAATCATCTAAAATGTTTGTGTGTTCGCTGGCAATATTGTTGCTTGGACCATATTACCCTATTTTTGTGACAGGAAAGTATGAATTCTGCATGATATGTATGAAACATGTATAATTTTGTATGTAAAGAATTTAGGATTTAAGAAACCAACTGGAAACAAACCGTGTACATAAAAAATGGGAAACGATGTATCGGATTGGGAAGCTTATTTGTAATGCATGGATGGTAGAACCGTTTTTATAGTAGGACATGAAAAACACTAATAACTTGCGCTGTTTGTTTTTTGATATGGAGGATAAACGTCCATATCAAACCACAAATGAGTGCCGAGGATAGATCAACTGCAAATTCCATTCCAAGAAGCCAGACGGCACTTACATTAAATAAACATAAAACCCGGAAATAACTAACACTACTAAGACTGGGAACACAAGCAAACCACAAATGGGCAAAGACACATTACTGCAAAAAAGCAGACCGACACAATGCAGCGTAGAATTCATCCGAAAATCAGTAGAGGAGCAACCCAGAACTCAATCCATTAGAGCGGTCCGTAAAGTAGCTAATGTTAGCATTCATGACGTAAGGAAAACGGGTCCCTCATAGCCGCAAAGGGATGCTCTCTTTAGATGGATTGCATCTAAATCACAAGTTAATTATCATTACATCTTCGCTTCCTCTCTCTTTGGATGGATTTTCTTCTCTGTGATTTATTATTGCCGAGTTTACATTGGGGATTACTATCATGTAAACCACATTATATATCGATTATAATAATTGATCCACTTCTTTTGTTTGACTGAGTTTGTAGCAAGTGTTTATGATTTTGACTTTTTAAACGTTGACTTTTCCTGCTTAGGTGCTTAGAGCATCACTAGTGGTATACTCAAACACAAAAATACTCAAAGATGAGTATTTTGATACACAAAAGAGGCTCACAATGGTATTTGGATAAATACCCAAAGTTAACAACATTTGTTACAAATACTCAACTTTTGGCATTTGGATACTCAAAACTACCAATCTTTCTCAATAACCAAATTTTGGGGACCACACCCTATCAAAATAACAACATTCTCTCTCCATTTTTCAAATACTTAATTCAAAACTCAATTTTGTTGCACTTTCTCTCAAAAATTGAAATTATCAATTTTTAATCTTTACCAAAATATGTTCAAGATTGATCTCATTTTAAACGTATTGTGAATATCTTTTAAATGATACTAATATTATAAAAAAAATATACGTACAAATTTAAAGTTGTATCCATTTTATGAATAAAAATAGAGTGAATAGTACTTTTTTATTATGGACACAAATGAACCACTGTAGAAGGGTAGATACTCAAACTTATAAACCCATTAAATGAGTATTCAAAATGTGATGTGGCAATATTTAAGTATCCATATTTGAGTATACCACTACTGATGCTCTTATATAATACTTATATGAGACATTTACCATCAGATCACCCTTGGATCCCATAATTACCATCAGGTCAAGCTCAACTCTGAAAAATTCCCATCAACTCCCCAACCCGTATAAAAAAGCCTAAATCATGGGTACCCTATGAAAGTGCCTAAAATCTTAGGGTACCCTATGAAAGTGCCTAAACCACTAAACCCTATAATAGGAAAGTGCATCCTAAACCTAAACCCTAGGGTACCCTATGACTAGGGTACCATATGAAAGTGTCTAAATCACTAAAACCCTATAATAGGAAAGTGCACCCTAAACCTAAAGTCTAGGGTACCCCATGACTAGGATACCTTTATGACTAGGGTACCCTATGAAAGTGCTTAAAATCGTAGGGTACTCTATGAAAGTGCATAAACCACTAAAACCCTATAATAGGAAAGTGCACCCTAAACCTAAACTCTAGGGTACCACTAAGACCCTATAATAGGAAAGTGCCTATTAGATATCTTTCTATGTTTACTAAAAAACAAAAATGTTATGCGGAAGAAAATTTACGCCGAACTATACACAGAATGTGAGTGTTTTTTTAGAAATGTATTTGCAAAACACTATTTCATGTTCTCACATTACTTGTGAGTGCTTTTTTACGTGTTTACAAAACACGATTTCATGTTCTCACATTACTCACATTTTGTATATATTTCAGGTTCCTACCCCTTTTTTCTTCTTTTTTTTGAACTGCACTTTTGAGGTCCTATTTCATACATTAATGACACGAGATAACTTTCTTTTCTCAGCTACCAAACAATGTTAAAACCCAAAAAAATGGTACTCCTAATCTCCTATGCTCCTTTTAACAACTTTTCTATGCTTGGCAAATTGATTATTCTGTCACCCACCACCACCAGAGGGAAGGAAGGTCGCTTTAATTCCGCGCTTTCATGGCTATTCACGCCCAAAGAGTCCACCAATCCAACTCTCTTCCATCCCATTTCTAAAATCCGGACCATCTGATTTCGGATATCTAGACCTCTCTCTCTCTTCCTTCTGCAAATCGAATATTTTCTGCCTTTTCTTTTCCCTCACTTGTAACTCTCAAGGTGCTTTTCTTACCTAACCTGTTTACATATTTCTCGTTTCTTTTGTTTATGATAGGGGATTAGAAGGTTCCGATCGTTGTTTAATCTGATAATCTAAAATGGGTCTGCTTTGTTTAATTGATGAATTTGTATTTCTGGGTAGATCTTTTGGCCGACGTGGTTCTTGTTGTAATTCTAGTTTTTGCCTTTGGGTAATCTTATGTTCAATCCAAAATGGGATTTTTGATTTTATTTTTTATTGGGTAATTGTCGGAATAGCTATAATAAGTTAAAAATTTGACATTTTTTTTAATGTTCTTACGTCGGTTTAGAGGAGAGGCATCCCCTTTTGGAAGGAAATGGTTCTTTTTAAAGTTCCAGTTTTGGGTAATTTAATGTGTTTAACTGAAATGGGTTTGTGGCTGAATGATTTGCTAAAGAAATGTAATCATTCTGGAATTCTCCAATTCTTTTGGTCCATTATTTGCTAGTTTAGAGTAAAGTGTCCCCTTTTATCAATGCTGAAGGGCCTGGAAAGTAATCTTCTTTTGTCTGAAAAATTGATATAAATTTGATGCGGGAATGATTTGAGCATTTAGTACTTCAGTTTTCGAGCTATTTGAGTTTGATGCATACAAAATAATGTTGAGGATGTTCTGTATTTGATTGTTTTTTGGATATGGGGTAATTGTAATAATTTGCAGCTGCTTGTGGAAATCTTGAATTACCTGTAGATGGCTTGTTTCCAAAGTTCACGAGATTAGATTTGCAGATAGCAAATCCAATTTGATAATTTTCATCCGCTTGCTTTGTGGATAGCACCGTTTTATCTAGTCGATGCTTCTTATTTCTTACGATTTTCTATTTCATAATTTTCAGGTGACTAGGAAGGGGTTCGGGCTTTTGTCTCTAAGTAAGAGAGAGGGTACTGGTTCACAAAGAGAGAGGGTACTGGTTCACAGAGTCAGAGAAACTTTGTGAGCTTAGCATCCTCTCATTATCTTCATGTTTTTGTTGAGGTGAAGGCTTGGCACTTTCGTGTTTGCTGATGAGATTGGAGGACTTGTGGAGAATTTCAAGGGACAAAGACTTATTGGGCTGGTATTATGGGTGCTGTTTGCTGTTGTGTGCGAGAGGATTACGAGGATTATCTCAATCCAAACAGTTCAGTTTATAGAAACTGTTTATGCCTTCGTTGCTTTATACAGAATTTCTCGCATGTGGTATGTTTTACAGTTCTAATTGCTATTTACCTTCTCTTGTTTCATTTAGTGCTGTACTTATGGCATTACCTGAATCATAAACTTTTGGTCCAACACACGTAATACCCCACTCTAAATAATGCTGGTTCCACTTAGAAATCTCCGAGTTCATGCCATCTTCATTTACCTCTTAGAAAGAAATGACAAATTCTGATTTCACAAATTTTGATTCAAGTATTTGCTTAGATGATGCCACTTGGAATTTGGAAGTGAATTCACTGCACGTTGAATGATCTACATTTTTATGGTTTTGGACTTGGAAGTCGGATCTCTTTAATTCAGCTAACCAAGCGACAGTATAATTAGCTGTTTTGTATCCATTGAAGTGCTTGAAGAGGATACAGTATCATAGTTTTAGTCTCGCCTCTGTGAAGGAAAATGGAGAGGAAAGTAATGAAACACATATTGAATAGTAGTGGTGATTGCAGAGTAGTGCTTTGACTCTCGCAATTTCAGGAATTGAGTAGAGGGTTTTAGCTATTGGAAAGTATTTTAGTTGTTTGACTAAAATGGAAACTCCTTTGGAGAAATGAAGAGTTGAAGACCATTAGCTGAAAACGACAGAAGATGAAGACATATAGAAAAACCCATGACTCCCTTCCCCTCCCCAAAAAAAAAAAAAAAACACAAGGGAAGATAAAGCCCTTGTACTGTATCATTGTATCTACATGAGCAATAGATGCACCTTTTTATTTTGACCTCTGATTCTGCTGGGTTTTCTTCATGTTGGCTAGTTGGCTATTTAAAAGTTACTTATAGTGGCATTCCTCTGTTCCTCATAATAGGAGCTTGTTACTCCTGATATGACACTTGGCCTTCTCTCATAACTTCGGGGCTTTTTTGTGCAGAAAGTGGTTTAGGTACTTCCATAGTTCTATCTGCACTTGTTACTCATAGTTTGTAGATAAGGAATTGCAATATGAGGAACCAAGTATTTGGGGCAAAACATTAAATGGACCAATTAAGTGCAACCAACTAGAATATGATGTGGGGGATCTATAGAACTTCATAAACTAAATTAACTTCTGCATTTGCCCACTTGAAATTTCAACATCTTTTGTTCAATTTTCTCTTTTTGTTGGTAGTATACATCGCTATTTCGTAGAGGGGAAGAATATGCCATTCCTTCAACCATTCAGGGGACTGCCTCTTTGACTTCTACAGCTTCATTTGACAACTCTCTTTCTGATGTGTACCGTTCGCCCCCGAGGCCTTTGCCTTATGATACTGATCCTCGATATGTCCGCTTACAACGAGACGGACTGGTCTCAAGACGGGAGAAGGGATCAAGTCATTTACAAGAGGAAACTGAACCACTAAGAAGTGATACCGATGTGAATTCAGTACCCCTGAATACTGGAGACAAGTGGAATCAATCTACATGCGAAGAAGGATTAAAGGAATACCAAACCATGTCTTCATTCAAGCTCTCAGCAACTAAAGCAACAACTGGAGTTGCGCATATTTATTCTTCTTCAGATGATGAAGATGTCTGCCCAACATGCCTTGAAGGTGAAATAAGTCAATTTGTTTCATTTTTGTTTTTAATGTGAGCCTTGCAGTTAGGTTAACATACTATAGATCAAACATCTGCCTTGCTTTTTGTAGTATGTTGGATTCGATTGATAGTTGTGTTGCTTGCGTTAATCGGAAACCAGTTTCAATTTCTAAAGCTTACATTTGTTAAAGGATTCTAGATGAGCTGGTTATGTGTGTTATCCATTCAGTTCCAAAATTTGGGAAACATCTTTTGTTCTTTTTTTACGTCCTTCGTTATCTTAATCGAGTATTAGGGCCTATCTTGTGTATCTTTTGCAATTTTGTATATTTTGATACTCAGTGTTGTAAGAGGTAATTGCTGATCATGTTGGGTATGCTTTCCCTTTACTTTCTTGTTATTTTCTGACAATATTTTGCTATTATTGCCCACCTACAACTTCTGGGTTAGTTTGCCACTTTTTGAGTTTTACTTTTAACCCAAGATCATACCTGCTTGACTGCTTCTCTTTTCACCCAAATTCTGGAAACTATGGTGACAACAAATCAAAGAGCCTTGATGCTAAATTGGTGATGTCAAATATAGTTTTGGTTTGTAAAATCGCTATTCCAATCTTTTTTCATGCATTCTTTATGCAGAATATACTACAGAAAACCCCAAGATAATTACAAAGTGCTCCCATCATTTCCATCTGGGTTGCATATATGAGTGGATGGAGAGAAGTGAAAGCTGTCCAGTCTGCGGCAAGGTAATCCTTTCCTCTTTGGTTGAGATCTTGATGACTTAAAAGCCAGATAATATAATAATCAAAATACTCTGCCATCTTTTCATTGGGGGAGCAGCAGCTGAAGCATAAACAAAGGGGGTGTCATTTTTTCAGTCTAAATCTGACATTTGTTGCCAAGACACCCTTTCCTGTGTTTCTTTGATTTGCTTTTAATTAACAATGTGATTGTTTATCCCTTCCATAGAAATCCATCTTGAGGTCCAGCTTTGTTATCTCGTTCATTTTGTTTCTCTTATTTCTTTAGGTGACAACATGTAAAGTTTTTACGCTTTAATGATTCTAGTATGACTTAGTATTTTTTGCGGGGATGTTGGATATGTGGGGAGCTACTCACAGCAGTGAGCACAGCAGATGTTTAGACTTTAGAGTGTGGATAACTAAGATTTTTGGGATTTATTTAGTGTGTTTTTGTGGCTAAAAGGTTTTAAAAATGGAGGTCCGAAGGGCTAGGGCTAAGGGTTGAGACATTGGAATATTTGGCGCTTTCTATGGCTGTTATGGGTGCTTTGAATGGTGCCCTAGATCAATAATACTTTAGATTCTGAGTTTTTGATGTGCCATTGTCTTATGGTTGGATTAGGATGGTTTAGGCTTGACCAATCGAAGGGTAAAAGTAGAATGAAAGCAGTTCAAATCTAGTTGGTTTTTTTAGAGGCTTTAAATCATGGTAATTTGTGGACAAGATGACGAAACATGAAATCCTTTGCATCACATCTTGTTGCGAATGCATCACATAATAAGCCTCAAAGATTTGGATACAAATTAGGACTAGGACTAGTATACTTCCTATACTGACTATGAGTCTATGACAAGGAGTGTGGGAAGCTAGACTTTTGACTTCTAAAACCCTTCTGAAGACTAAATGAGGCTTACAAGAAAAAGCCAATAACCCAACTTCATATAATAGTGAGTCCTGGTCGACCCTACATCCCATGTTTACAACAGAAAATTCTGAGATTAGCAATGTACCCTTCAGCAGTTAAACAAATAAAAGTTTATAGAAAACTAATCGAAGAACTAGTGATACTGTAAGATCATCCGGTTTCTAGAAAACTCAATTGAATTCGGCTTGAAAGCAGCCTTTTTTCTGAACATGCTTTCGTTCTCTCTCTCTCTCTCTCTCTCTCTCTTTTTCCCTCTTCTTTTTGTTTTCCCCTTGCTCTTGGTGTGGATTGCTTAAATTTTGAGATGATAGAATGCAATATACTACGGTTGGTTGAATCAGCAGCAATGAGTTGGAATGTAGGGGTTTCATATCAGATTTGGGTTGGATGTTTACCGGCTTGCCAACTATTTCTGATATCAACACCAAGTTTTGGTGGAAATATCGTTGCTTCATAAGTATGTGTGCCCGCTACTTCCCTGATTGGCAAAATTGATTTGTGGTTTGGAGCATTAAGTTTAGATATAAGAAGAAAAAGGGTTTGTGTCGTATAAGTTGTCAGGAAACTATTTGTTGAGTATGGCTCTAGAGTTATATGAACTATTATAGGCATTTGGATATTATTTTGACCAGAGTATGATGGTATATTGGTATGTGTTAGATAAGTCATCATTCACACTTTTACATTGGCTGGGGGCTGGGGGCTGGGCACCATTAGGAAAGTTTGAAAAACAGGCTCGAGGTTTGGTTTCTAGACAATAATGCACCAAGTGGGTTTTTAAAGTGAAACCCATCATGATATTCCTTTTTATTCTTTAAACTATGGGTATTTTGATGACTTAAATACTTATGAGACACAAATATTTTAGAGGTGATGGACAAAACCTTTATTGGTGATGAGCAAGGTGATGGGACAATTTTTGAGTTGATAGTTGAAGACACTAATTCGTGGGTTTAATTAGCAATCAAATTGTGCAGAACAAGTCATTGATTTATTCTGATGTCAGTGGCCAATTGCTATTTCCCCACGAATAATATCATAGATCTAGGGTGAAGACGCAATTTGCTATCGCTATGCAGGCAATTGCTATTGTTATTGTGAGGCATCAACAATTCAACCTGATTAAAGCTATTGAATTCTAATATCTTTGGAAATGCAACTTCAAAACTGAAACGAGCCAGCCAATATGCAGGTGAACTAATTTCGGAGTCCACTTTTGTGTTTGGCAAACGAGGAGTAAGCTGTGATGAGATTTTTCTTGTTGGGTGATTGGACAACTGATGATAGCTTGTTGTATATAAGATTTTGCACATCGATTACAAGTGATACCATATTTGCTTGGTGGGATAATTAAGCTTGAATATATACTTGTTCAGTAGGTCTTCCGTACAATTCTTGCTGTACAAACATCGTGACTTTATTGCTGAATATATGCCAGCCATTGCTTCTCTCTTGGAACTGGCTTTGACACTATTGCGTAACTGAACTCTAGATACTCAGCGTTATATGTATGCAATTTTGGAACTTAGGTTTATAAGTATATTGTATCTGATTATCTCAGTAGTTAAGAATTTGATTTCCTTCCCTTGGGTTCTGTAGGTGATGGTATTCGATGAGACGACATGATGACTCCTAAGGTCTATGTCGTGGATGAAACAGATTACAACTGACCACGAGAAAGAAGTGGCAACAAAAGGGAAGGGAAAATAGATAACCGGCAGCGCACAAGTGTATAGTCCTTGTAAATATCAGTGTGTCGATAAATTGCTTGTACAGTATTTTTTCGTTACTTCAACTTTATCAGTACATTTCTACCCTTTGGCTCATTTTCTTTCACTTAACATTTTCACTGGACAAATTCCATGGGTGCAGTGTCGTTTGATACAGTGATGGTGAAAAACATGTGAAGCCGAGGTAGAATGGTCACTTTATGTGATTGCCAGAAAAGGCAAATGGCCAATATATGTGTCCATGTGACATGATGTGAATTTCTCTTTGTATTTCCACTGGATTGGTGGATTGTCTTCTTTTCTTGAGTTGAGCAGAGCTCCATCCTCCTAGGGGCACATGATGTGAAATAAGGGAAGAAAGAACATGGATGAATAGAATTGATTTTACAAAACTTGTTTGAGGAGTTCCCTTCCAAAAACAGGACAAGTGGGGTCCATAGTGAGCTTGCTCAAGCTCAATACGCGTTTAGTGAGCAATCACAGTCGTTTGTTTTGTTTTGGATGGTCCGGATTTTAAATAAAATTCTTCTAGCGAAGAGAACTCACTCGAAGTGCTCTATTTAAAATTCAGACCGTCCAAAACACTTTTGAGTGGCCAGGATTGCTCACTATAGGCTCCTAAATCACCAAAAGCAATGTAGATTTTGCGGCCAGTTCTGTGGCGTGGTTGGTTTCTGTACGAGTTGACATAATGGCAACGCATCGTCTGTAAACTTGAGCTGAGGAGCATAAGATTGAAAATCGTCGAATGATCACTGTGCTAACAATTGTAATACGAAAAACACCCAATTCTGCAAGTAAGCATATCAACTTCTTTCCTATCTTGCACGTTTGAAATGTCCCAAAATACAACAGTACCCATGACTCCACATTGGATGAGAACTCTTGTGAACAATTTGTCTTCTCCTTACATCCCAAAAAGAAAAGATCTTGGAAAGATAATGTTTGCAAAGAGAAGATACTGATCATGTGAACAATGAAGATCAATTCTGGGCAAGATTTGAGCATTCAGGACAGCTGAAACACCCTTTAGATTTACATTTGGTGCACCCAATGGATCTCATCTTCGACCAGGAAATGTTGTCGACTGGAATAATATTGAATGCTCCACCTTCTTTAATTAACCCTAATCCTTTGCATCCCGAGCATGCTATCATCTTCAGATCGCCGCATCTTTTGCACATTCCTAGAGAGCTGCATATTCAGGGAGTAGCACATGAATGGAGATTGTACTTAGCAAGAAAGGGGATTTCATCAAACCCCTTATTTGTTGCTATAAGATGAAACCCCATATAATCATATGTAATGAGACTAAAATTTGCATATCAAATGCATGCTCGAAAAAAAAAAAAAAAAAAGTTATCCAACTTTCTTTCAATCTTCAAGATTTGAACTATTGAACACAAGAGGAAGATGCAGCCATTTGTTGTTACAAACTTACAAGAACTTGTATAATCAATCAAAACAGTGGCAATCATAAGCTGATACTTTGAACAGCCCCAGCGAATCCAATCCCGTCTTTGATACGAATGAATCAGTATGAGCTTTATAAGGTTCTTCTTCAGATTGAAATTCAATGATCGACGGATGTCATGAAAATCCTACAAACTAACTAAGAGGGTACGCTAAGATTAATTCCAGTTCCAAGGATAGGTTACGACATGTAGACATGATATAAGATTATCAACGAAAGGACAACCAAAAGAATACCATCTCTGCTGACAAATACTGCATTGAGTGATAATTTATGTTGACAATTGCCTTCAATTTTCACAATTTGCAAGACAGAATCAGGTACTCTTCAGGAGTCTACTAAAAGGATGTTCAACTATTCAAGGAAAATCAAATTGCAGACTAAAGTTTCCATACATTTGATTTAACACCAGAGTTCCATACTTCTAACACATTTTTGCTACGAAATACCGGTAAGTTGATTAGAAGCTATTCCTTAACGAAGGAGATATGAGGTGAAGCTTTGAAATGATGAGGCTTGAGGGCTACATTCCCACGAACATTGGAATGGAATTCAGAATTGTTTATCTTTGAAATCCTATAAAAACAACTTGAACCCAATGCGAAGCAAAGCACAAGAGAATAATCACATGAAACGGAAGCAGAAATCACTTATAATACAGGGCTAGAATCAAGCACGCAAACAACATATCAAGCTCAAGGATGAGAACCACCCGCTGTTGAGACATCATTTTGTTTTTCGGTTCAAAGCTCCAGAACCGGTTTATAAAGCTCCTAAACAGTTTGTGTGTCTCTAAGAGAGAGAGAGAGAGAGAGAGAGAGAGAGAGAGAGAGAGAGAGAGAACCCAATTTGGGTATATAAAAAAAACTTCTGAAACCTAAAACTGAACACAGTTTTTCATAGATACAGAACTTGGCGCAAATTGTGACGAAGGAATTACACCTAGACTTGACCGGGGCATGTGTACATAGACATCGGATGTCAGCTACATTCATCTTTTTGTGGTTAAGTTCAAATCATTGTCCTTAAAAGAACATGAGGTTCTCAGGTGGATTTGCCACCTTGACAAGAGGTTCCTGCAACTAAGGTCATGACTCATTATGTCTAGATATTTCAAACCACTCAGAGATCAGCTCGATTGACAAACGTTTGAGACTGGCATGCCTGATAAACAAGTCAAGTTTAGTGATAAAAAAACGTTAATTTTTCGAACCAGGCTTGAACAATTCGTTGCCCAGCTCGTTTCTCGGCCCTACATCTAATTACTGCCTATATGCTAAGCTCCATGATGCCTTTAAGCCCAAGTATAAGCAATTGGGCATCTCCCCATTTACCCTTTTATAGTGTTGAGACATGCAATTTTGCACTCTCTCTCTCTAAACCAAATTACACTAGATTTTTTTCCCCTCTAATTACCTCAAGAAAATCTAATCTACCATTTTGTTGCTAATATCATAACTAAAAACAAATCAGGAACTGAAATTCGTCCCAATTGAACAACTGTGAACCCATTATTGTTTTCCCCTAAAAAGGCATTTCAGACAAAATTCTCGGTAAAACAGACAATATAACAACACCCAAGTTTTTCAATGGGGCTTATTGGGTTGAAATAAACAGAACCCAGATACTAATTTTAACGAGGGATTTAGGAAAAAGTGTATTACCTTCGCTGGGATGCAGAAATGATGGAGTCGATTTTGGGGGCAGAAATGGTGGCACACAAGAGCAGAGTGCCCACCCCATACCCTGCCAATTCCACTGTTGTTATGTGCTCAAACATTTGCCTTCTCTCTCTCTCTCTACAAGATCTGAAGAGGCAAGAACAAGACTTCAGTCTACAGGTAACACTCGGACTACCTTATCACAATTTGTTCTACTGGCATATCGTCCACCTACATATTTTGCTTCTTTTAGGCCTTGTGCAAATTTGTAGGAAAAAATTTGGCAGGTTTTTTTTGTTAAATAAGTCAATTGACTTAGCGTCCCCTTTTAATTGTCGAGTATTTTATTTTAGGTTTATCTACCTTTTTGGTCCCTACAAAATTAGCTCGGTTTCATTTTTGTCCTCACAAAATTTTGCGTTTCAATTTTACCCTTCAAGTTTCATGCCTATTTCAATGTTACCCTTTCCGTTAAGTAAATGGATGGAAACTTAACGGATGCCACGTGGAATGCACAGCTAGACACACAGCTGGACTTTGGCCCCCCCCTCCTCTAAGACCCTAACAATACGACGTTCTTTTCCTCATTCCCCTAATTTCCCTCTCTTTCCCCCGCCCCCCTCACTCCTGTAAACCCTAACTCGGTTGATTCGTTGGCGAAATCCAGAGAAGACAGAGCAAGACAGAGCAACTAAGGAAGGCGTTGGGTACAACCCAAGGTAAATCAATGATCTGTAACCTTTTCCTTTTTGTTGTTATGAAAACTCGATTTCGAATGAAGAAGATCGGTCATTTTGCTGAGTAGAAAAAATCATTACGTCATGAACTGCCAAATGATATTCAAACGAATGGGCCAATTTTTTTTCTTCTGTGGAGTCTACTGAATATGCTATGCTTTTTAGAAAAAAGCATTAGACTATTGTAACAAAATCTTGATTCTTGAGAGAGAGTGTAGAAACGTAAATTGAATTTCATTGAATATTCTGTGTTGCCCATTACAGAGAAGAAGAAACCCCTTTTATACTCTTCTGAACCGACTAAATCGACTCATCCTATTGGACTAAAACTCATCACTTGGATTGCTGACCTGGCAACCCTAATGCTCCTTTCTAACTAACTAATTGAATTACAATTGAAATGATTCCCAAATGAAAACACAATACCAATCAAATGAATATCTAGTGAGAAACAAATATCTAGTGAGATCTCACTAATTTGTCCAAAACTAGTGAGACCTTACTAATTTGTCCAAAACTAGTGAGACCTTACTAATTTTTCCAAAACTAGTGAGACCTTACTAGTTGCTCACTTTCCAAAACTAGTGAGACCTTACTAATTTTTCCAAAACTAGTGAGACCTTACTAGTTGCTCACTTAACAAAACTAGTGAGACCTTACTAGTTTCTCACTTAACAACTACTGGAAATGCAGTGGTGAATATGTCACTTAACATATTGTTCTGTTTAGCTCAATGAGTACTTTTTTCAATGAGTACCTTTTTCAATGCAAGAAAAAGCATTAGACTAAGCCTTAAACTAATCTGTTAACTATTGCTATATATTAATGGACTAATTTTTCATTAGTTTATCATAATCTGAGATTAATTGAATATTTGTGTGGTCCCTAGTATGTTTGTTGTTTGCTTTCAATGCATGTGGCTTTCCATGCATTTTCCTGTTAAATATTTGTCTTTTTTATGCATATGTGGTCCCCTCCCCTTTGACTTGAACATATATTTTTTTTTCATTCAAGAGATGGATGAGTTGTTTACAGTTGAGATACACCATCAAGGCCATTTTGTTGAGAACCCAGTTCGTTATGTGGAGGGATTTGTAAACCATGTTGACGACTGTGATCCTGAGAAATGGTCCAAGCTAGAGGTTGAAGACATAGTAGAAAGGCTTGGTTACCCTAAGCACAAGTTGTTGTGGTATAGAATTCCTGGGCTTGGGTTGGAGGAGGGACTTAGAGTTATAGGAACTGACAAAGATGCTATGAATATGACAACAGTTGTTAAGGGTCATGAACAAATAGAGGTCTATGTAGAACACATTGTTGATGAAGTTGATGAACATGTGATTGGGCTACAAGCCTTACCTGCACCTGAAATTGCTGAAGGGGTTGAAATGCATGATATACTTATTCAAGATGACAAGGTGTATTTCAATAGTGATAGTGATGATAGTGTGTTAGATACAGACTACCCCCTAAGTGATGATAGTGATTATGACGACTTGTTGTTTGACAAGCGCACTGAAAAAGAAGACCAAACCAAGACTGATGAGTTATTTGGTAGTGACATTGAGATGGAATATGGGGCTAATAAAGATGACCAAAGCAAGAATGATAATGATGAAGCAATGAAGTCAGACTATGAGAGTGAGGAGTTGATAAGTGGAGAAGATTCATCTGAGACAGAAAATGAGGATGAAGAAATGAATGAAACAACTAGGCTATCAAAATTTGAAATTTTTAAACCACCTGAAAGGGCTGAGCATTTGAGGTTTGTCAAGGGGATGCTGTTTAGCTCACTACAACAATTCAAAACAGCCATAACTGAGTATGCTGTGCATGGTGGATATGGTATCAAATTTAAGAAGAATGACAGGTCTAGAGTGAGGGCAGTGTGTGAATTTAAGTGTCCATGGAAGGCTTTTTGTTCTAAGGTGCCAAGGCAGGAAACATACCAGATTAAGACTTATGAACCTAAACATAAATGTAACAGGAATTATAAGAATGTGAGGTTAAACTCCAAGTTCCTAGCTGGGAAGTTAGTCAAGAAGGTGAGAGACCAACCTAATTTAAGGCTTTCCAAGATACAAGAAAAGGTGCATAACAAGTTTGTGGTGCAGATTTCAAGGAGTAAGGCCTATAGGGCTAAGAGAAGGGCCCTAGATTTGGTCGAGGGATCACATAAAGAACAATATGCCCAACTGTGGGACTATTGTAATGAGCTTAAAAGGTCCAATCCAGGTAGCAACATTAAGATGCAGGTGGTGGGGTTTGATGTGGGTGATGCACAAGCTGAGAGGGCAGGAGCACAAAAGAATCCAACTTTCAAAAGGCTTTATGTTTGCTTTGATGCATGTAAAAGGGGATTTGCTGCCTGTAGACCTGTGATAGGGATAGATGGGTGTCATCTAAAAGGGCCATATGGTGGTATCCTTCTGTCAGCTGTGGGTAGGGACCCAAATGAAGAGTATTTTCCCCTTGCTTTTGCTGTAGTGGAAGCTGAGAACAAGGACTCATGGAGTTGGTTTCTCACTTTGCTATTTGAGGATGTTGGGAATGATAGAACCTACACATTTACTTCAGACCAACAAAAGGTAATATGGAATCTATTTTTGCCCTTTTTTTTATTGCTCTTTAATTATGTAACATTGAATCTAACTTTGAATGTTTGTATCAGGGCTTAGATCTAACATTGAAAGATTTACAACCCAGTGGAGAGCGCAGATTTTGTTGCAGACATCTATATAACAACCTAAGGAAAAAACACCCAGGTCTTCTCATCAGAGAATTCTTCTGGAAGGGTGCATATTCAGGTTATGAAGAACAATTCAAAAGAGCCATGACTGAACTAATGAAGGCAGATGGGGCAGCACATAAGTGGGTACAAGGTGTGCCTGTTCAAGTTTGGAGTAGACATGCCTTCTCTGGTAATTCAAAGACAGACACACTGCTCAATAACTTATGTGAAGGCTTCAACTCAACAATATTGGAAGCAAGAGAGAAGCCAATCATAAGCATGGTTGAAGACATTAGGATTTATCTAATGCTTAGGTTCCAAAAAAATAGGACTCTAATAGAGACGGTGGAAGGGGTTCTATGCCCTGTTATTCAGAAAAGGTTGAACAAAGAGATCACTTACAGTGGGAAGTGGACCCCTCTATGGTCTGGTGATTTGAAGTTTGAAGTTAAAGGATTCTTTGACACTTTCACCATAGATTTGGAGAAGAAGGAGTGTAGCTGTAGGAAATGGCTGCTCACTGGTATTCCTTGTAGCCATGCAGTAGCTTGCATTCACAAAAACAGACAAAATGCGGAGGACTATACCAGTGACTATTACAAGGTTAAAACATATAAGAGAGTGTATGCCCCATTGATTGGTCCAACAAATGGGCCAAACCTTTGGGAAGCAACTGGGCACCCTCCAATCTTGCCACCACCAGTAAGAAGACCATCTGGCAGGCCAAAGAAACTGAGGAGGAGAGAACCAGATGAATCCAAGAAAGGGGCAAAACTAAGAAGGAGTGGCACCACTGTGGTCTGCAAGAGATGTGGTAAGACAGGCCACAATAGGAGAACATGTAAGGGATTGGTTGGAGGCAATAAAGGCTTGCCTGGGGAATCTTCAAGTCAAGCAACACAGACACAGGTAACATGCAAGCTGTTTTACACCATCTATATTAAAAAATGAGTACCTTTTTCTGATGCTTTTTCAAATCTCGTGCAGGGTCTTAGGGCAGACAAGACTATTGTTCCAATGGGAGGTCAAAAGCAGGCAAGAAAAGGTGGTCCAAAAGGTGCTCCAAAAGCTGGTCCAAGTGGTCCAAAGGGTGGCCCACGACAGACTCCAAAAGCTGGCCCTAAGAAGGCTCCAAAAGCTGGCCCAAAGAAGGCTCCAAATAGTTGTTCCAATGGCCCACCACAAAGCTCCATTCCTGCAAATTTGACCCAACCACCTGCTACTAATGTGACATCCTCTGTTGCCCAACCACCAACCTCAATTCCATCCTCCAATTCTGCACCACCTGGTGACACAAAGACAAGGAAGACCACAACCCAAGCTCCATACAGAGGGTTGAAAAGAACAAGGATTAGCAATGTTAGGCTATTAGACTTGCATGACTGGTAGTTGTAATTGTTTGCCAATATTTTGTGAACTGGTAAAAGTTAGATGCTGCATATATGAACTAGTAATGACAAATTTTTGAGAACTGGTAATAGCCATTGTAACGACTTGCTTTTGTTTGTTTAATGTAGGCTAATGTAATGGACCTAATGGTAGTTTGAACGATTTAATGTAGGCTTTAATGTGTGGCTATCTTTTGTTAATTGGAATGGCAGATTTGGCACTAGCTGGAATGTTTTTTTTTTTCTTCCTTTTTTAAGCCTTGTTTTAAATGCATTACTCAGATTTAAGCCTTGTTTTAAATGCTTTTTGGAATGGCAGATTTGTTGTACTAGTTTTGGATGTTTGGAATGCCAGATTTGCTCTACTAGTCTTTCTTTCTCCCATGGCAGATTTGTTATTTTTTCTTGCGGAATTGCATACTAAATGCTAATATTGTACGATTATTCCAAATATGCAGATCTAGAAATAGCATACTAATTGTCAGATTGGTTACCATAATGCACTATTACATTTGCTGTGGTCATGTTTGACTAGGATAAAGTCCAGCTGTGTGTCCAGCTGTGCATCCCACATGGCAACTGTTAAGTTTCCATCCATTTACTTAACGGAAAGGGTAACATTGAAATGGGCATGAAACTTGAAGGGTAAAATTGAAACGCAATATTTTGTGAGGACGAAAATGAAACTGAGCTGATTTTGTAGGGACCAAAAAGGTAGATAAACCTTTATTTTAAGTTGTCTCTTAGAGCATCTCCAACAGACTAAATATAATTATCAACAAATTGCCTAGAAAATACGTCATACATTGATATAGTTAGGAAAAAAATATCACCCCCACCCAACAGACTAGCCACTTGGCTCAAAAAAAAAAAAAACCATCTGACTTGTCTTTTACCCAGTGCCGCTTGTGGACGTCAACCGCAAGAGTGAATCTCACTCTCCCACACATGCGTACCTTCACCAGCGTGTGCGAGCTCTAGCCAACTTCTCCAACGACGAGTCTCAGACCATTAACATCGCCTCGACAAGACCTTCAACCTTTTGGTATCAAATCGATTTTACGATTACTCCTCCGTTGATTCGTTTTTTCCGGTGCAATAGGAGAGAGAGAGAGGCCATGGCAAGTTCGCCAAACCTCGCCTCCTGTGGCGAGATATTGTAGTTGCGAACGAAATGGCGAGATGAGAGGTGAGGCTGCTGGGAGTTTGTTTTGGAGGTTTGCCTCGACAGTTTGCCAGAAATCCCTAGCTGCCGAGGCTGCCGGAGATGGCCTTAATAAATGTGTGTTTTGAAAAGTTAATGAGTAAAATTTATATAATTATCGTTTTGCCCTTTTGGAAAGTTAATGGGAAAAGTGTTAATGGATAAAAGTGGAGGATAATTTTAGAGAGTGGAAGTAAAAATTGCTATGAAATGTATAAAGTGGAGGTAAAAGTTGATGTGTAAAGTGTAATGATAATGATTTTTTTTAATAAGTTGAATTTATGAAGCAACACACCTAAAAAGGGACGGAGGGAGTATATTTTTGTCTTTATTTAAATTTTTTCAGCATTTGTTTGTTTCGAAAATTTGATTTATTGGTTCGTCTCGACTAGAAAAATCGAAAAAAGTATAAAATTATTATTGAAATTCAATTTTTTTAATAAAGAACAAAAATAAGATGCTTTTTGGCTTATATTTATCTTTATTCCAAAAAAAAAGCCTTGGTTCCTAAATTTTTACTTTTTTGATTCAATACGTAAAAAAATTGATGCGAAACGAGCAAATACGAAAAAAAATAAAAATAAATAAATCCCAAGAACCTTTGTTGGTCCTCTCTTGTGTGATTATTTGGTGCCTTTAGAGACCTATGGTGTCACAAGTCAAGCTCTATTTTCACCATGTATTATGGAGTGAATCATACACTTACCTTCAGCCCTACCACATTGTATTTGTAAAAACAGAAAATTGGCCTAAAGACCAAGTTTGGAGTTTTAAATAGTGTTTAGTCCAGCCTAACTTATTTTAATGGTTCCAATATATTGATGTGAAATTGTTTAGGGTTCAAGAACAATACTAGACAAAAATACTCTTAATGAGTCTAGGACTTGGATGGAATGTTTCCCACTTCGTGTTGCTCGTTTCCCACTTCATTGGTAGCCGCACCGTTGGACATGGGCGGAGCCAAACAAGGGTGAAGTGGGAAACATTCCATCCAAGTAAAAACACTACATATTTCTTGGGTCACGAGTTGCTGGGGGGGGGGGGGTGCTGTGCATCCCAATGCACGGTGCCGCGTCGCCGCGCCGACATTTTTTTGACGATCGGAGACGTTCACCGCGTAGACCTCGTCGAATACTACAAGTCTGCCAAAGATCAACTCGATCGGATATCTTTAAGTGCCTCATCGGCACACAAATAACATGAAAAAGTGATTTTGATCCAGTGTTTGTGTCCATTTGTTTTCAAAGTATTTGTGTTCCGATGACGTACTTAAAGATATCCGATCGAATTGATTTTTTCTACACTTGTAGTATTCGACGAGGTCTACGTGGTGAATGTCTCCGATCATCAAAAAATGCCGGCGCGGCCCTCCGTGGGGCTGCACAGCACGGTGTTGTGCATCCCATGCACAGCACCCCCCCTGAGTTGACGAGTTGCTCGTTTTTTTTTTTACAGGTGCCAATTAATGATATCGTTGGTAGCATTTGATAAATGAAAAATTACTGTACGAGTCTAGGACACCGTTACATAGTGTCTTTATCTCCTTTTTCCATCACATATTTATGTGACGCTCAATTATAGATGTATGATTTCACCCAAATATGTAATGAAGAAAAGATGTTCGATCACTACGTTGACAGTACTCCATGACCACTAAATAATTACTACTATTCATTACCAAGCCTTCATTCACTAAATAATTACTATCTCGTCTTAAAATATAAGTCAAGTCAGGCTCTTTTCACATTTTCCCTACGCTCGTGCTCTTGCTACACCACGAAAGTCACTAAATGGGGCAGTCTTTTCCTTCCGTTTTTCCCACATGCTCCACGCTTGTGCAGGCCCAATAAATTCATTTTGAATAATTAGGGAATGTTTCGCTAAGGGTGTTTTTAGAATAAATTAGTTTTTTCATGATTTTTTATATCTTGATTTTCAAAAAAAATTATTTTTTGTCAGCGAAACACCCCTTACTTGGGCAATTATTTATAAATAGGTAGAGAATATGTCCCACCAAAAATGAGATTCAATCACATGGAAAATGAGCACGGGTCAAATACCAATGTTAACTATTAAGGCCTCGTTTGATTCGCAGATTGAAATAGGTGAGATTAATAATCCTAGGATTGGTAGTCCCAGATTATTTATCCTAATATTAATTTCATCCGTAAGCTATCCAATCCATTGTTTGATTTGCGTGGATTTTTTTATGGGATAACTTTTTTTAATCAAAAACATTTTTTTTGTTGAAAAAAAGAGTTAAATTTTTTAAAAAAATAATAATTATTTTTAAAAATAAATGAAAATTATATTTTTTTAAAAAGAACTTTTTAGAAAATATTTGTGGAAAACATTTTTGAAAAGCCTTAATTTTGAAAAAAAAAATTAAATTTTTTTAAAAACAAATAATTTATTTTTAAAAATTACTCCCTCCGTCCCTTTTTAAGTGTTGACATTTCCATTTTTTATAGAAAATATTTTTTGAAAATACATTATAAAATTTTTAATAAGTGTGTTTTTGAAAAGTTAATGGGTAAAAGTTTGTAGAATTATCATTTTGCCCTTTTGAAAAGTTAGTGGGTAAAAAGTTAATGGGTAAGGGTGAAGGATAATTTTGGAAAGTGGAGGTAAAAGTTGATGTGGAAAGTGAAAAAGTTGATGTGAAAGGTGTAATGATGATGTTTTTTTAATAAGTTGGATTTACGAAGCAACACATTTAAAAAGGGACGGAGGGAGTATTATTTCCAAAATAATTTATTAAAAAAAGTTTGTTTACAAAATATTATTTCCAAATAATTTTTTTAGATATTTTTGGAAATTTTTTTTGAAAACAATTTTTTTATAAATAATTATTTCCAAAAAAAAACTTAAAAAACATTTTTTGAACAATTTTTTAAAAAATAAATTTTTTATAGAAAATATTATTTCGAATTTTGAAAATACATTATAAAATTTTTAATTTTTTTCGTAAAACATTTTTTTTAAAAACAAATTTGAAAATACTTTTTGAGAACAATTCGAATATCATCCGAATATTTTCATAAACAATCCCATTTTTGTCAATCCTACTCTGTCCCACCTCCCCCATGGGATTATTTAGTACCCCGCTTATAGGGATAAAAATAATACCAGGATTAACAATCTCGAGCGTCATTTGGGAACCAAACGTAGGATAAGCCAAGAAGTGGTACAGTTAGTCCTATCCCAGACAATTAATCCATGAATCAAATGAGGCCTAAGGGCACAGTATTAAAACACGACGGTTTTAAAACTGTTAGATGCACATAACTCACATGTATCTAACACCCCGTTTGGATGGGGTATTATTTTCAGAGAGATAAGTTTTAGAAGGGGGATAAGATAAGAGGGGGTATTATTTTTGGAGGGTTGGCCCACATTGATGTGATGTTTATAGAAGGGGATTAAAAAATAGATGGTTTGGATGATGGATTAAATATGGGGATAACTTTTAACTTGGTTTGGATGACTTGAAAATAAGAGGGGGTATAAGATGGAAAAAGTTGTGAAATGACTCTCTTGCCCTTGTGGTGTACCAAACGGTATTATGCATTAATTTAATTATATAATTACATGACTTAATTTATTTTATTATTTTTGGAGAATTTGAAGTTAAATTACCTTAACACTGAATAACAAATGAAGACTTATTATATTTATAATTTCGGACAATTTCCAGTTATTTTAATTGATTTCACCGAAAATATTAGCAAATGAGGTGGGTTATCTTTGCAAAATCAACCAATTAAGGGGTCACTTGGGTAATAAAAAAAACCAAATTTGCGTTACAATCAAGAGAAACCCATTCACTTTCCCTTTCTCTTATTCCCAAGGCTATGACAGGAGTGTTATTACTCCATTACTCCTGTATTTCCCACCGTTGTATTTCCCACCATTACGCCGCTCAACTTTCTTCCATCGTCTCCGCTCAAATTTGGTTTTGACGATGTACGCCGAAGACGAGACAACAGTCGCCGGAGCTGAGAGCAATATGGATTTTTCACACTTTTACAGCAAAAACCGACGATCACAGCCTTCAATCTTCTCCTTACTCGATTTCCATGGTTGCGATTTCCGGTAGTGTGCGATTTCCTAACTCTAAACTTTGAAGTAATCTAGTAGTTTTCTTAGACTGTATTTCCAAAAAGAAAACCCAATCTCAATTCAGTGGTGGAGTAGGGGGATTAGGAGGGTTCTTTTTGTCAAAATACTCCCCTTCTACAGGGGGATAACTTTTGGGCAGGGTAGAGGCAGCCCAAAATTTATCCCGGAGTAGCACCTCTGTGGGTAGAAGAGAAGAGGGGGTAAAGAGAAATCAGGGAGAAGAAAACGCCTTGCCAACAATGGGATAAGGGTGGGGTCCTCTCTTAAGAGGGGGTGAAAAAATATATGGGAGGGATATCCCCCATCCAAACAAGGTGTAACAACTCAAAACACTGACAGTAAGGTACAAGAGGGGTCACTTGAGAGGGTGACACCTCTCACTTTAATTTCTCACAACGATTTTTGATAGTTTGCAGCTAATTAATTTTACAATTTTTACCCCGCAAAAATTTCATAAATTGTCCAAACTTGCTTTAAATGCATAAAATTCTTAAGTTTTTACTATTTCCGAGAGTTATTAGAAACGAGGCTATCGTAGGCAAATAGAGGTGGCATATATTTGAAGAGATGAAACTTACTAATTCTTTTCCAAAATCAACCCGAAACATTATGTGTGAACTAAGATTAAGTGTTACATGCATATAAACTAATTTAGAACAATTGACTTCAAACAAAAAAAAAAAAAAACTACTTATTATCTTCCCTGCATATATTATATATGTCTTCCATAACCCATCTTAAAAAATATACCCTTCATTGTACCAGTTAATTTTATTCCCTGCATAAGAGTTATAACCATTGGCTTGATTCTGGATTGCTATGTTGTTGCAATCGTCTATGTCCCACAAGTCATCGAACAGGCCAGAATCCTCTGTGATGGTTTCAAACCAAGAAGCAAGATCTTGATAGATGACAGGCAAGCAATGATCCTCTACCGCCGGGTACATCGAATCCGTCTCTTGCTTTTCAGGGGTTGTATTCTCAGTCGTCGATTCGTTGCTTAGAAGTTCTTCATTCGGAGAGGTTTTATTCATGTTGTTATTGATCTCTTGTTGCTGGAATTGTTTCTGGTGAAGAAGTTGGGTTTTTGATCTTTTTTCGAATTGCTTTTGGGAGCTGGGCTTGCCTTTCTTCTTGAAATGGGTTCTCCAATAGTTTTTGATCTCGTTGTCTGTTCTTCCGGGCAAGTATCGAGCAATGGTAGACCACCTGTGTGAATAGGGAAAGAAGCAATTAGTAACAAGGTGAAAGATTCAAAGCGTTTCTTTCTCTATCGTACTGATTTCATATTTTTATCTTCATAATATACAAAGTTTATTTTTGCTGATAAAAAAGGTGAAAGGTTATTCCATTCTAAATCTGCCCGTTATATGGTAGGCTTTAGACACACCCATATGCACTATTATCATGTTAATGTTTGAACTTTGTGAAGTGCGTTCATTATATGTGACTTTGAACTACTTTGATCACAAAAGATATGTTAGTATTACACAAATTATGAGACACGTGGGTAATCTCATAAAATGTTTCGTCTGGAAAAGTACAAGATTCTCACAATAATGTAGTGTTATGGACACAAAAAAAAGTACACAAACGCTTGTGTAAACACTCACAATGGCTACCGGGCCCACAAAACGCAACGTGTTGGCATCCTGGCCATAGTGAGTATGCACGCAAAGCGTTTGTGTAGTCTCGTATGTGTCTTTAGTATTTTTGTTCCCACAATCCATAGTGGAAGACAGCGCAACATGCGTGGCCTTTAGCCATTATGAGTGTTTGTACAAGTATTAGAATAGTTTTGAATGTGTTAGCATTATGCAAGGAGAGAGATTTGCATTACTTGTTACCCCATAGAGCATGCAGCTCAATTATGATGCCTTCCTCTTGAGGTGTAATGTGCCCTTTCTTAAGACCAGGCCTTAGGTAATTCACCCACCTTAGCCTGCAACTCTTGCCACTCCTATTCAGCCCTAACATCCCAAATGCAACAGACAAAATTAGCTAAACAATATAGCATACTTATATCATTCAAATTAAGCAACTGAATATCCAGTCGATTGAGTCAGATACCGAGTTATCACAAAACAATATCAATCACCTAACGTTCGGAAAAAACCCCGATAACATATATGAATTAGTGAGCAGTTTACCTGCAGACCTAGCCACAGAACTCCACCTTCCCTCCCCATTCAAGCTAACATATTCAGTAAGCAATTTATCCTCCTCAGGGGTCCAAGGCCCCTTCCTCCACCCTTTCTCACCTACTCCCCAACCCATCATTAACCCTACCATTATATTTGTTTTTTTTTTTCACTCTCTCAATTTTGCTATGAGCAAAGTTTTATGTTGTCTCCTATGCTTACTACACTAACTGTGCCAAGCCCTTGCTTATATACTCCTCCTTAGATCCATCCTTTCCTCTTTTAACTCCTTGCTTATCTCACCCCAACACTAAATCTTTTTAATTTATTTAGTAATGATGCCTCTTTTTAAGTATTCCTCCACCGTATAGTTTCGATCCAGGTGTTCCGACATGATGTTCGGCGTAGATTTCCGACGAATCAGAATCCAACAAGTGTGGGGGTGCACTAGATCCTTGGCGCCGTACAAACACAAGACAATGGTCCAACTTTATAATTTCGTGACAAGACTTGAAACACATACTTAATTAATCACCAAGAATACTAATTAAAGAAAGCATAATCTTGATTTAAGACCCACAAAATTTAGTGGGTTATCGATGTTACCTCGAAAACGGCGTCTCCCCCAATCACAATGTACCATTTGTCGATTACGTAATCGTAATTTGCATGCTTTTCAAATGTTAATTAATAATTAATCTGCAATATTTTAGGCCTAGAGATGCTTCTCGAATGCTAATTAGGGTAATGGGGTATTAGAAAATGTGAAAGGGGACACACTCAATGAGTCAACAACTGGACACGTAGCTAGGTTTTCAAAGTTAATCGCATAATTAGAGATGTTAGGGCATTGTGTCATTGGTGAAAGTAATTAAATAGCTAATTAATTAGTAGCATAATGCCATTTATAGGTAGTGATGTGTTACCTAGACCACTAATTAATTATTGGCTTTTTGAAGATTACGATGGATTACAAGATCTTGTTGAAGTAACAAAGATTATGGTACTCTGATTCAGAAATACTCCATGACTCAATTTCTCTGCGGTTTCGGAAAAATAATCGGAACCGAATAGTTCATGTGGGTGGACCCTACTCCAGTCCTTTTCAGATGATCGAAGCCGTTCGTTTTGCTGTACTTGATATATGCTACTTACCCTTCCGAAAATTCAGTTCAATCTGATATCGACAATGTTTTGTCCAAACACCCAATAAGTGGTTCTGAATTTTGGTCTTAACTTTTGAACCAAGATGATTGTTTTGAATCAATCACTTGTTGATATCCGATTAATCTAATTTTTTTGCAGTTATTATCACCACATTACACACTACAAAACCAACGAGTCCGATCATAAAAATAAAACAAGCAAGGAGCCCACGCGCGTGGACTATTCGATCTAGGTTTTTTTTTTCTCCGTGCCGTAGAGAAGTCGAGTCCGAATCCGATACTTAGATATGCTTGATTTGATAGTGCACAAAAAAAAGGCAGATGAAAAGCTAAGTGAGCCTTCTCCATTTTTAGTTACCCTTCAAAGTGAACAACTGAGGAGGCAATTAACTATGTACTAAACATGATTATGGGTTTCTAATCCTCCAATTACTTGAAGGTAATGAGTCAATCAATGGGTGTGAGAAACCCACATTTTCTCTTGAGCAATCGGAGCCGTCCACGTGGGCTGTGAGTTTTTGAGCACTTCCCTAGTCAGATAGTAGTCTTCTTCTAGTCATCGATATTATTGTCTGAAAATGCTTCTAGAAAAATCTATGGGAGGGATTTGTATGATTGTTGATTGAGCCTTGTTCTTGAATGGATTTTATGAGATAAAATCTAATTTTGATAAAATGTAGTTTTGTTTAGAGGTGTGATAAAATGAAATTGTTTTTCCAATGGATTAAATCTAGGTTGATAAAGGTGTTTTGTAAATAATTTTGTGAGATAAAATCTAGTGTTGATAAAATCTAGTTTTGCTAAAATCTGTTGAGAATGTTAGATTTTATCAAAATTAAAATTCATTCAATAACAAGGCCTGAATTGTGAATTACGCGTGCCTAAAGACATGGTATAATCCAACTCTAAGTTAAATTTGTCACCACATATTAATTCAAATCAAATCTTCTTGAAATTTTAAAATAAGTAATCTTATATATTATTGCAAAATGACTTTTCGAGAGGAGGGCTACAGTCGTGACAAGTGACATGAAGTAATTGGATTGTGATTGAGGTTTTCAAGCAACACATGTGAGATTCGATTACACGTCCTAAAAAATCATTTTCGAATTTCAAATCTAAAAATCTCAATCTTTCCCAATTCAAACACTTCAATTTATTCTCATAATGGAAGTGAAAGTTGTCTAATAAAATTGAAAGTTCAAATTTAAAAAAATCTTCATAAACTACCAATCAGTCGTGATTTGTTGTTTCAAAAAAAATAAAAAGGAAAGGAAAGGTAAGATTTTTCCCTTTGGATACTATCATTTCTAAAATCGTTACTATTAAGTCTATATAAATACTTGAGTGAAACTACAAACCAGAAATGTTCTGAACTTTTAGTATGACATTAGTTTTTATCCTTTATAGGTTTGTAGCTCGAGCCTCGAGTACATCTTTATTGCATTTCATATGCAATCGGTTTGTACTCTAACTTTTTATGTGTAAACAATTGTGCTTAAATTTTTGGATTTCGCAATGGAAGGCATTGGCAATTTCATAATGACAGTTTTAATTGTTGGGTTAAGTTTCAAATATATTTGTTTTACTTTTCTTGAGTTTTAGTAGATGTGATGAATGATTATAAGTTTTAACAATTTACACTAATAAGTAAAAAAAATTTAGACATAAATTTTTTTTAGCATGTGCACTTGTGTTGTAAAATTCAAAACCATGGATAAATTTTTTTTTTTTAGCGTGTGCACTTGAACCTTTTTTTTTTTTTTTGACAATTTTTTTTTGGTTTTGATCAAATCTCACCATCCTAAAACCATCACCGTTATTAACCTAATAACTAAACCGATCTGGGGAAATCAATCGGACAAAGTCGCCGGATTAGGGAAAACCCGACCGGGGAAAACACACAAAAAGCAAAAGGAAAAAAAAAACATTCTATTTACCCATCCTCATTTCTTATTAGTCTTGCTGCCGGCCATAGCTCGCCAAAATTATAGAGGACAAGGACCCGAGATATATCAGACCAAGGCCACAACAGGTCAGTAGTCTTGTACCAACAATTAAGTGTTTAGAGGTTCTGGTTTCAAGTTGATAAAGCAATGCCAATACTCTTTAGTTTGTAGTAATAATATATTATCTACTGACATTGCCTATGGCCAAAAAGTATGAGGTTAATTTACTGAGTTAATTTTCTAAAACTAGCAACAAACGTATTTATCACGAATGTTGGCTACGATTTCTCATGTAGCCTCATCGAATTGAATAACCAAGTGTGAAAAGTTAAAAATTGCTGTATACAGTCTTTTTGATTATCATGCAAGTTACACGTTTAGTTCACTCTTTTGAAGTCAATCTAGGAAACAAATAAAAACAAGTTAGTTTTTTTTTTTTTTTTTCCTTAATTGAGACTGAGAAAATAATTGGCTTGAGTTAAAAATAGGGATGACAATGGAGAGGATCAGGGACGGATTTGGCCATCCCCCGCCTCCAATCTCCGAACCTCATATCTACCTCCGTCCCCGCCCCGATCCCTGAACAGTGAATCATCTCCACCCTCGATCCCCACTCCTAACGGGGATCGGGGATCCCCACCCGATCCGAAAGTTACCAAACTAATAAAAAATAAAAAAAATCTAGAAAAATACCCCTTAGACTTTACCAACATAGTTGATATCTAAACCACTAAATAATGAAAAACATGGCAACAATTTGCAATTTTCCACCAAAAATCCCAACCAACTAAATAAAATTACTCCCTCCGTCCGGATTTGTTGATCCGTTTTGTGGGGATTCCAACTTTTTTTCATTACCTTTTGAGTTTGTTAATTTCTCATTCTACCCTCAATCCTCCCATTTACTACTACCTACAGTACTTCCGAAAGTTTTGGCCGGCAGAAGAAAGTTTCAAAAAAATTTGAAAGGGCAAATTTCACTTAGACCCCCTCAGGTTTCTGACAAAGACAGACACCTCCCCCCAGTTTTCAGAAATGACTGGAACCTCCCTTGTCAGAAACGGAAGGTAAACCGAGTTAATGGTGGGGTTCAAATTACTTGTGTGCCCCTCACTAAAATCTGGAAATTTCAAGTGCAATTTGCAGGAGCTCGAGCCTCGAGTACATCTTTATTGCATTTCATATGCAATCGGTTTGTTCTCTAACTTTTTATGTGTAAACAATTGTGCTTAAATTTTTGGATTTCGCAATGGAAGGCATTGGCAATTTCATAATGACAGTTTTAATTGTTGGGTTAAGTTTCAAATATATTTGTTTTACTTTTCTTGAGTTTTAGTAGATGTGATGAATGATTATAAGTTTTGACAATTTACACTAATAAGTCAAAATTTTTGAGATATAAATTTTTTTTAGCGTGTGCACTCGTGTTGTAAAATTCAAAACCATGGATAATTTTTTTTTTAGCGTGTGCACATGAACTTTTTTTTTTGACAATTTTTTTTTGATTTTGACTAATTAGTTATGGAAGATGACAGGCTCAGTAAATTGTAAGTCTTCCACACATTTCTGTTTTCATAGTTTTTCTCACGGACATATATAGAAGAAAAAGTTTTCCCCTCCTATTTGTATTCACAATTAAAAAAATTATAGGTTTTGTTTTGGCAAGAGAATATTTTTTTTCTTCAATCTACTTCTAATGCATTTTCTCTTTAATCATCATGTGTATATCACATTAGCACGGGTATTTCGCAATAATTTTCCTTAAGACTTGAGAACTATGGCTAAAATTCTAATGCATTTTCATTTTAATCATCATGTGCACATAGCACATTAGCACAGCTATTCCGCTACAATAATTTGGCTTAAGACTTGAAAATTATGCCTAAAATCAATGTAGGTACGTATGTCTAATTTTTGGGTAGCAATAATTTTCAAGTATCGCTACGGTAGTTCTCTCATGCCGTGCATTGCACGGGGTTTCTGCAAATACCGGGCAATTAACTATTCTATGAAAGTTGCTGCATAATTTGCATGCTTAAAGATGTTAATCTAAGTTAACTTTTATACTTCTATACTTCTCCTAATTTTTTTCAAGGTGTTTAATTAATTATTTTGTTGAAAAGTCACACATATAGATGATGATTTTACAGGAAAATCAATCACCATGGAAAATTAGAGTCAAGTGGAGCACATAGAAAATAGAATTGTTATACTTTTTTTTTAATCGACAACAAAAAATTATTAAAGATTCACGATAAAGGGTACATCGAGGGGGAGAAAAGATCCAACCAAAAGTTGGAACAGCCTAAGGGCAAAGCCCGAATACCCAGGGGCCTAAAGTGCCCGGATAAAACAATGAAAATACACCTGAAGGCCTGAAAGCCCAAATATTACAAAGAAGCACAAGCCCAACAAAGAAAACCCAAAACCTAACCCTAACCCAACCCAAGTGCAAAACATCCGCCATTGCCGCCAACCACCATGACTACTAACAGCCACCGACCCCACCACCATCAGCCACCGTCACCACAAAACCACCAAAACCACCATCGGTTAACCAAAATGGAGACGGAGCCAACGAGCCCAAACAATCCAGACTGTCTCGGAAGCTCACCGAGCCGTTAAGCAAAAACCACAGTACCCAACAGAAACCGTAGAGGGAGACCACGACAGCACCCCAAATCCATAGCCGCAACCCCTCGCCGTTAAGCAAAAGCCAGAAGACCCATCAGAAATCCAGCCGGAGAGGGACATGGAAAAAAAATACCGAGCAATCATGGCAGCGAAAACAATGGAAGATCCATCGAGGAAAAGGACCAGGGGTCGGAAAAAAAAAACCGGAGAGAGAAAGAGACATGAAGAAGAAACCATACCGAAAGTCGCCCTTGTCGCCGACTGGAGATCCCATATAGAACGGCTTATTGTTATACTTTTTTGATCTTAGTGATCCAATAATTAAATAAACTTTGTGCTTGAGAGTAAATTTTTTTAGCTAATCAAAAAAGAAAAACACATCATTTTATTTCGTGTCTCCGTGCATAGCACGGGTTCATACTAGTACCACATGTCACATAGTACTACTCGTGTAATTTAGTAGCTTAATATAAAAGGAAAAATATTAGGGTATTTTATGTTTTTATCGCACGACTACAACTTAATTACTAACAAGAAAAAAAAATTTGATGAGATTGATTGTAAATATTGCCCTCGTTTCTATCATTCGCAAATTAAGAAAGTCCTTTCTTTATCAGAGACAATATAAATTGAGGTCATGACTTTAATTAATATCCATTCTCATGTTCGAGTTTTGCGTAATTAAAATAGAAATGTTAAAGTACCAAGAAGTATTGCCCAGAATTTACTTAGAAAGTGGAAATGAATGGCTCAGATTCACTCCCAATTGAATCTGAGTCCTTAATTCTCACTTTCTGGGTAAATCCTGGGTAATATTTATGTGTACGTAGCATTGTTGTAATTAAATCGAATAGGCGCTGCTGCAAGTTGCAGCCATGCCAAACGATGTTGTTTGCTTCTATTACTCCTTTCATCACTTTTTTAGTGTATACATTTTCATTTTCGGTTGTCCCTTAATAAGCGTGTTGTTTGAAAAGTTAAATGGTAAAAGTTTGTACAATTATTATTTTGCTCTTCTGAAAAGTTTATGGGTAAAAATAGAGAATAATTTTGGAAAGTGGAGGTAAAAATTACTATAAAAAGTATAAAGTGAAGGTAAAAGTTAATGTGAAATGTGTAATCGTAACAATCCACCTTTTCCGGTTCTTACCTTTGGATAATAATCCAATAATCCGGATTATTGGATTATTCGTTTCTCTTTATTCAATTTTTTTTGCATCCGTTAGTTTTGCATCAAGATTTTGTGGTTTCTGGATTCCTCTCGACGAGACGAATCTAACAAGTATAAAATTAGGGTAAAAGTTTGTACAATTATTATAATAATAATCCACCTATTTTGGCTTTATTAAAAATATTTGAGTTTTGACCATAATTTTATACTTGTTAGATTCGTCTCCGAGTCAAACCACAAATTCAAAAACTAACGGCTACGCCAAACGAATAATCCAAAAATGTTTGCTTCTATTAATTGGCTCCACGTGGGAGCCATGAGGAAATAGTCTATGAATGCATTTTCTAGATTTCGGCCGAAAGTTGTTGAATGAAGTAAGTCCAAAAGAATTTATGGGCTTGGATGAAATTACTTGGGAGTAGTGTATTGAAATTGAATAGACAACACATATATAGGGGGTGGACTTATCCTTCATCATAGTTGTGCATCCCATTTTAGCTCAATTGTCTAAAGTAATCTGTTAGAGGTGAGAGAGAGATTATCAGACCTTTTTTGGATCAATTGATTATCAGACTTGACTCGGGCCAAATTTGCTGGTCTTAGCAGTGGATACGGATCAAGGAAAGGGATGTGAATGATAAACTAAGGTGGAGGGTTCACTCAACAGCGAGATCTTATGTACACGACTATGATTTAAGGTATTGGGTAGTGTGTAATACATTCCTTGTTAAATCTCTTTGCAAAGAGTATTATTTTATTCTCTCATATTGTACTCTTTCGATATCTAAGTTTATTGGTTCAGTTATTGTCTACCTCTTTCTCTTTGTCGTGACACAGAGAATATTTGGCTGTGATTCATTAATTTAGTTTAGTTGATTGTGTCATTGCGTAATTTCCTAGTATAAGTAGTTCTTTCTTGTCTAGCCGCTTTCTTTTTTGAAAGCCATGGAACAGATTGGTATACATGCAAGCCAACCGGGTAGAAATGAGTAAGGAAATATGATTGATTTCTATGAGGGAAATCTAGTACACTTTTATACGGCCCGAAAGGGGGCACACAGATTTGACCCCGGTGGTGTTTGGCGTGTTACCGAGATGGGCAGGAAAGAGGCTACAAATAATATATCGTTTCAGAATGATTGACTTTAATTTTTTATCGTCGATTATTGAGCACGTCCTTATTTTGAGTAATATTTATTGTTCTCTATTGCACATACTATCCGACTTTGTTATATTTTTCAGATGCAAAGCAAGTTAGTGGTATTTGAATGGAGTAATTGGAGAATTAATGTTGAGAGGCTATTTGCAGAGGATATAGTTGTCATTTTGAGGATTAGGTCCATTGTAATTTTTGGTTCTTCGTTGTATAATTTTGAGGATATTGGAAAGATTATTTATATTTTTGCGGAGTTAAAAAAGTCGGGTCGTCACAGTAATGATAATGTTTATTTAATAAGTTAGATTTACGAAGTAACACACTTAGAAAAATGGACGGGGGGAGTAAATCGGTTGCAACTTGCAATAATGGCTCAGATCGGTTTGGAACATAAGACAACTCATCCAATATTTTCCTTTTAAACCTAACACCCAGTTACATTGGTCCTTTCAAGTTCCATTGTAATGTGCCGATGAAAAAAAAAAATTACATTGTAATGCATTTTCCATTTTCATTGACTTTTACATAGTGATGTAACTGTTTAGGGTAATATAAAAATATATACATGAAAGAAGTTTTTGATAGTGTTTCACATGTTTCATACTTTTTATTGAAATGTTTGGCTACCAAACACTCAAATCATTCTTCACTCGTCAGTCGTCAATGATGTTAATATCGATCGATCCTACTGATATCTTGACACATTCAGCCCATTTATTTTGGTATCACGAAGTTAAAAATTAGTTTCACAATCTTGAATATCCTAATCATTTATTATAGTACTAAACTTTTGTGAAATTGTGGTCGCTTTGAAAATCATAGGCATGTATATATACTAACGAAGGGTCGCGTATTTTTGTAGGGGTCAAAAAATGCACTAGTTAACGATGAAGAATTCTACAACTTTGAGATACAAGTACGTATCCAGAACAAAAATTAATTTTTATTTTTATTTTTGAGTGAGCTATGACTCCCCAAATACCTGAAATAGAGATGATTAAAGCCGTTTGGGTTTGGAAGATCTCGATTGTGTTTCATTTGTATCTGAATCAAGGTGCGGTCTTTATTATGATTGTATACTCTTTTGTTATTGCAAGTGATTGTGTCCGAACGGAAGGATAGACGGGCTCTAGAGGACAAGGAAGAACCATAGTTAGAACAGAGAAAAACAAACATATACTCCAATAATTAACAAAAAAAAAATATATCTATGCATTAAGAACCCTCAACCCTCACATGTTATAACGCGTTATTCCAGAGAGGGTATGAGAAAAGTATAAATTAATGAATAAATATAATATTGTAAAGGAACAAGAACAACAAGGTCGTTGTAGTATAGTGGTAAGTATTCCCGCCTGTCACGCGGGTGACCCGGGTTCGATCCCCGGCAACGGCGATTTTATCTTTTTGCGGCTTTGGATACTCTATATGCGAAGAATCTGTGCTATTTTCTCCTCTGAAATTCTTATTTCTACTTTTTTGTACGGCATTCTTATTTCTACTCAGAACTCCCATCGATTGCTTCCAACAATTCACCATGGATTCTATGCTTTATTATTATAAAATCAGAAAGGCAATTTCCCGTCATCGTCCGTAGAACCCAAAATCTCTTTCAATATAGTTAAATCATTCTCTGTCGACTTGCATCAGGGAATTTATAGTTTGGGATTTTCTTGAAAGAACGCTACAGTACAACCGGACTTGCTCATTGAGCTTCTGATGTATGCGTCAGGAACAGACAATCCATCAATGATTCCTAATCAGCTATCACTTTCCGAACCTGGTGGTCCAGCAGTGTTTGATCCTATTCTGGATGGCCCTTACTACTGATTTTGAGCCTGTTCGCACTTCTCTTCTCCACCGCAGTCTACCTACCTTGGAAACCCAAAATCTATTTCAATATAGTTAAATCATTCTCTGTCGACTTGCATCAGGGAATTTATAGTTGAAACTAAATGGGTATAACAATATTTGGACATACCGCATATAGTTAACATATAAATATTGAAGTTTTGTGGGGTCCATAACATTGTATGTCTTTTTCTTCATTTTTAAATGAGGCTTCTCCATAACAATATTTGGACATACCGCATATAGTTAGCATATAAATATTGAAGTTTTGTACGGTGCATAACATTGTATGTCCTTCTCTTCATTTTTAAATGAAGCACGTTATGTGGAATCCAAATCAACAAATTATAATTAAAAAAAAAAAAATGAATACAACGATATTGGGAGCCGCAGCATAGTTATCAGATAAATACCCAAGCGAGTAACAATATTGTTTTGTGAAATATTAAATTCTGTATAATAATATTGGATCAATTTGATGGTCACCATTGAGGCATAGAGCATAATGGAATTAATGTAATAATGAAGACGATTGAATACACTAAATAATAAGTCCGCATTTGTGGGATCCGAATTAAAGCATGGATTTGGGTTTCTCGTAAGCCCTCGCACATGCTGCATGCACTGCATGCACCGTCCAAGTCGTCCATTGCTCAGATGGACGGCCCAGATTTCATCTTGTACGCACGACAACGAACGGATATATACAAAATGAAGATTCATATAAAACTGTTAGAGGCAACTGGCATTAGAAATGAAGAAATTGGAAAACATACAATATTTGTCAAGTTCATGAGTAAAAAAGTATATATATGATATGTGATAAAATTATGAAGACCACCTAATGTTCATTGAGGAAATTAACCACAGAAATTGTACTAATTTTTTTTTAACAAAATCCCATATGCAATAATTCCATCAAAATTATTTGTTTTAATAAAATGAAGAGAGCGAATAATAGTTTCCGACAATTTGCTGTGGCCAATCGACAAATTATTGAACTTTTAGTGTTAATTTTCAGAAAAGTTTCCGAATCATTTGGAAACCAGTTTGATTTGATACTCACCGGTGGGATTAATTTTCACTCCCATGAAGAGACCATAAACGAAAACCCCTTGTTCACAAGTGTTAGTAGCAATACGAAATATGCTAAAACAAATATGATATTAACCAACTGTGAAAGCATCATAACCAAATAGTACTCAGAAACGAAGACGACAAAATTCGCGATACGATCATTTATTGTACTAAAGCTCATAAACTGTAACAAATTAAGATAGTACTACATCCCTCAATTTTCAGACCCAATAATGAATCAGGGAAAACTAAGAATATAGTTCAAGTAAATACGATATCTGAAGACTGTTTAATCAACTATAAGAAAAAGGAAATCAACGGGTGCTCGAATTCTTCCTAGGCGGAACCATTAGCAGAACTCTTGGTTGGCGGGTTGAGCTCATCCCAAGCTTCAATCCATGTGACCATAGCATCAGATAGCTTGACGAAGTATTCGTCCACTTTCCCGAGCTTTTCTTTGACCTGCTTCGACAGTTCAATGTAGCACTGTTGAACTGTGGTGCAGTCCTTCGGAAGGGTTGCTGCTTGGAAGAATGGGATGATTTCTTCCTGCCAGAAGATGCCCTTGTACTCTTTCTTCAGGTTCACGAACGGGTTGCTTGCTTTGCTGTGCCAAATGTAGGGCAGCCCTGTCTTGACTCCCAGTCCCAGATGGTCACATATCACCTACTCACGCAACAATAAGTTAATCGTGGTTATCTTCCCATGTTCACAGAAATGCAATGCTAGATGGAATCGAGGATGGGTATGCGTCTAATTCAGATTTCTTTGTCGCCATGGACACAAGAGCACGGCCATCTATTAATATGTCAATATCTTTATTTAATTTTTAAGGTGAGTTCCACTTACAACGTACCATACCATTTCATGCATAACAGGAGAGTTTTATCCTTCATTGTGCAGTAAATTGCACTACGAAACATTTTTCTTCGATGAATGTTCAACTAGAACTTTTGAACACATGTAGACAATAGACATGGGTCCTTAATACATAGTTATTTAAAATTCCATTTATCGTAGGGTGAATGTACTGGTCGAAAAACATGGAAAAGGTATCAGAAAAGCTCAATTATGGTTGACAAAGTTTGGGAAGTAACGCATGTCAACAAAAGAATCAAAACAGGTACCTTGATACACCAGCCAGCCCACATATCGTCGTAGCGACCAATTGGTTGGCCATCGCCCATGAGACCAAAGTACATAGCAGGGCCAATGAGATCACGGTCGAATGTCAAATTCATACCACACATGGGGAACAGAGTGCCCTTAGGTATTGTCATGACAGCATCCACATACCTACAATATATATAAAAGAACACAGTCAAGAACCAAAACTTAGCTAGGTAGCTGTTGGTATGAAAACTATTGGGGTATATTTAAGTTGCCTGACTTGGTAAGAGAAAAACAAACCTAGTGTTCCTCTCACGAGGCTTAACAAGCTGCGTTGGCGCATCATAATCTGGGATGTTGAGCCAGAGGCCATGAGAAACAGCAGTTGGAGCACCCTCGCGTAAGCTAAAAGGGTATCCACGGACAAAATCTGCACCCTCGCGATAAGGATCATACAGGGTGTTGAAGAAAAATGGAGTTGATGGGGAGAGAATGTTCTTAATGTGCTGTTCAAGGGCATTGATGTCTTTTCCAGATGGGTCTTTCGCAACCTAAACGTGTACATGGATTTCACCACATTAAGCCCAAAGAAAATACTTTGCCACCCAGTTGAAACTGGATGATAATTTAACTCCCATATAGGCACTGACAAAGCTTTATCAGAAGAAAATACATACAGATGCTATCATAAATTCATTACTAAACTGAACACAAAATTTTAAGGAGAAGGATAATGCCAAATCTTTTTCTGTTAAGCCAAAATTTTAGTGCATAAGAGTCTTGTACATTGCACATGGTACAACACTCTTATGCAGTTGAATTTTAGCACTAACAAAAAAGAGTTTCGGCATTATCACCACCCTATTTTTAAACAACGTAGAAAGCCTTGGAGGTTCATATGTAACACATCAGACTCATCAATCGTTGAAAACAAAATGGGCACATATTTTATGATCCCTAATAAAGTCAACAATAGAAAGCCCCCCATGACATTATCGAAGCCCAAATGTTGCAATCATGTAGCTAATCTTTCATAGCCAATAGTCACATTCCAACAACAATACAGCACCCTAAGATTCTAAATGTTTCTCTTTTGGTTCATTAGCCAATAGTTTACAAATGTAATCGTAATTTCATACTGAAAATGGATGTTGACTTTTTTTTGGTGGCTGGTCAAAAGGTGGCCCACTAGGTACATGGTAGACCTATGCATATGCATGAGTAAGATTCAAAATTTGAATTATCAATAGGAGAGTATCTCATGGGATGGGCAATAACTTTATTGTTCCAAAATCCAACCTAAAGTCACTTTCACAATGAGGACCCACCATCCAAGATTAGAAAAGAGCAAAGTACTCCATATTGCAAAACAATGGCATCAGATTTAAAATTCCTGACATTCTACAGCTGTAGATCACACTGTAACCAGTTAATAGTGAACTGGAAAAGTAATAAGTCAAAGATATGCTCCCAAAAAGTAACAAAATGTGACTTTTAAGGAGAATTATGGAAATAGATGGAACAAAGGTGGAAAGCTATTCAAAAACCTTTTAAATTGCAAGATCTCACTTTTAGCATTATTCAAATTGCATACAAAAGTCTTTTCATGAGATTAAAATGTGTAAGATTAAAATCAGAGATCAACACAATGAACAAAAAGGGCATACGATTAAAGTCCAAATGTCATTTGAAACTAGAGCTCGACGAAATAAATCAACTCCATGTAGGAATCAGACCAAACAAGTTGAAAACAGACATTAGTCACAGTAATTCTATACCATGATATCTAACTCCATCCATTCCCATCGCAATTCACGGGTGATTGGATGGGCGCGGTTACTGTTGTTGTTGTAGTAGTCATAGAGATCTAATGAAACTCGACAACAGAGTTGTTTCAATACTCATCTAACTTTTTTGCTTTGAACCGACCACAATTCTCAAAATATTTAAGAAGTAATGTAGATCATACAGATACCAAAATTCAAAAATAAAAAACAAATATAAGAAATTTCATACTTATGCTAGAAATTTTTTTATCACAATAGTGGGCCATTAGAACAACCCAACAACCAAATCAATCCCTTCTCCACGAAACCAAGATTATAAAAGCCATAGTCAACAGATCTACCAAGTTGACAGCCCAAAACACACGAAGAACAGAACTCAAGGACAATGCTGATAATGAATGGTGCATATACACATGAAACATGATTCTGCATATATGTTAGTCAAGATCTCAAATTTACTGCTAGAAAACCAAAACCCAGATACCAAAATTAAAGCATAAAAAGACCAAATTGAAGAAATTGAAGCATGATGCTAAGCTTAAATTAGTCAAGATCTGAATTTTATCACTAGCAAACTAGAACCCATGAACAAAAAGAAAAACCCAGATAGAAAAATCAACACTGAAGCATAAAAAAATAAAAAATTGAAGCACTTGAAACATGATGCTGTGTATATACTAGTCAGGATCCAAAATTTATCACTAGAAAACAGAAAACCAGATATCATAACAAAAACCCAGATCAAAAAAACCAAAATTGAAGAACTCACAAAGCAATCATCGTCAATGGTGAAGATATACTTCTTCTTGGACACCATGTAGCCAAAGCAACGACAAGCAGAGTCCTTGAAGGAGATGCACGAGGCCTTAGGACCCAGAATCCTGTTGATGTCGTTACGGTTATAGAGCTCGTAATCGAAACCGTCGGGTACCCTTATGGTCTTGGTCGGATCACCGTCTTGTACGATGATCAGATGGTATGGCTGGAAAAACGGCCTCCACATCTCGAGGAAATCGAGGTTTCGAATCGTGGGTATCACGATGTCGAGCTCGTTCGTCAGGAGGGGGGTTGCGGCTGCCATTGTTGAGAGAGAGAGAGAGAGAGAGTTTTCTGAGAGGGTGAGAGAAAGTGTGAAGTTGTTTGGGTGTATAAATAGGGAGGAGTTACATGTGGGACGGAGCGTGGAAAGGGGCAAGTGTCGGAACTCGGAAGGGTCAATGAAGGAGATTTTCGTGGAGCGGTGTATTTGGGTTGCCTTTACTTTTTGTGGTTTCATTGATTCTGGAAATAAGGGGTTGTATAATTTTGTGTTGCTTTTTCGTTTCCATATATGATGAGATCTTGTATTTCATTGATTTTGATTGACTACATGGTTGAAAACTTAGGCTATTCAGTTTTGATTACACACTAGCCTCTCCCTGAGAGGCAGTAAATTAAGGAAAACAGTTTTGATTACACACTATTTGTAGCGTCTCAATGAGAGGTAGGAGTAGTAAAATTAAGGAAAACAGTTTTGATTACACACTATTTAGAGCGTCTCCATGAGAGGTTAGTAGAATTAAGGAAAATGTTAAGTTTCCCGTGAAAACTATCTCGAAAGTGAAATCAATGGTTCAGATGAACATCTAAGTGCATCTGAACCACTAATTTCAGTTTGCGATAGTTTTCGGGATAATACTCGAAATACCTAGCATTGCTGTAAGATTAAAGGAAGCCAAAGGGAGGTAGTGAACTTGCTACACTATTTTGTTATAGTTTTCTCACTCATCAAGTTCTTTTTTTCTTTTTCAAACTGGCAAAACTTTGATTGATAGAAAATAAAGGTACAAATGATAATTATTCCTTCCGTTCCATTTTAAAAGTTCGGTTCAGTCTCCAATGCAATTTATAAAATATTAATAGTATTTAATCTATAAATGAATTTTATAGAAAATATGGATCTAATATGATGCATCTCAATTAGGTCAAAAAAATATTGTACATTTAAAGATCAGACCAATTTAAAAATTGCAATGGAGAACAAACCGGACTATTAAAATGGAACGAAGGAAGCATATTGAAGTAGCATTCGTTCTTAATCGAAGGACCAAAAAGGAAAATGACTATGTTACCCCTTTAATTGGATTACTTTTTTATATTAATTATGTTATTTATATTAATTCATTTCTTTATATAAATTCATTTAATTACTTAATTCATTTCTTTAAATTAATTCATTTAATTATTTAATTCAATTTTTTTAATTATTTCTTTATTTATGTATTCAATTTTTTATTTAATTATTGTTGATACCCCATTTTGTCCCGCCACTCCGGATTAACAAAAAATGCCTACTATTTTTAAGTCCGATGAAGCGAGACGCGTGAAAAGACATCGGCAACCTCGTATTGTAAAATACTCGCCACTACATGAAAAATAACATATCCTGAGATCCTATCGGACAACATCGACCGTTTGTTTGAGTCTATACACTACATCGAAAATATTGGTAGAATGGGGGAAAAATACTGTCACTTGGCAACTTAGCACATTTATCCACTACACCTTTGTTTGAGTCTATACACTTAATACTGGATCCCACAAATGTGTGGTGGATAACGGCTTAACACCACTTGGCGGTGGCCCAAGACTGAATAATTTTTTTCAGAGAAAATATGTCTATTTCTATACTTCTACTTCTATAGTTTTTATTTTTTTTTCACACTAATTTAAAGATTTCTATTTGCACCCCAAAAAACTCTCAGGTGTTCCACCAACCAAAAACTGTTTTTTCCAAACACCAATACATGTCATTCTCTCACAACACATCACATAAAAAACCGTGAAAAACCAGTTTATTAAAAAAACTGGGTTAGTGGAACACCCAATGTTTTTAATCGGTGCATAAGCACGAAAGTTCTTTAGTTTTGCTGCCAATTAACCACTCAACTTTGATAAATTGAGAAATACTATATATGAAACAAGAGGGAGCACATTGCTACTAAGGTTAAAACAACCATCTATTCCAATATGACGAAAAAGAAGTAAAGGAATCAATTAATCATAGATAAGTTTTGGACGACCCAGATTTTTAGGGGTAATTTTGCCATGAGGGTATTGCCACGAGGTGTTCGGCATCCCCCCGAGCCGTCCAAACATATTTTGGACGGCCTAGATTTTTGGGGGTAAATTTGCCCCCAAAATATACCCAAAATTTTTCATGAAGTATGGCCAAAACAATACAACCTGCAAAACGCAAAGCACACGCATAATATGAAGGGGAGAGAGTCAACAATTTTTTCACCACACTAATTAAATAAATAAAGTTAAAAGAAAAAAGAGAAAAAAAAAAAAGAAGAGAAAATTTGGGCCGAAAGGGTGTTTGGGTTTTGAGGGGGTATTGAGGGAAAGGAAGGTGGGGCCGGTTTGGGGGGGATTGTCAGGGGAGGGGGGCGTAACACCTCCCACCAAAAAGCTACAAAGGAGAATAGCATTCCTAGATCAATACAGACACTCAAACTACTATTACCTCTTTGATGTAGAAAAAATAGCGGCCCAATTATATGATTAGTTGGATCGGTCGAAGCCCGGATGGCCCAAACAACTACTGGTCTTAACTCCACCCGTACACCAAGCGGTAATAGGGATGAGCTAGAAACTCATATAATTTGAGTTCGAAGCTTGACTTTCTTTCGGAGCCAGGCCGTAAGAGTTTTTTTTGTGAATTTCCTAATCCTTACATGGATGACTGTCTTTGATAAGATTAGAGAAGAAATTTAGTTGAGGTGCGCACAAGTTGGTTTGGACACACCTGACTGTCAAATCCTTACTCATAGGCTTAGCCATCAAACGGAGAAATTCATGATCACTTGTTCCCCACTTGTCAAGTTGGAGTTGAATCTTGCATACCTCAGGGAAAAAAACATTTGAAGTGGAAAAGAAGTTCCACTAAAATGACACGTGGCATCATAGAAAATCTTCAAGCACTCGCAAACTACCATTGCTATTTCCCATTCTTCTTCTGAAGGATTGTGTTCATAATTTTTGTCAATTAAGTCCAAGCGAAAAAATGCATCTTTCAAAGGTAATGCATCTTCAAGAATCTCATAAGTGGAGTTCCATCTAAACACAACAATGACTTCTCCTTTAACCAAGTCTTTAGAAGCCTAACCATGACATCATTACTTGTTGCATTATTAACAACCATTGAAAACAACTTTTTGTCTATATTCCACTCCAAGATCATATCTTTGATAAATCTAAACAGAGTCTCTCCATCATGTGGGTATTCAATCTTTTTAAAAGCAAGAATTTTCTTCTCTAGATCCCAATCATCAGTAATGTAATGAGCAGTGAGACATATGTACCCAAAGTTTTGATGGTCCGAGGTCCATATATCAGTTGTGAGAGTTATCTTGCAAGAAATCTCATCCAAAAATGAGTACAACTTGCTCTTTTCCATTCCATAAAGATTGAGTACATCTGCCCTACATGTATTGCGAGACACAAGCTTGAACATAGGTTGTAGAAATATCTCAAAAAATTCATGATCAGCCATGTTAAATGGGTAATTATGATTGATTATCATTGTCGCCAAGTCCATTCGACTCCTCTCTTGATCAAACTTAAAACTAGAAACCTTAGGAGTCATGTCGCAAGGACCCTTTGGGACACTCCTAGAGGCATTTTTAAATGGACAAGTACTTAGGGCATGTTTTTTCAAGTGACTAATACCCTTAGCACTATCAGCAACAAACACTTTCTTGCAATGTTTACAAACCGCTGTATCTTCAGATGGAACTCTCCCTTCAATTCTATTAAAATCATTCCATACCTTTGATCGAAGTTTTCTCTTCTTCCTTTCAGGTTGAGTTACGCATCCTCCTCCCAGATCAAAAGCATTATCTTCACCCTCATCTCCACCGGTAGTTTCGCTGGGATATTCAGACATCCTACAATTGACACATCATCAGAAACTTCTAAACTTCAAAAGTTCAAATGAGGCAAAAGACCTAAACAGAACTATTTCTAGCAATATAGGAAGTCCATAAACTGTGCTATGAGGCAAAAAATTAGAACGAAGATTTTTCAGACATCGATTTCGTTAAAAGCTCTCGGAAAATAGGACAAACAGGAAAACCCGAGAACATGATCTGCCTTTGGTCAAGGAAGCTAAGAGTGAGATAGAGAGAGAGAGAGAGAGGAGAGAGAGAGAGAGAGAGAGAGAGAGAGAGAGAGAGAAGAGAAGAGAAGAGAACCTCTCACCTCTAAGCCTCCGTCGACCGGAATCGTCTATGGAGACTGGAGTTGAAGGCTCTATTTCATGAATCGTCGACCGAAATCGTCTATGGATGAACATCGTGAATGGTTTTGTTTTGAGAGAGAGAGAGAGAGAGAGAGAGAGAGAGAGAGAGAGAGAGAGGCGGCTTTGTGACAGTGAGAGTTGTGAGACTGTATTGTAACGCAAAAGGGTTTTCATTTGGTGAACCGGATTCGGATCTTAATATGATTAGATCCGGATCCGATCCGATTTTTTTTTTAATTTTCGGTTCCGGATTATCGGATCTGAAATACCGGATTCGGATCCAGATTTTTCGGATCGGATCCGGATCGGATCCGATCTGTTGACAAGCCTAATCAAGTATGACAATTATAATTGGTAAAGTATTGATTTCTCCAGCAAATTAAAGCCATAAGAGACATAAAAAAATTAAAATGTTGAAGAGTTCCGTAGAGTGAACTTATTGCAAATGGTTCTTCGACTTGCGACATGTGTCTCGAAATCTCAATTGGTATAGAAATTAAGATGCTCTTAGACCAAGTTGGTACGGTCCGTCGAAATCTCAACTTGCAAGATGCTCTTAGACCAAGGTTCTAAATACCGTACCGGTTAGAATATCGGGCCTTGTTCGTTTTGGTTTTCAAGAAACGGTTTTCTCAATTATTATTCAATTATTACCCCTATTTTTAAATATTATTTTTTAGTTTTCTCTCTATCCCTCTCCAATCGTTAATACCATATTTTTTAATTATTATCCCTATTTCTCCCTCTAATCATTACAAAAACTAAAACTCAAAACCCAAACCAAACACAACCTCGGTTTTTCTATTGGTACGGTCCGTACCAGTATCGGTAAGATACTGGGTACCATTTTGGATTTATCGCTATTAGTGTTGTTCTCCAACATCAAAGAATTTAGCATAACATATATATTTATTGAAAAGAAAAATAAATTTAAAAATGGTCTGGTACCGTTCGATACCGACCGGTATTGAATAGTACCTATCCGATATTGACCGGTACTACAAAAGAAAAAGAAATGTAAAACTAGTCCGGTATTGGCTGGTATTTTTCCGTATTGTCCGGTCTGACCAATATCGGCCAAGATTTGACCGGTATTTGAGTCGGAACGAATCTAAGGTGGAGAGTACCAGATTTGGTCAATTCCGGTACATACCGGCCGATACAGTACGGGATTCAAAACCTTGTGTCAGACCATGCACATTTATTACTAAATAAAAAAAAACATCCAATAACAAAATGTCTAACAACCTAATTAATTTAACATTCTGAGCCGTTCTTTTGGAAGATCTTGACATTTAAATATAAAAATTCAGTTGATCAGATATCAATAGGTGTTTGTATCAAATCAATTGATGACTAGAATTTGATAAGTCTATCACTCTGGAGACAAATGTAAAACTTTTATATTGTTGTCAATGTCCGATTAACCTGAATTGTGCTGAAAACTTACATGCCTAAAAAATTAAGAACACTCATTGATTGGCAAAGAAATTGAGGAATACTAGAAGCACTAAATAACAACTATTACACTAAAAGTATACATGTCATTATCACATCAATGCATGATGTAATACATGGATGCATTCATCCACTAAAAAACGGATGTAATACATGGATGCACTCATCCACTAAAAAAACACTAGACGTACATAATTTAGTGCTTCTAGCATATCTCAAAGAAATTTTCTCGAAAATATATTCTTAATGATGTCCAATTTGATGTCAAGCCGCTTATAACCTTTTTGTCTCCGAAATTGTCAACTTGTGTTGACAAGTCTATAATTTATTTCTTTTTGCTTAGTGGCCAAATTAATACTCATTGCTTGTCTATATTTTAGGGATTTGGGTCCCTATAGTGCCTCAAGGCACTTCACCACTGTAGTGCTTCCAATCCAAACGACTCAGATTTAATCCTAATTTCTAAAAATCTGAGCCATTCATTACTTGCATTAAATCCAAGTCAGTATTATCAAAATTAATGGAGGGTCGGATCAGGAGCACTACACTCATGTAGTGCCTTGGATTACAAATTCAACTGTAACAGACACCCAAGTCAGCTGTAGAAGTTACAAAAGCATCGATCTTTTTTTTTTTATTTTTTTTGGAAGGGACCAAAGAGTTTTAGCAAATACAGCTTCACTAAGAATTAGTGGACCACAACCAGACTTTGAAGAAGAACCTAGTTTGAGAGAGAACAATGATACATACACAAACTCTCGGTCACAACCCACCACAACCCCTCTCACATGTGGGGTGGGGCCTGCTCAGGATGGGTCCCCCACATGAGAGGGATTGTGGCTGAGAATTTGTGTCTGTATCATTTTTGTTGAGAGAGTGTTGTTGCTTGTTTCATAGGCCGAGATTCACGGTAGGATAAGTGGATCACCCTACAAAATTGTACGAGTTACTTTAATAGGCACTACATGCATACATGCCTCAAATATACCTCTTCAGAGTTCGAGTTTTACCGTACAATTCACAAGCTATAAATTTTACTCTTCTTTAATTGGGACATAAGGCTCGGTTTGGTTTGGTTTGATTTGGTAATGATTTGTGTCCAAATTGCGGGGGAAAAATACAATGCATAAATACCAAACACAAATTTGTTTACATAGTTTTGAGCTCCACTCTGTGATTCACATGCCATAAGTGCGTGCTGGATCAAAGTCGACAATGGAAACAATTTTATGTGGTTATGGTGGAAGCAATGTGATGGGTTTAACTGATTTAATTTTAGTGAGTCAACTTTAGCATGTGGTATAACATGCAGTGATTTGATCAAAATTGTACGTACGTGAACCCCTAACATGATTCAAGCTAAACATATCAATTAAAGGCATTTCTTTACTTGAAAATGCTTGGAACACACATATTCGGATATTGTACGGATGCGTTCAAAACCGTCTGATGATATGCATGTGTCACACATTTACTTAAACACATAGCACCGCCAATTTGTTTGGTCTCACACATTTATGAGGTATTTTGAGTGTGGTTCTAGACTTGTTGGATGAAAAAAAATAGAGCGAAAAAACAAAATAGAAAAATGAAAAAAGGAAAGTGCTTGCTCATAAAAAAGGGGGGAAAAAAGGAACAAAAAACTCTAAAAGATAACAAAATATAAATAAAGTGAGGGAACGAGGAGTCGAACCCAGCCCCATACGGAATGTCAAAAACGTAGTACCATCTGGTGGCCAACGCGCCAAGACTTCCATTTGCATTAGCTTGGGAAACTTATTTAAAATTTATATATAAGTTACGAATTTTTATTTTTTTTGGTTGCCCCGGCCTGGGTGAGTTGCCCAAGCCCGGAGACTTGCTGGACTTACCCCTGGGCCGGCCCTGTATGTGTGAGTTCACGTATGTGCATTTGTAGGGCGGAGGTCTATGGTATGTGTATCGATCGAATCCTAACAAATTTGTGTTTAGATTTGTGGCTGAACATCGGTTTCTCATAGCATGGCTCTTACTATTTAGTAGTGTTTTTGTATCATAATGAGGAAATTTAATTTTTGTTTGATGACCAGAACGTTATGAATTGAAAAAGAAACTGCCCTCAGAATTTTTTTGGTAAATAACTAAATTATCAAAACAAATAGTGCTATATTGAAATAATCACGCGACAAGGATGAAGCAGTGGACGTTACTGTTAATTCTGGCCACTCATTCAGCAACTGATCACGTTTATTTACTTGCCCTACGGCAAACAGGCCATATATATGCCTTTACTGCATTTTTACATTATGTTATGTTTGGAAGGACCTGGGGATTAGGGATAGAGCCAGAGGGAGGCCAGTGAGCTAGAGGGGGGCCAGTAGGGGCGGTCGCCCCTTCAAGAAAAAATAAAGCCCGAGTATTATATAGAAAAAAGAATATTTTCCTATGAATTATACGTTCGCCGTTGCAAAGTATTTTAAAAAAAAAAAAAAAGTTTCCAAAAAAAAGTTTCGCCCTTAGTGAAATTTCTGGCTCCGTCCCTGCTGGGGACATTAGTGATCATCTCCTGGAGAGCACCCTGGAGTGCACACCTGGACCGTTCATCTCCGCAATGGACAATCCGGATTTAAAACAAACTATTTGCGCGAAGAGAATTTGCGTGAATAGTTTATTTTTAATCCGAACCGTTCAAAACACTTTTGAATAATCCAGATGCGCACTCCAGGGTGGTGATCACTAGCCAAGAAAAATATGAAAAATTTACTGAAGTTTTAATCTTATTTTTCTAGCGTAGAACTTACAATTATTATTATTATTATTATTTTGTCAATTAAGGATCTACAGTTTGGGTAAGGTGCAGTTACACCTCCTCTGGCTTACTTTGTTGTATCGGCACCTCTTGTGGTTTTTTAATTTGTGCATATGCACCCAGTTAACGAAAATAATACTTGCACTGTTAGTGGAAATCACTAAAAGTCCAATATGCTCTCATCTTTTTCTTTGATTCTTCTTTTTTAAATCTAAACAATCTATCCATTGTACAAAAAAAAATTGATTTAAATTGTTCATCTTGTAGAGCTTGATTAGTACTACATTCATACCGAAATTCAAGTCAATCGGAAAATAGAAAACGCATGGTCGAATAGTTTTTATTATGAAGTAAATTTTCAAATTTGAATTTACCTATCAATTTGACCAGGACCCTATCACTGAGTTTTTTTTTTTGAGAGAGTATCACTGAGTTATTAATGTCTGGTTGACGTGAAATTTTACAAAGGCGCTCTATTCTTGGAGTAATACATTATGAGTTATTCTGATTAAATTTTTATGTATTGGTTAGATACAAGAGGCGAGTGATCCTCCGCAGGGCCGGGGCCCACCAAAAATAGCTCATTTTAGGGTCCCAGTTAGGTATATATATGTTCATAACAAGTAATAAATATATAATGTTGCACTACAAAAAATAGAGAAACATTTGGCATAGTGAAAAGGTTTGTATGTTTCCTAGTAAATGTCAGGGTTCAATTCTCATGGACCCTTCTTTTCCTTTTCTACCTTCTCTTCCCTTTTCTTTTTTCCCTTACCATAGTCGGTTTCTACCTTCTCTTCCTTTTTTTCCCCCCTTCCACTACATCCTTATCATTTGTTGACTTTTTAAAAAAAATTGTCATTGTAGTAATTAGGGAAAAAAATAAATAAAACATTTTGTGCGTATTCATAAAATGTTCGCATTGCTCATTTCAATTGATTTTCTAATTCTTGCTATAAGAATAGACCAAAAACTATTTTTTATTAACATGAAGACACGAATTACAAAAAAAAAAAAATGTGGAACACGGTATTTATCATTTGAAATAAATATTGGTTCTTTAATTTTTTTTCTCTAGAAAAACATAGGGCCCCGGTTTACATTATCGTCTGGGGCCAGGAAAATCTCAGGGCCGGGCTTGATCCTCCGTTATCGTGGACGGAAATGGGTGCATCTTCACAAATTTTGATAACCATCTAGAGTACGGATGCAACAAAGTGAAGCAGAAAGTGTGTAACCACACATGACCCAAACTACAACAGCCAACAGGTATAAATGAATTTTTTTTTTCCACAACGATAACAACTAATATTATTAAAACACAACCGAAACATCAGGCGGAAAACCCGTCCCTAGAAAGGGGATCAAGCAACCACAATGGGGGGGACTCAGTCCAGCGACTATACCCCAAACCACAAAAACCTTTACCAGCCAAAACATGAGCAACATTATTACCTGTCCTACGAACAAAGGAAAATCTGCAACTTTGGAAATTTTTACTCAGAACTTGAACATCATGAGTAATGACTTCCACTTCTTGGTTGACCGCTACTTGATCATTGAGCATATTCACGATCAACTGAGCATCACTCTCCAAAATAATCGACCCCAACCCAAGTTGAGAACCCAGCAAAATGCCTTGCCGGATTGCCAAGGCTTCTGCGACCGATGAGCTCGCACACCACTGAACACCCCCCATAGAGGTAGCAACAAAAACACCTCTAAAATCCCTGACAACCACCCCAAAACTCCCTCCATTCTCCCCTTTCCTCCATGACCCATCCACGTTGATCTTGAAAACGCCACTAGGTGGCTTCTGCCATGAATTAAGACTCCCATTCCCACTTGATACCACAGATGTCGCATCCAACGAATTCGCAGATAAGAACTCTTGCAAATACGCCACTGCCCGCTTGCACACCATTCCCGGAAGCAAAAGCTTTTGTTCAAAAATGACCCCATTCCGACACTTCCAAACCTGCCATAGCATAACCGCAGCTACCGACAAACACCAATCTCTGTTAGCATAATCATGCCACCGAAGAACCAAATAATCCCAGAAACCATTAAAAGAATTGAGTTGGACCAACCCCATATCAACGTGTAAAGGCGACAAACGCCACACCTGGACGGCTAAAGGGCAAGTACAAAAAAGATGAACAATGGTCTCTTGCTCAGCACCACAAACCGGGCAGCTAGAATCCGCCACAATCTTTCTCCGCTGCAACACTTCCCTAGTAGGTAAAATTTCATGAAAACATTTTCACAAAAAATGTTGGATTTTCTTGGGAATGTTCAAACCCCAAATGCTCTTCCAGCGTTCCTCCGGAACTACCAAAGACCTTGGACCATCCTCATTTCCCCTCCTCAATAATCTTTGGTTTTCCAATTCCAAAGCCGACAAGTAGCCAGAGCTAACATTATAAATACCCGACTGTGAATAATGCCAAACAAGTTTATCACCTCTGTTTGTCCACGACAAAGGTAAACTAAGAATACACCTCGCATGATCCGGCTCAAAAACAGTAGTGACAACATCTTCCTTCCATGAAGCCGCATCCGAATCAATAAGTTGACTAACCATCCTAAGTTCCCCATTTTCCACAATCCGTCGTGGTATAAAGACCCCATCCATAGGCAACCACGGATCTTTATCAATACGAACCCGTTCACCATTCCCGATTGACCATCGAACCCGTTCACTTTAAATGAAGTTTTCTGTACAAAAAAGAACAAAAAAAAAAAATTCAAGCCCCCGAAATCGGATAATGACTAAACGTCAAAGTTGAAACAGAGATCCCAATGACAAGCCCGTAAGATATCTATTTTCCAAATTAAAAGACCCGTATAATATGTTATGTTTATTTCTAGAAATGAGTAAATTGTAATTAGGCCCGTTACACTAAGTGGATTAATAGTTTTTTGACATTTTACGCTTTACGAGATATGTCATTTTCCTTGCATTTATAGATAAAAAGACCAAAAAAACCAGCTTAACGGAACAGAGCTAATCTATGTTTTAAAGATTAAAAAACCTAGGTCCAATCAAAGCAAAAGGTACACCACAAAATGATCTCACGAGGACAACTCTCTATGAAGCACATGGTGAACAGAGTGGCTTTGGTTGGAAGTTTAAATACACCGTCACTAATACTAATACTAATACTAATATATACAGAATTTGGAATCGCCGCGCTCAACTGTGTACAAAGAGATCGTTGATATTCCGATGTACCCAAGAAAAAAATGTGTACTAAAATATAGGGGAGAGAGAGAGAGAGACATCTTCTCATCTTGGTGGTAAGCCTAGTGGTCAGATAAGGGACGGAGTCAAAAATTTCACTATGCTAGAGGTTTTATTCCTATGTTGCTAGAGGTTTTATAAAAAAAAAAATTGTTCCTATGTTACTAGAGGTTTTCTTTTTCTTTGTAGGAGCGACCGCCTTTGCTAGACCCCTTTCTAGTTCCATCCCGGGATCAGATGGCAACGGCAACCCGCGAGGTGGCGGCGACAGATCAATGGCATATGGCAAAATGCAGAATGGAATGGCTCCAGATGTGCGGAGACATCTTGTTTTCTTTTTAATGAAACACAGGCAAATGGAGAAGAAGAAATTTAATCAATTGAAAATATGCTATTGTTTTGGAGAGATTGTCACATAAAAAAGAATATTTTAACCATATCATTTCATGTCATTGCAAATAATTTAGCCTAACATATTTAAAGATATAGCAAATCTTAACAAAAAGGGAAAGACTGCAATACACACTCCATGTTTGGTTGTGTATCATACACACTCTTATAAAAGTTACGAGACGCACCAAAATGTTATGAATCATATTGCTGAAAAGTTACGAAACACTAACAAATGTTACCATTGCCAATGAGATAGCATAATATGGACTATACAATAGGTGCATATGGTACACACTTTTAATGGGTGTGTATTGTAGGGGAAATAGGGGGTGCTGCGCAACCCCGTGTTGCGTAGCATGCTGTGAGGCACGTGGCGCAGCCGCGCCAGTGTCAGTTCGTCGATCGAAGACGTCCATCGCGTAGAGCTCGTCAAGTACTACGAGTAAAACAAAAATCAACTCGATCAGATATTATTAAGTGCGTCATCGGAACACATATAACTTGAAACACTAGATGAAAACCATTGAATCCATTTTTTTCATGTTATTGTGTTCCGATGACGTACTTAACGATATTCGATCGACTTGGTTTTTGGAACACTTTAAGTACTCAACGATTTCTACGCGATGAACGTCTTCGATCATCGGACAGACAACGGCGCGGCGGCGCCAGGTGCCACATAGCACAGGATTGCGCAGCGCCCCTGATTCCATATTGTAGACATTCCCAAGATTAATTCTCTAGCTAATTCCCAAGCTTCTCCTTTTATAGACTTCTTGCAAGATGAATTTCCATTGACTAAATTCATCCACTTTATTGCAAATCCAATTCACTTAGCCATCCAAATTCACTCTCTCTTTGAGAAGCAACTAATTGTTTACTACATTCTCATTTGGTGTTGATTTGCTCCAGCAACTTGCAACTTCTGACTTTGAGAATTTTTTCCAGTGCGCAACACAAGGGGAACAATCAGGTGTTACTGTGACCCTTGGTGGTTTTATACATCGGTCTAATGAAATTGCTCTGAAAATAAGTGCGATCATGCGACAAGAAATTATGTGATATTCAAAATATGATCACCAAAGTATTATTGTTTTTAACACTGCGCCAAAGTCATTTGATAAGAATAGGTGCTCTAAAGATAGGGCACGCAAAGTCACGTGCACCGGTTCAAAATAAAAAATTATTATTATTAATCTCACATATTTTGTGTAGCTACGTAAATGCACTACAATATTTGGCATGTACGTATTCGCATATATCTAAAAAATTATGAACTATTTGTCCGTTTGAAGCTTTTATTATTTTAATCTGTTTATTTGAAGCGTAGTGAAGAAATATCTTCAGAGAAAGTCATAAAAATTCCATCTCAATCATTCCAAAAACATGTTGATGTCAATTCAAAGAAAACTCTAAAATTTTGTCTTCCTTGTAACATATCAACATTTTATCCGCATCTCCCTTAAGATGAATCTTCTGCATTTTTATTAAAACATTATCAAATCGAGATTGATACGATGAAGTTTTGTGGAAAAAAAAGCGATTAATTTTTATTCAAAAGGTTATGAATCAAGGGTTGCATAGCGTACGCATGAACTTATAGGAGTGTGTATTGAAGCATTTCTTCCTTTCCCGAGTCTTACACCATACATGCCTGGACTAGGGACTTCATAACAATTACTTCCTTGGGGCCTAACCCCAAAATCAAATCCTAGTCGATTGTGTGAGAACCAAACCCACTAACAAACAGGAGTAACCCTTGGGGCTTTTGCCAATGGTAATGAGCTTGTAAGACTTGTATTCTACTATATTTCTATACAATGGGCTTTGTTTGTGCCATAAATTGGTATGGGCTTCTTTGCCGGATTTTGTTAATTGGAGGAGGTTACGCAGAAAGCCCAAATAAAAGTTTTTGCCGAAAGTTTTTGAAAAAATATTTGTGGGAAAATTTTAACCCAAAAGTTTTTGGAAAATTATTCGAGCGAAAATTTTAACTCCAGAATTTTCCCTATAATTCCTTTTGTTTTTTCGCCAAGGTTTCCCATCTGACGATTACTCTCACCGGATCCAACTTTCTCTTTTATTCTTGCTAGACGATAAGATGTTATTAGTATGTTAGTTAAGTTAGATTACTACAAGAGGTATCGATGTTATTCCATCAGCTTGAACTCTGAACTTTCCGGTACCTCTGAGTACTTCTATACAACCAACTAAGCTAGAAGCCCGATCGGATCCAGCTTATTTGTCCAAGTTTTTCATACTAGAACTTCTGTGGGCTGATATATGACCAACCAACTTCTTTGTTGATATGAGCCCATTCCTTCCAGATATATCTCTCGCAAATGGGTTCTGAAAGTGGGCTTAGCCTGGCTTATGCAATTGTTTTTAAAAATGACGTTGATACCTTTCAAGTAGATTTAGTTGGAGTTCTATTTTATTTTTTTATATAATCAGATGTCCATACCAGTTTGCACGCACTTCGATTGATCCTGGGAACCAATCTCACCATCCACTAGCGGAAGCCCCATTGAAAGGCAGAGAAACCTCCATACGAATAAACCCCGGAGAAATTGATAACACCTAAGAAGTTTCAAACCTAAGATCTAATGAGTAATTGAAGTTTTATTACTTGGGATTAGACCAATGTAGATCCATCATAACTCTAGAAAGAGAGGAAGGTGCATTGATGCATGAACAAATAAAACCTACAAACATTCGTTTCGAACTAATTTGATTATACATTTACCCGATCCAATATATCCGTATCCAACAAGTGTCAGATGCAAACACTACAGGACATACTCAGACACGTGTCAAACACTATGAAAGAAGTTTCGACTGTGTTCGGTTCTCATTTCCGTTTTGGTATATTTGTTTTATTACACGTCGTGGACCATCTAGGACAAGGGATACATGGAGGTAACATTAGGAGGTTAAAATGTAAACTTGGTCTAGAGTTCAATATTGCAATTGATGATTAGTTCATGTCATCAGGAATACTTGCGCGGTAACCGTTGATTCGTATCTTTATAATGGTGATAATTTTTGTGAGTATTACATTCATTAGATAATTCTCCCAAATAATAAAGAATTACTCTAAGGTCCATTATAGCTTTTTGTAACATGTCTAGTCCACCTTTTAGTTCCATAACTCCTCTAATCCACCTTTTTGCAATTTCTAAGGTGTAAGGTCCACTCTCCATTTTTAATAGACAAATGTACCCTCACATTAAATTTAATACATAATATATTTTCATAGGGTACCCTAGGGTTTAGGTTTAGGCACTTTCATAGGGTACCCTAGGGTTTAGGTTTATGGTGCACTTTCCTATTATAGGGTTTTTAGTGGTTTAGGCACTTTTATAGGGTACCCTATGGTTTAGGTTTAGACACTTTCATAGGGTACCCTAGGGATTAGGTTTATGGTGCACTTTCCTATTATAGGGTTTTTAGTGGTTTATGCACTTTCATAGGGTATCCTAGCGTTTAGGTTTAGACATTTTCATAGGGTACCCTACCCTAAAATTCTAAGGTACCCTAAAACCCACCCTAGGTGTTTAGGGTACCCTAGGATCTTAGAGTATTCTAAGAAGCGAGGGGTATTCTTGTAATTGGTACGTGTGAGTGGACTGGATGTGTTAGGATAATATTAGGTGGACTAGAAGTGTTAAGAAATAGCTATAGTGGACCTTATAGCAATTCTCCCAATAAATAAATATCATAAAATACCTCTATAATGCAAATATGTATAATTTATTTAGCGTGTCCCAACCTACATGTCCGATTACTAACTTTCAAGAAATAACGTGTCCATGTGTCCATATTCTGTCTTGTCCGCCTCCCATATCCGTATCTTTGCTTCTTCGCATATAACCAACAAAATTGGGCTTCTAGTTTTATGTCTGTTACTACATACTAGTAAAGTTTTTGTGGCTTGATTGCAGAATGTGTAACGTGTCCATGTGTCCATATTTTGTCTTGTCCGCCTCCCATGTCCGTATCTGTGCTTCTTCGCATATAACCAACAAAATTGAGCTTCTAGTTTTATGTCTGTTACTACATGCTAGTAAAGTTGGTGTCGCTTGATTGCAGAATGTGTAACAAGACACTGGAAGTTAGCCAAAATTTTGAATCAATTTCACTCTCTAATGTGCAGTATAAATTATTGTACATCCCTATATGTTCCTTGTGCTATGATGCTATATCTCTTATGTACAAAACAATTAACAAAAGGCCAGTTTACTTATAAACTTGAAACCCTAATGTGCAGTCCATTTGGAGCTTCCACTCTTGGAAATTTCATTAACTTGTCTCCCCCAACTTCTTCCCATCTGCATTTCAAAAAACCAAATCACATTAATATTAATATTTATGTACAAGAAAATTAAATTTAAGACTTCTTTTTTGCATTCAAAATTAGTATTTTACCTGTATCTAGTCACAAAATAATGAATAAACGTAGAAATTTCCGCCATCCCCAGTTCCTTCCCGGGACACTGCCTAGTACCTCCTCCGAATATGAAGAAATAGTTTTGCGAATCCGAGGTTTTGTCCTGCATTTAGCAATTCATGGCTGGATTTAGCTTACATAAACGACCGATGATAACATATTTCGGCATTATGGAACGAGATACTATTTGGTAAAAATAATTAGGATCAATTACCATCCATCTCCACGGGTTGAAGGTAAACGGATCCGGATACAGACACGGGTCGTAATTAATCTCTCTTGTATAAACATATATTCTCCATCCTTGGGGAATAACAAATCCTGCAAAAAGTGAGGAAATGATGTGATTAACTGTTTTTTTAAGCAACCCTATAAGCTTTATGGCCCATTGGCCTCAATATAAAGAGATTTGAGTTTCCTCATGACTTTTTAAAAAAATCAATGTCTCAATTATTCATTTCAGAAGAGGTGGGCCATTGAGGGAATGTTCTGGCTGGAAGGGTAGGTCTCCCATGTGGATCATGATAGAAAGGGGTCCACTGGAGATGCTGATCTAAAAATTTCATAGGTTATATATTTTTTTTTGTACTATTATTTTTTCCAAACGAGGCTCTTCAATCCATTATCTCAAGAATCTCCATTATCCTGTGGTAATTTCGAAATTTCCGTCTCAAGGTATGGTCGTGTGGCTGAAAATGAATCGGAACGAGAAAAATACGTTATGAAAGAATCCTGCACCTCTTGGGTGCAAGTATTCCGGTACATTTTCAGCTGTAAGATTATGTGAGAACCTTTATGCTCTCAAAATAGAATTCTAAGCTGAAAATGCACCGGAACGATAGTGTACCCAAATTCGGGTGTGGAGGACATGGTCCTTCTTCATCTACATTGCATAAAATTCGAATCTACGATGCACATTTCGCTGCCTGATTGATAAAACTATTGAGTACCTAAAATTCTTGAACTAAGATATGAATATCTTGAGATTTACCGTTCATTTCCATGTCTTTAGTTGTCTTCCTTAGGACCCCATTAACAATTGTAGCTAATCTGGATGTCTCAAAAATCACCTGCACCAAAAAACCAGAGTTAAAAACTAAATTGTAACAACCTTTTCCGGCTGCGAAATTCCACTTGAAAAGCATTTTGGCAACATTATTTTCAAACACTTACGGCACGAGTAAAGGGCATAGACTTATAATCGTTCCAGTCGATCGGATCCTCCGGCCTTTTCCTTTCTCTAATTGCTAAATGCTCTCTCTGAAAAAGGAAAAAGAGAAACAAAATTAGAAAATCCCAGTTGGATTTACAAGCACCACAACACATGATTAGATACAAAATGTTGCTTGTGAGGAACTCACTCTGAGTTCTTGAAGAACATTGGGGTGATCATGAAGATACTTGACAGCCATCATTGAAGTGGTGGAAACAGTCTCATACCCAGAATACAAAATTGTGATCATTTGATCAATTATCTCTTCATCACTTAGTTTATATCTATTACTTTCATCACCATTCATTAGGACACCAAGCATGTCGTTTCGAGTTTCATTGGAAGCTCTTCTCTCCTCCACCAGTCTCGCCAACATGCCGGTAATATTTTTCCTAGCCTGTGACACATATAAGTAATTTTCAATTTTAAATTGCTTATGAAATATACAAAATGCTACAAATGGGTTAATGAAATCAGGCAAGTGATTTACCTGAAATCCCCGGTGGTAACTTGTGCCGGGAAGGTTTATGGGAAGTGAAAGGGTCCCTAAAACCAGCTTAAAAAATTCAGGCATGAATTCTTTGGACATTGAGATGGATTCAACACCGGCGATTTGGTTAAGCGATGAGAGTAGTGCCATCTGAACAAAGATGAGGAACACAAATGTTAAGCAATTTGAAAATGACTCTAAAACTCTGCCTGTGTTTCGCAATGTACTTTCAGCTACACGATATCATCTTGAAATCCATGCATACTGAGATTCTTACTACGTATATCGTGCAACTGAGAGTGCACTGAGAACACAGAACAAAATCTTTCGGGGAGAGACTATCGCTTAGTGAAACAAACCTCTTTAGTTTTTTGTTGAATGTCAATGACTTTGCCATCCCAATTGCTGAGGTGGGATCTCATGAAATCGTCGATTTTCGGCAAAAGATGGGCTTTCATCATGGAAGGGCTAACTAGGGCAAGCAATGCCCCTCTCATGTACTTGTGATTGGAGCCATGAACAGCTGCAATGTTGCATTTTCCAAGTATATCAAGCATGGACTGTGGGTAACCAGGAACAAGGCCTTTAGCTTCATTCAACAGGATGTATCTGTTTATTTCTGGATCCATTGATACAATGGTAGGGCATCCTAATATGTGGGATTTGAAAAAACTCCCAAACCTGCCATTAGTCCACAGATTAATATAAGTTCCAGAAGAAACTACCAAGATATTGATGATTTTTTTTAAACTGGCAACCAGAGCAGCAACCCCCCTTGAGTGTGACCATAGGGGCTCTCGACATGTAAAATATCCTGTTCAAGCCATAACTTCTGGACAAGCCATCACCACAATACCATTTAGGTATAAGATGGTATGTAGCACCCACTCCACAAAGACATGCTAGGGGCGAGACTTGTAACCGAGTCATGTCTAAGGAGTGGGCTATGCCTTACCATCCAGGCTACCACCTTCTGTTGTAGACGTTGATGATTTCAATCCACACAAACAACAATGGATGTCCACTCAAACAGCGACCAATAGTAGGGGGCATTTGGCACCCAAAGGCACATGTCTTTGGTGTTAGTCATGGCGATAGATGTGTCGTGCACGGTGATTCCTCAAGGGTTGATGCAGTGATAGTCACCTGACGACCAGAACCGAAGAAAGCCTTCGATCTGGAGTTTAAATTTACCCTCCTATTATCAATTCATTTACCGGGGCAAAGTCCACACGGACTTTAACCCTGACTTCATTGGAGTGTCACTAGTAGATGATGGGATTGGTTCTCGAATTAATCGATCTAATGAACCGGCTATCGAGTCATTCAAAAGAACAAAAAAAAAAAAAAAAAACTCTCACTCTGCCTTTACTTCTTTCATACCTACACAATAAGGTACAGTAAAACACAGGACAGCTAACGACAAGTCACCTTAAAACATGGATTTCCTGTTTACAGGTTCAATTACCATCTTTTAAACCTGAGGGCAAAAATGGATGGTGCTGAAATACGTTTTTGTGTGTGAGAGAGACAGACGCAGGTTCAGTTCGCCAATGCAGTTCTCAGCGGTACTTGTTCAGATTACTATTGTTCTAACCGTTTTATCCAGGGAGACGGACGCCGTTACAAACTAAAAGGAGAAAAATAAAAGAAGTTACAGATTCAATGAACCAAGAGGATAAAAATGGGTTGTGTTTGTCCATTTATAAGCTAAAAGGAGAAATAGAAAAAGACCCAGAATGAAATTTACACATCACAAATCAGCAGAGTATGAAAAACACCATAAACAGAGAGAAAAACAGAGGAAAACAGAGCAACACAAAAAAAAACCTCACCTTGCTCTTTGATTTTTCATGAAGTTTGGGCCTTGTTTAAGAAACTCAGTGGTTTCCCCAAAAACAGGCCAACCCATTGTGCCAGGAGGCAAGCCCTTCTTCCTGTACTTCACCTCATTCCATTTCAACAAAGCTGTGCAGCAAAAACAGAGCCCCAGAAGAAACAAGAGAATCACCACAAAAATAGCCATTGTTTTTTGGCTCCCAAACAAGAAGCTCTCCCTCTCTCCCCCCCAGAGAAAACCCACTTCAAAAAAAAATGGGGCTGGAAAATGGTATGGACTTTCTCTGGTTTAAAACTAGTTACAAGTGTGTGTGTATATATATTGGCCTGTGAGAGTGTGTCCATGTGTTTAGAGAGAGAGGGAGAGAGCATGTACTGCCAAACAAGCATGCACTCTGCCAGGGGTGGGCCACAGGTTTTCTAACCCCAAGTAATAAAATCACATCCAGGTAATTTTTTAATGTGCCGATGATTTTAGTATTTTACTGCTATTTTTAAATGGGCAAATTTTTTTTTTAATTTCTTGGATCAGATTTAAATGGGCAAATTGCTTGACTCAAAACAGGGTTTCATACATCACTGATCACTCTAGACTACTCGATGGGATTAATTGGAATTGGGGATCTTGTAGTTCGGCCAGGGGCGACTCTAAGATTTTCATCCAGCGCTGACAAAAATATATAGCCTATTTATGATGAAAAACTATATGCAAAAAAAAAAAAAACCTCTAACTAGGCAAAAGAGATATATACAGTAAATCATTTGACAAAAAGACTTCAACGTAACATATTACAACATTCCACGATGAGTCTTCATATTTTGAAGAATGCAAAAAAGGATCTCAGTACATATTTTTGGCTTATCCTCTCGAAATGTCAAAAATGGAAAAATTCATTCTTGCAAAATCTGTTTTGAAGAGGGATTGCCAGACATACAAAACTTCAAAATGAGACAATGAAAAGCTAAAAATAGGCTCCCAAACACCCCCTTAAAGTTTAACCAAATACATTTCGTATTTTCCTTCCCAACATTAGTTGTAACCAAGGTTCAATAGACTATTTGTAAATGTGTAATACTCCACTATTCTTTTAAATGTGTATTATATATTGGGCTCGGGTTTGTTTTGTTTTGTTAGGGCTATAACAATTTATTTTAACATTGCACGAGTAACCCAACGCTGACAATACTAAAATTTATTTTTTTTTCCAGTGCATTTTTTGAACCCAGCGAGTCGCCCCTGAGTGCGGTGCCATACTACAGGGTTGTAGTGCGGCATCCGAGTCGTTCATTGCTAAGATGAAATCCGAGCCGTTGATTACCGAGGTCAGTGGCTCGTGTGCCGCACTACAGAGTTGTAGTGCAACACTGCACTACAGGATCCCCAGATCCTATTAATGGGAGTCCGATTAATATCATAGTATAAACTAACTCTATAATCTACAGGGTTTTATCGTGCTTAAGAGTGTGAGACATGAATTCTGAGCTTGATTGACATGTGTGTACGTACTTAGGGTGAGTTTTCGTTACGGTATTTTTGGACTGTATGTTGTCAAAACAGTTAATGGATATAAAGAGAATGACTTACAAGGAATACCAAAATTAAAAACAATCAAAAAGTAGCCACCTACAAAAACTAGGAAAAAAAATTAAAAACAAAAAAAAAATTTAAAAAAACGGAAAAGGAAAAGGAAGAAACCGCCGATGCGTGCGCCGTCTCCGATGTTGAAAGCCCAAATCGAGATCCAGATTGAGGGGATCTCGATCTGGCTTTCTTGGTCCAAAAATCGAGCGTGGTTGCCCATACCGGAACAGAGAGGATCGTCTGTCACGAGGAGTTTGCGAACACCAAGGAAGCACATCCATAGAGGATCGGAGAGTCGGAGAGGAGAGGAGGTGGGTGGAAGGGGTGCAGTGGGCCGGGGAGGGGAAGTGGATTGGCCGCTAAGGAAACCCTAAGGAGGCGCCGCCTCACTCTATCTCTCTTTCTCTCTCTCCCCCTAAAACTTCTCCCCTCGCCTCACTCTCCTCGTAATTAAAATTTCTAGAAAAAATGCTTTTGGACATTTGTTAAATTAAGTTTTTATTTGAGTGGGAAGAGCAAACATAGATTCATTTGTTACACTACTTCGTGTTTATGGAGCTATCCAGAGCTATTTGATGCACTAAGTTTTACTATGTGTTTATGAAACTCTCGTGTATTGGAGAACTCCAACTTCTATTGTACACGAAATTGTGGTTAAACGTAGGTACAAATATTTTTGTTTATAGATTCATTTTCGTATATATAATGCACATATTGGTGTCCTATCCCAAATCCAATTGAACATTAATGTTTTTACGGGCGTTTGGTAACATTTTTGTTTTCTGTTTTTTGTTTCTAAAAAACTAGAAGTAGAATCATGTTTATTGTTTATAAAAACAAAAACAAAAATTGTTTGGTAATAAAATTTATGTTTTCTGTTTTTTGTTTTTAAACGACCCTATGTTTAAAACGGAATTGGGGGGCCTGTAGTGAGTGAGCTCACTACATACGTGTAGTGAGCTCTCTTGGCCGTCCGATCCGAGATCAACGGTCCGGATAAATTGGAGTTAAAGTTAATATAAAAGTGCTTTTTAAAGTGTAAGACGATCCGAACCGTTGATCTCTGATCAGACGGCCGAGAGAGCTCACTACACGCATGTAGTGAGCTCACTCACTACAGGGCCCCCGGTTCCGTTTAAAACAAGGCAAATCACCTTCTTTGTGTTTTGAAAATTTTCAGAAATTTTGAAAACGTTTTTAGTAAACACAAAACATAAATAAATTACCAATCACATTTTTGTTTATAGTTTTGAAAAAAATTGAAAACAAGAACAAAAAAACAGGAAACAAAAACGTTACCAAACGCCCCGTTAGGGTTTCATAATCTTCAATTTGTACGGGTGAAAGTCTACCTTAATTTCTCAGCACAAAAGGATAATTTGTCGGTTAAATGAATTGATTTTCACTGTGAACTTCTTACTGCCACACTTTATTGTCTTCGAATTTTCTGCATTTGTCTTTTGATGTGTAACCAATTGGACCACTGAAACAAAAGTATTGTAAAACTGCATTAGTAAAGAGCAACAATTTCAGTGTAGTTCTAGAAAACCGAATGTTTAAAATTCGTACCGTTCCTTTAATAGGGAGGAGGGTGATAAACAGGGGGGGGACTGCGAAAGAAACTTTAAGGATAGATAAGCCATGTGTGTACAAGTCAAAGAAACTACCCTCATCTGTTAAAAAGATGGATCCTCTCCGGTTTAAGTTTTTTGAATTGGACGAGACGGTCTAGATTTGAATCGCCTTTTTGCTGAAATAAACGGTTTGAATTTGTTCAAAAAATTATTCTGTTTAGATTTTGTTGGTCGTATTGATCTGGATTGTTCCAGTTCTGTGTTTTGTGATTACATCTGAGCTGTATTGTTTTAAGGGTTTGATCCGGGCATCCGTTGGGTTCTCTACTGCTAACATTTTGATAGGATTCATCATTCCATCCCGAAGGTGTTGGGTCTGCTTCGGCAGGTGTGTCTAAGAGCTAGTGGCATTGTATGCCGAGCGAAGGCCGTGCTCATATCAACTGTTTAGTAGTTTTGGTTTCACTCCTGTCTTTGAATGTAATCGTTGCCGGTTGGCGTTTATAATGGAATTCTTGACTCAGCTCAAAAAAAAAAAAAAAAAAATTGTTCAAAAAATCTTGTCAGTTAGAGTTTGTAGGGATAGTTATAGTTTTGCCCAGATTTTTGCTATTTTGACCTCACTTTACACCTCTTTTTTTGCCTAAACTTATTAAGAGTTCAAATTTTGACCCCACTTGCTCAGGTTAGTTTTTGCTATTTTGACCCCACTTCACACCTCCTTTTTTGCCCAAACCTATTAAGAGTTCAAATTTTTGCCCAAACATATTAAGAGTTCAAATTTTGGCCCCTCTTGTCAAAAATTCTGACACCGCCCCTGATTATAGCAATGTATGATCGAGATTAAGACAGTCTCGTCTAATCCAAAACTTCAGGAGTCAGGATCCATTAAATTGGAGTTCTACTTTTGACCTCTTTTTTTGTTTTGAACTTTTTTATTGAGGTGTTAAAAATTGGTTTGTATACCTAACAAGGAGGACTGTAGCCTGTAGGCTTATAGTAGGTTTGAGGAGGCACATGCATACCACCATACCACCCCCCAATGGGGGTTCACAGAAAAGCATTCTCCCCTCCCAGTGTTTCTTCACATGTCAGTCAAGATCTTCTCCTTATTACCCCCGAGGGAATCACAAGAGAAAAAGACACAAGGGGACAGATCTTCTTCTTGGTTTGGTTACCATGTTAATAGTCAATATGCAAGAGAGAGAGGATAGAAACCGGGTTAGCCCAGTAGCCAAGGCTTATTCGAAATCTTTTAGATGCTATCAACTCCGTTAGAGCCGGTCTATACATAGTTTTGCTCTGGCTTTAAATGAATCATTTGCAGCGAACGGTGGTGAAATTTGTATTGTAGAATTATCCGAAGTGTGCGTAAAATGACTCAGAAAACTAAGGAAAGAAAAGGGGAGAGAGAGAGAGAGAGAGAGAGAGAGAGAGAGGATTCTGCTGTAAAACTGCAAAGTTTGAAGCCTAGGCTGCCTCTCTCACAGTAGTAGTCTGGGGCCTGAAACTCTGGACAGTAACCCTTGAAAAATGCGATGCTAGACCTAGTAGGCTAGTACAGTACCCTTGACTGCAAATGTCTACATTTCCATTTCTGTTCATGGTCTCCACTATAGTAAGATCCCAACTAAAAGGGCAAATTTCACTGACCTCCTCTGAGATTTCTGACACAAACAGATATCTCCCTTGATGTTTGAGAAATATCACTCGCTTCCCCTGCTTTTTTGTTTGTGCAAAAATGACCCCCTGTCGTTATGGTCCAAAGATGGCGTTAAAAATTGCGAGAAAATTATCAAAATACCCTTATTAATACACTTAATTTAATGTTACTAAATTAATACACTTAATGCCAAAATTGCCCTCATGTAATGCTCCTATAACCAAACCCAGTTTTTTCAACCTATTACTAAAATTCGAACATAATAAATATACATTTTTTCTCTCCATTTCCTTCCCTCTATGTATGCATTTTTTTTCTTCCAATATCTAAAGTTTTTTTTTTTTACGTATTCACTTTTTATTTAAATTGTGTAACAAACTTATATTTTCTTTTTTTGATTGAATTGATATTGTGAGCGAAAATAAACTGGAAACCCGGACATCACCATGTAAAATAAAATACTGCTATACATATATAGAAAAATGAGCACGTATACATATATTAAAAAACATGAACTAAAATTGAGAAAAGTTTGAAAAAGACATTAATCTGAATTTAATTCACACGAGTCTATTTTTTTTTTATTTCATTGATGTTTGGTAGAAACAAAAAAATAAAAACACTTATATCAAATTATAAAGATATTTGGTAAAATAATATGCATACCCCTAGTAGTTTTTAAGAAGATTCATTTCACAAAATGAAATAGATGACGTGTGATCTCAAGAACCAAGTATGTGGAAAAAATTTACTTTGTTATAAGAGTATTTTGGTACTTTTCTCGCAATTTTTAATGCTATCCGTGGACCATTAACGACAGAGGGGTCCTTTTTGTGCAAACAAAAAAACGGGGGAAGCCAGTGATATTTCAGAAACCTTAAGAAGGTATCTGCTTATCAAAAACCTTAGGGAAGGTAAAGGTTAGTGAAAGTTGCCCTAACTAAAAGGACCGGACTCCGGTTGGACTTTCGTGCGTGGGTTTTTGGAATCCAATTTGATAGTCCTGAGTTTCTTTTTTTTGGAAGATTCCGAAAATAAATGTATAAAAAAAATCATGTGGATAAGAAAAGATCAATATTACTGCAGAATTTATCTTAACAAGAATTTTGTAGACTAGTATCAAAACTCATTTCTCTCAAGATTATATTTCAATAACGCACTCCTTCGATCCCATTTTGATAGTACTAATATATATTTCATTTGGAGCCGTTCCAAAATACATAGTCCAAATTTGTTCACCCTCACCTAGACCTAGACCAAGACCACATCACTTTCTGGTGGACTCGATACATTTTTCACCAATTAGAGTATGGGTGAATAAATTTGTACTCCAAAATACATGTCTACTTTCCAAAACTAAACATAGAATCTTGACGAACAATAAAAATTGACGAACCACTCGTTGGAATACCAGAACCGATCACCCACTTGCCGGATAACCAGAGCCGAGCCACCACCCACTCACCGGGAAACCGTAGCCGAGCCACCCCTACTACCCCCCTCGTCCCCGATCGAGATCCAAAAGAAAGACCAGAGACCAGAAGGTTCGATTCTGAGCCGTAGGAGATGACAAGAGGGCACTAGGTAGAGGGCACTAGGGATAGAAGTACAATGTATAGTGTCCAAGAGTTGGTCGGCTATGCAGATCGCCATAAGGGAGGGGCCTCCCCTCCCACCCCCCAATTTACTTAAAATGTTTTTTTATGAGTCCCTGCAAAAATTTAGCTCAATTTAATAGCAGCGAGTCACCATCTCACCTACCGATTTTTCCTCCATCAGTGGTAATTATCTCTCTCCCTTTTCACTGATCTCTGTGTGTGTGTGTGCGCGCGCGCGCATATATACTAATATACACCTATATAGTAATATAGACCATTACATACAGATTTTTTTACAGTTTTTGCATTCGGATTTTCGGAGCCAATCGGGTAATCCGATACCCGTTAGGGGCGGGTTTGGGGATCCTAAAAAATCCCCCGTCGGGGATCGGAGCGGATTCGGAGGTACATAACCCATTCGGGGTTCGGGTCCGGGGTTAGCAAAATCCGGCCCCGATCCGACCCGTTGCCATCCCTAACGTGGTGCCTATTTGCACCCAAGTTTTTCTCGTTTGATGGTCCAGTAGCCTCTCCCGTCCCTCAAGGATACCAGAGTCCCAATGTGGTGGAACCCACTAAGGAGACTTGAAATTGTGCCTCCTAAAAAATTCTTTTTTAATACATTTTTGGCTTGTTATTACGCAAAACTATTCTCCAATTGAATAAGAACTTTTGCGCATTTAAAAACACTCATCCCTATTTTTTTTTTTAATGATATAAACATTGCTAGAAGAAGAAGAGAAAAAGAAAAGTTTTTTTTTTTTATCAGCAAAGAAAGTAATATTTCATCAATAAAAACAAAATATTACTAGAGAGAGGAGAAAAAGATTACAAAACTAACGACACTATATAGTGTAAACCATAGGACGAAAGAATGTGTAAACACCCAAAAAGTTTAGCAAGAAACGAACCATAAAGAACTCCAAAATCAACACCACCTCTAAAATAACCCAAGATCATCCCCCAAAATTAACTGTAAACGCCCAAACATAAATATCCCAAAACTATCATTAACTATAAGCGCCCAAACATAACTACCCCAAAACCATCGGACCCAATAACTGAACACCCAAAAATCACAAAAACAACGCCACTCCAATGATACTCAAAGCCGGCCCTGAGCTAAAGTAAGCGTTGTGACCGATTTAGGCTCTCCAAAAATTATGAATTTTAAGAGCCCTATAATCTAGTACCCCTAGGTACCCATACGTATCTTTTGTAATACAAAAAAATAGATATACATCGTACAGTATATAATTAGTACTTATTTAGATGATGCTTTTAAAATTATGTAAGGTTCGAGGTTTTTTTTAATTTTAGGATTAGCGATATTTAAGTAGCCAGTTTGAAATCTTGGATCGTTTTGTTATTGTTTTAAGGTTATTTCTTATATTTTGTTCATTAAGATTTTGAAAAAACCTCTTTTTTGTTTTCGATGCCTCCAAAATGTCAGAGCTGGCTCTGAATTGATACTGCTTTCTTTAATTAATGTCCATGATCAATGTCTCAAAGCACTGAAATGATTGGGTGAATGGATGTTCCGAATGCGATAAATAATTTGGTTTCCAGTAATCACTTCAGATAAAGACATTCATATGATTCCAGATATGGCCTTAAATTTCTTCGATATTGCAATCCCTTTCACAACAGTAAATTGATAGATGAACAAAATTGTGGATTTTGTTTTACTCCTTAATTGCGACCAATTCCATGATTATGAGTTGATAATTTTGTGGCCAATTCCATGATTATGAGTTGATAATGTTGTGGCCAAAAGTCCGCCGTCGCACTAGAAAATCTGGAGTTTGATTCCCTCCACCTGCTCGTGGTGTTATTCTCCTCGTTACTTGTTTGGTAATTTCTCCAATTAACGGGGCTAGAAGTTGAGTTGGTTTAATAGTGATTGTGGACTTTGTCATGAATCTCTCCACTTGCGTGTGTTAGTGTTTCTAGTCTGATGTAAGAGAAAACATTCCTTACACCAATGGCGGAAAAACCATTTCACCAAATTCACCACCACATCGGGTTAACTTTTGAATTTTCTTTATTAATGGATGAACTTCAAACCGCTCATCATCTTGATCAAACACCGATACATATTTAAAACCCATAGAATAGTACATCCATGCAAAAATTCAGCTTGATCAGACATCGATACATATTAACTTTTTTGAATTTTCTTTTGTGAAATGGATGGTTATGGACAATTTAACTTTAAAATCCATGACCGTCCATTTTACAAAACCAAATTCAAAATTTGATATAGTTCTCGATGTCCGATCAAATTGATTTTTGCATGGATGTTTTCTTTTTGTCTTTGCATCAATGCTGCTCTGTGAGTGTTACAAGATGAACGGTTCACAACGATAATTCATACATAATGGGACCCATGAAGGCGGTGGTGGAAAATGACGGTTTTCCACTGCCGGTGTAAAGAATGTTCTCTCTTGATGTAATTCATCTTTGAATTTTCATACTGTGTGACAAAAATGAAAAAAAAAATCCTTTGAATATAAAGGAGTCCAACAAAATGAAAATTTCAGAACTTTTATTTGTGATAAGGTTTTGAGTTGAACCCACATAAGAGAGTAAAAAACAATAGTAGTGAAAAACAAAATGGTTAATTGATTTAAAATTGATGTGTTGTGGGTTGTGATATGATTGGATATTATATCAATGGGATCATAAATACTCCATGATATATTCCTGTCATCAAGAGAAGGAAATGGAGGATGCATGTTATGCCAAAAATAAAGGAAGAAGAGAGAGAGAGAGAGAGAGAGAGAGAGAGAGAGAGAGAGAGAGAGAGAGAGAGAGAGAGAGAGAGAGAGAGAGAGAGAGAGAGAGAGAGAGAGAGAGAGAGAGAGGCTAAAATAAAGAAAGAATTAATACTTTATTATTTTGGGTCCAAAGAAAGAATCAATTTTATGTTTTGGTCCACGATCACTTTACGTGTATCTCGACTAATCTTCTTTCTGGTACGGGTAAAGGACTAGCCGACTAGGATTCACCAAAGATTATTTTCTTTTGGCATAACTCAAAAAATCGAACCCTAATAAATTGTGTAGGAAATAAACTCACCAACCAACCAGACTAGGCCTTCTGTCTTATCAAAGAGAAAATAGGCACCATATAATAATAATAATATACAGATATAATACATATGCTTTGCTATACTTGCTGCGCGTACTTAAGTGTGTCCTATATGATCAGTCTAATAGCAGGTAATATTGGAGGTATTATAAAACTAGTTATAAAATAAAATAAAATAAAATCGGGACAATATTGTGCACATCCACTTGGGGCAGCCAAAAAATTGGCCATATTGGTGAGATGATGGGAATTGGTGAGATGATGGGAATTGATGAATATGGGAGTAGAATTCACCGAGCAGATTAGCTAGATTAACTTTTTGCGTTGTTGATTTGAATGGATGATTTAGACCACTTTACTGTACATAACGACCTATTACGAGTGCACGGCGTAAATTTCATGCAAACAAACACTAACCCTATAAACACGACATTATTTGTCCTATAATTTCCAATTGATCAAGCCGATTTCAGTTTGTTTTTTTTTTTTTACTTTTGGTTACTGACCTTTGATCAAATTAACTTTCATGCGTTGTTGATGTGAATGGATGATTTAGACCACTTCACTGTACATAACGACCTGTTACGCGTGCACGACGTAAATTTCCCGCAAACGACACGACCCTAAATTTAAACAAGACATTATTTGTCCAATAATTTCCAATTGATCAATCCGACTCTCAGTTTGTTTTTTGACTTTCGGTGAAGCCGATGGTTTTGTCTTGACAAGGCGCAAAAGGTTGGATTGGATAGGGACTTGAAGGAAAGTTTGGACCCAAGGGGAGATTCTTAGAAAGGGATTTGACACTTAAAAAAGATACAAACCCGAGCCCTTTTACAATTACAAGAAATTAGTACTACCAAACGCATCGTATTTGAAAGGCGTGGTTTCCATGCAGTATATATGGTATAGAAAAATACTACTCCCTCCGTTCTTTTTTAAGTGTGTCGTTTCGTAATTTCAACTTATTAAAAAAATATTGTCATTACACCTTTCACATCAATTTTTACATTCACTTTCCACTATTACCCTTGATGGAGACATCATAATTAAACTTTACCCACTGACCTTTCAAAAAGTAATTTATTTTTAAGGGCAAAATAAGAAATGTACTAACTTTTATCCACTAACTTTTAAATATCACACTTATTTAGAAACAACCCAAAGTGAAATAAACTACTCTTTTTAAGGAACGGAATGAGTAATTCGGTAGTCCAGGGTATGCTGTGCGCCCATGGTGCTGCCCATGGTTTTTTTCTTACATGAATCATTATAATTTTTTGAATCATGAGTAGATGACCCATGCTCACATGCAGCCTTATCTTACATTCATAGACATTTGATGAGAACACCTTCGTACTGAACAAAAAAAAAAAATACCTAGAAAAAGTTCAAGCTCTATGGTAAGGTCAACAGTGGCGGCTCTAGGATTTTTAAGAACGGTATTTAGAAATCTTAACTATCTTTAAAAATCTCAATTGCATATAAACAAAAATTAATCTTTTATTATCAACAATGCCACCAAAAAATAACAAAGGATATGCTCCCTCCGTCCCAAAAAGTTAGTTCACTACGAAGAGACGTGTAATTTTGAATTTTTCACACCAAATTAAAGAACTAATTTAGATCGTTAATTCAATGCGAATAAATTCAAAAATTCTGAATGGAAGTACTTGAAAATTGCATATTATGTAGTGGACTATCTCTTTGAGACCGAGGGAGTATGATACTAAAATGACCCTCGACGAGTTTTCCTATTTTGAAACCGTTGCATATTAGCCCCATTATCAATCGTATCAAATTAATCATTCTTAGTATAATTACCCAAGCAATTATTCATCCACTGATATCCCATTTGATTGTGCAGATTGCTCTTTATTTCATTGGATTGATTTGTAGACTGATTTTTTTTGCGTAGGGTGTTTAAATATTTTTGAGTGGGAGTTCAAGAAAGAACTGATCTAAAATTAAGATAAAAATATTACATATATTCTAGGAAACAAAAAAAAATTGGGTGTTCAAATGACCACCTAGGCTCTAGGGTGCAGCCGCTAGTGAAGGTCAAGTTTCCCAAATGATAAAACTATATTTGATAAAATCTAACACTTGATTTTATCAAATGAAGAAGCCGTCCATAGGATTAAATCAAAGGCAAAAAGTAACAATCACATGGCTACCCATGTCCAGATCAAGTTGAATTTTTCAAAGGCCACTCTGTAATAATCTATTTGAATTATTTTATTGCTTAATTATATTTAATAATTTCCTATATAATCTCCTTACTTACACTTAGAATCCCTAAACTATCATAAGACTACACTTTAGTCCCTAATTATTTTAAAAAACCTTGCGTACACACTCTCTCCCTCCTCTACCTTACCACCACCTCTCTCTCTCTCTCCTAACTCCATCATTAAACAACCAATCATGCCCTTCCCTCACATCCCATCAACCATTATTCACACCACCACCACCACCATATCTTCTGAAATTCAGACTCTCTCCATCACTCCTTATCACTGACACCATCATCACTTTACATCTCCCCCCTATCGCTTCCATGACTTGCCACCTTTCACATAAACCGTCAAATTCTTGCATCACTACCATTATCACCCCTTATCCTTTGAGTATACAGACCTCCCTCCCTCTCTTCCAACCCACAATGATCACCCCTAGTCACCTCACACCATTAACCTTTCACTTACATCATATCACTACCAATACACCACCTTTCCATCGCATCTTGCGCCCCAATCCCCTAAATTAGGCTGTCACCAACCCTATCCCTGCAAGACCATCCTCTATCTCTTATCCCTACCACCCTCATCAAATCTATGATCATCACATCCACATGGGTGTGTTCCTATCCAAAAATTCCCGTCCAAGGCACCCCTCAACCCCTATAAAAGCCCAACTACTCCGGCCCTCCTCTCCTTCACCACTTCAAAGCAACCACAATTCACCCTAAACGCGTAAAAGAAAGCAAGAGAGAAGGGCTCCTCTTCCCCAAAGAATTCTAGAGAGAGAGAGAGTAAAAGGCAAGAGTGAGATTTTCACCACACACAAACCCCACGAACAACACACACTAACAACTCCCTAGACTCCCAAGGATCTTCACAAGGTGGGCCGAGTCCAACCGAAGGACCTCAACCGCCGCCGTTCTCGCCGACACTTAGTTTTCGCCAAAATTCACATCCTAGCTTAACCTTTGAAAGAGAGGTATTGTAAAATCCCCCTCGCTCTCCCTTATATTAGAGACCTAAGATGGTATTTTTGAGCGTTTAGAATGGAAGGAAACAGACCCATGCATCGAAACCAACCCGAACCGTGGCCTCCGTTATTTTGTTGTTAATCTCGTCCGAACGGGATCCCAAGCCGTCCAAACGGTCGGGACAGGTTCAAACCTATTTTGATTTTGTGTTCTATGATTACAATTTAGCCTCTATACTATCTAATTAATATGATTTTGATCCCGGATTATGTTTTATTGCACATTTGACCCTAGTTTTGTATTTAGTTAAAATTGATTTAAATATGTGTAATTAGATTTATTAGGTAATTTTAAGAATTATTTACTAATTATTAAGGATATAAATTAATAACCTAATTAAAAAGGGAGATGTTATTTAAATATGAATCTAGATTGTGAAATTACCAAAATGCCCTCGGCATGATAAATTACTGATTTGTCCTCCGAGGATTATTAAAGATTAAATCATGGTTATAATTATAAAATTTATATAACAAATTAGGAAGTTTTGATAAAAACTCAAGGACATATTTTATTAAAATAAATCTCCCGATGTCAAAATTACAAAAATGTTTATCAACTCTAATTACTAAAATACCCCTAAACTTTGTAAAAATACCTACTTAGCATTAGAGTCAACATATTACTATTTTATTACCATATTTATACGTATGTACAAACACGCTATCTTTGTAAATTACACTTTTAACCCTCAACATTTTACTAGTGGCACGTAGGGATGGCCATCTCGGCCGACCCTCCCCGATCCAACCCATCCCCTTCCTGAATGGGTAGGGGATTTGGGGATTTTTTCGGGGATCGGGTAGGGTATGTGGATTTTTTTTTCTTAACTTCAGGGAATTGGTAGGGGATGGTATAGTCAGTCCCCTCCTCGCCCCGCCCCTCCCTACATCCCCGTTCACATATATAAGTATATTATATTATAAGTTCCCCCAAAATAAGTTTTTATAACTTGTAACTTGTTGGTTGATTGTATAAGGAAGGTTTTCTCCCTTACTTCTGTTTTATGTGGCACTTTTGAGTGAAATTTTAATCTATCCAGAAACCAAAACCAAAAACAAAAAAAAAAACAAGAACAACAATAGCACTTTTGAGTGACTTGATACGTTTTAATTATCTTTGAAAACCACTTTTGTCATTAGCTTTGGATTTCAATACTTCTTTGGTATTCACTTGAATAGTTTGAGTGAACTTTTGGATCCCCAATTCCCCGTGGGGATTCCCGTTCCCCGCATTTGGGCTGGGATGGAGGTTAAAAAAAAAATCCCTAGTGGAGATTGGGGAGGGAATGGAGATTGATATGAGTTTGGGGATTGGGGATGGAGGTAGTGGTATCCACCCCATGCCCATCCCTAGTGGCACGTACCCTTTATTCATAAATACTTTGTAAAATTATATGCGAACTTTGTGAATCGGATTGTGAAAATTACGAAAATATTGTTTCACCCCTACATTGTCGTTATCGTTTTGCTCTACTATTCAGTTGTGATACTGTGAATGTTAGAATGGACAATTTAGTTCCCGGGTTAAGTAACATTTGTAGAACTCACATAGATGTTATTAAGTAAAGAAAATTGAAAATGATTTAAGATATGATCATATGGGAGGATATCCCGAGATTGAGGTGATAATGCGGGAGGTTATCCCAAGATGAAGAGATATGGGAGGTTATCCCTGGGAAGTTATCCCGAAATCATGAATGGTGGTTAAACAAGGATTATTGTAACATGAAACCCTAAGTTATGACTCTGCGGGATTTCTCCTTATGAATTTAGGCTATATAAGGTGTTTTGTATTATAGTACCAGACTACGGTCTATATACTCCTGTGGGTTCGTCAGTCCCTCGTCGGCCCAGTAATTCGATTAGTCTATAGGGAATTCGTCCTTGCACGAGTTGAGGAACTTGCCAAAGTAGATAACTTTGTCCGTTCATAAATGCTCCTAGTTAAAGGCCATATGAAACATAAGTTAAAGGCTAGATAATAAAAACTTATAGCTACTTTCCATTTTGAACTGCTTTTCAATCATATATGAATTTTGTTATGAGTAATGTAAGGGTTAGTGGGTGAGAGTTAGCTATTGAGTAATTATTTGGTCATGGTGTTATTATTGGCCTAGACATATGTTGGGCCCGGAGTGCCCCCATGGATTTGGTTACACAATGTCACTCCCTGCGACTGCTCTAAAAACAGACTTGCGGGTGCGATGTCGAATGCCATAAAAGACTTAATTGAAGCCCTTCCTAACACCAATTGGTTTTAGGAGAGTTGGTGGAAAAGCGGTCCGACAAGTGGTATCAGAGCCAGGAGGTCATGGGTTCGAGTCGCGGGAGCGTCATCGTGAGGGAGGGATTGTTGGGCCCGGAGTGCCCCCATGGATTTGGTTACACAATGTCACTCCCTGCGACTGCTCTAAAAACAGACTTGCGGGTGCGATGTCGAATGCCATAAAAGACTTAATTGTAGCCCTTCCTAACACCAATTGGTTTTAGGAGAGTTGGTGGAAAAGCGGTCCGACAACATATTACGCCTGGTACTGAAGAAGAAGATAGGGAGCCATACTACCAGCCGGAGATTCAGATGGCAGAACCCATGCTAGAGATAGTTGGGATCTGAAAAGTGGATTATTGTAATTTAATTTTAGACAATTAAGTACGTTGTTATTGTAATCGAATTATGATTTCTAATTTCCGCTGCTTAATGAAATAGTAAATCGTTTCTAAATACTCCCTCTGTCCCTTTTAAGTGTACTGCTTCGTAAATACAACTTATTGAATAAACAGTATCATTACTCCTTTCAAATCAACTTTTATCTCAACTTTATACCTTTCACATCAATTTTTGCCTCTACTTTTCAAAATTATCCTCCACTTTTATCCATTATCTTTTCAAAAGGGTAAAACAATTAATAATTTTACAATTTTTTACCTATTAATTTGTCAAATCACACTTATTGAGGGAAAACTCAAAATAGAATACTGAACAATTAAAAAGGCATGGAGGGAGTATATCTTTTGTATTAAATAATATCACCGAAATTCGGGGCGTTACACACTCATTTTTGCAAGGTAAACAGAATGAACGGTCCACAATGAACGAACGTCCAATGAACCCAATAATTAGCACACAACATTTGTGTCGCGCATAAGTGCACAACGCGTACAATTAACCGTATTTTGAAAAAACAAACGACATGACCTACGTACTCAAATATAATCATCATAGTATTAGAATTGGTTACATTCATGCACCCATAATTTCGCAAAATACTTGCACAATATATATTGCGGGTCGCAAATTGACAAACGGCATAATAAAAATCATACACGAGATTAATCGAACTAGTCAAAGCCTTTGAATAACAAAAACTATTGATTTGATTTGATTTGATGTGATTTGATTTGATTTGATTTACCAAAAAAACAAACTATTATTTGAAAGCCACATACTATCTTGCAAGTATGCCGACAGAGGAAACAGATTGGAACCAATTGATGGAGCAAACAAACGCACGCATGCATAAACCAGTAAACAAAGATTTGAGAGATCATGGACAGTTGTTCTAGTTTTCTCTTTTCCATCTTTCCCTAAGGGGGAGTATTAAAATTAATGGCGTAGTGGTTGTTGCGTCGTGACCTCCTGCGAGTTGGGATGAACATGATTCGAATCATTCGTTTTGTTCGATTCATCGAATTTGTTGTCCAAATGAAAAAATGTTGTTCCGACATCGACAATCACGTAACAAAATACTTAGGTTGTACAATTTGTAAGTCAATTTGCATCTCAAAATTCCGGACACAGTTGTCATATGCGGGATTTTTTTGTAATTAAATTAAATGATATTTATCAAACAAAATTCATATTGCACAAAAATATTTTCTTTCTTTAAAAAATGCAGATCGATAATATTTTACGACATAAGAAATAATAAAGTGACAAAACAAATTGGGAAAGAGGGAATACATTTTTCATGAAGTTTATTTTGTTAGAAACTCGGTTGCAAAAATCTGGAAAAACAACAAAACAAAAACAAATAGATGAATCAGAAACTTACTGGACCAAATTCAGTACACCGGAATTTGGTAATAGACGACTCGAATCGAACCGGGGCAAGTATTAAGATACTCTGTCCTTAAAGCAAATTCGTCCTCCACTACGGTGCTGATGGACTTCGTAGACGTCTGCCTCCCAGGACTACCCGGCTTTCACTGTACGGAAGTAGCACTGCAATCTGTACAGTATGCGAACCGAAAAACTACGCAGGAACTCTCAGATGTTTTATGCGGGATGATGCAGATTGTATGCAAGAAAACACGTAAATGAAATGAGAAGAGTCGGGTTCAATTTATAGGAAAATTGACACCCGATCGGAGAGGCACAGAAACGGAAAGGTGTGACCGTTCGGAACTGAACAGTCACGATCGGTACTGTTTCACCGTTCACGAACGGTAACGACGGGAAAGGGAAAAACGTTTCGGGAAATAAGGAAGAGACTGAATTAATACGTTATGGATCGGTTTTGACCCGACCCAGTTCAGTAATAAATTTTTCAGCAAAAAGATAAGAACCTCTTGGGCCAAGCCCAATCTTATCTAATGACCCAGCCCCGCCCGGTCGGTCGGCGGCGGCGTGTGGGGTTTAAAGCCCACTTTGTCCATGCCTTCTCCCCCTATAAAACTTCCATGACCCTAAGGGCCTAACCCTTTAAGGCAAACTAAAGGTATATATACCCAATCAACTTGTTCTCCACACCCAATGTGGGACAAGTATTTTTCCCCCTTCTACCAAGTTCATGTAGGCACTTTTAGAGGTCAATTCCTCATTCATCTTGACTTGATTTGGCACACCGAGTGTTCGGTCTTAAACTCTTAACCAAGACGAACACACCTGTATGTGGGTCCGTCTACGTGGACGTGTGGGACCCACTAAAACAATTAATTAAAATTGATAAAAATCAAGTTTTTTCCAACATATTTTTCTAATAATACTCATTAAGTTCATTTGGAAAAACTTATTGCTTTCATATTAGTACCGCTATCCAATTCATCTCACTTTTTTTTTTCAAAGCGATAAACTCAACGAGCCGAACAAAACCAGCGGTTTGGATAACGGACGTGGGACGAATACCAGGCCATCACAAAAGCAGGGCCCCAGGTCGGGTGGGGTGTGGGGTAGATGAAGGAGATAGGAAATTGTGAATGATAGAGCAATTAGGTGGATCAGAAAGATGTGCACGGTTACTGCAGAAAGGATGCATACAGTTGGGCTGAAAAAGGGTTTGCATATCATAATAAGTGAGAGAGAGAGAGAGAGAGAGAGAGAGATGTATACCCACACGTACAGATGGGAAGGTTTGGATACATACGTTAAATTTGTGTGGGGATGTACATATTGAAGACTTCCAGTTTGCACGAGGGCCTCTGTTTTGTATTCTTGTGCTTCTTTTATTTCTTCTGCCAGAAAATTTGGTACCCTTCCCACCAATTCTTCTTTCCTTTTGCTTTACTATAAAGGAAAATGCTAAAAGTAGTCTAGTGTGCTTCTGCTAATTAAGGTTTAAAAAATGTATAGAAATATGTGAAAAATATAGTATAAAAGTGGATGAAATATGTTGAAAAGTGTAAAAAGTGTATTGGAGGGTGTGTTTTTTTGGTCTTTTCTTGTGCTTAATACAAGCCTATAGGCTTCCGTTAGCAAGACCATACTTTGTAATTATTGGCAATATACCTACCAAACCCGACTATGGATACCAACCAAAGAGGCAGGGGCAACTCCACATTATGGAGACGGGGTCAACCGATCCCACAGGAAAAAAATACTATTATTATATTGAAATTTTTGAAAAATTAAAAAATAAACCTCCTAAATTTGGTGATGACACCACTGGATAACTTCTAAAAGTTCACAAAAGTTACTTATTTGTGTGGTTTGTTTGAATCCTAGTCATTGGTTTTGTTCTTTTGATAATGAGATGTTGATCTGTCATGCTAGGTTGAACTTTAGATGTGATTTTTGTTGGAATAAGATTTTTAGTTCCCATCAGCCTTGCTACTTTGGCTAAATGGGTATTTTGTTGAGTCAAAGTGGAAAAAACACCCCAAAATCAGCCTCAACAAACATTTGGCTAATTTGCAAAATTTATAGTTTTGCTACAGTAACTCGGTATTGGGGCAAAGACACTGTTCACAGGCTACCGAATACTTTAATAGTTTCTCTTCCCTGACGTCTTGCCCTCTCTCTCTCCGTGTCTCCCCCTTCCGTAACTGTTCACAGGCTAAAAACACCCCAAGGTACTGTTCACAGGCCCCACTCACAAGTCCCCAGTCAGTGAGAACAATATTTTAAGAAAAAAAGTTTTTTTTTTAATGAGACTTGAGAGGAATAGTAAAGTTTGGATAGAGAGTCTGATTTTGTGAATTTTTTGATAAGTGGCTTGCTAATTTATAAAATGTGCTTTTGAGGTTAAATTTGGTGTTTTTTTTGTTGAGCCTGATAAGGATGCCCTAATAAACAACACTATAAATTAAATTTCTGAAATTTGGAGTGTTTATGCTTACGATATTTGTGCTATGAAGTAAAAAAAAACACCAAGTAGGTCCAACAAAAAATTGGAAAGAAGCCAGTCAATTTCTTGAAGCAAAACAAAGTCAAGTAAAATCGTATATTTCGTCTGGTAATAAGGAAGAAAAGAAAGCAAAATCTAACCCAATCTTTTATCCAAACCATTTTCAAGAAAAAACCTTTGTCCCTTTCTCCCCCGAGGTTGGGCTAAAATTGGCAGTGATTTGAATGGAATATTGTAGTGAGTCTCATTAGAAAGAGTGAGGTGAGGAATATTAGAGCAAATTCCAAGATTGTTTGAAACCTCTCATTATATGAATAAAGTTTAATACCCCTAACTTGAGAATGGTAGGTTTAGATTTGAAATTGCTCAAGTACTATCAACTTTTTCGGAGACAGTCCACATGAAACTTTGCTTCAGCTTTAATTCAATTTCCGAAAGTTGGCAATGAAATTAATCCAGAATTCATCGAGGTACGCGTGATCTAACCCCAATATATGAGTAAAACATAAAATAAAAAAAGAAAAAGATGGAAAAGTATAATGCTCCTTAATAGAGATTAGGATCGGAGACCTTGCAGTGCAGCGAATGCAAAGTGTCAAAAACACTTTTGAACTGCGTAGATTACACTGCACGGTGTAACGCATTTGCGGCAATGCACCATCTCCGCTTCCAATTAGGTGTGTCTTTTTGTTTGGTTTGCTCCGAGGCCTTATCCTAATGTGTGAGAGATAGAGAAGGCCATATGACATACGATGATTGAATGCAGGTGTGGCCCGTCAAATCCACGTGCACCCGTTTTATTCAGGGAATTGATTTGAATTTTTGTCCATTTCCTTTTTTTTTTTTCCTCCAATGCGAGAGCCCTGGGGCAGTATTTCTTTGCTTCAACCAATGACTCGATTATAAGATTTATGCATAGGGAGACCCACAAATAAAAACAACAATTTTGCTACCAGCACCGACTCTTACCCCGACTTTCAGCCCGATCCCACGTGGAAGAGGGAGGACCCACTTGCTTCTCAGCCAAAAATGAAATTTCAATTTTCAAATTCAAAATAATTTTAAACACCCAAATACACTACTCTCTCTCCTCTCTTCTTCTCAAAGACGTCGAAGCTGCTCGCTGCTCGATCTCCTCCCTCTCGGCACATCGAAGCTGCTCGATCTTCTCCCTCTCGACGCGGCATCCCCCACCACCATGGACGAACCACCACCACCACCATATCCTCTCTTCTCTCTCCTCCATCTGAAACAGTCTCCTCTCATCGCACCACGACCGACGAGCAACCCCTAACCCACCTCTACCACCAGCAACGACGGACCCCAAACCCGCCCCTACCATCGCCGACACACGACCACCATCTATTCTCTCTCACAGGTATCTCTCTCTCACTTCAATTGCTCTCACTTCCCTCTCCACTAAAAAACCCTAGTAGAACAAAGTTACCCTAATTGGAAAAGCAGAGGACTTTGGAGAAATTGAAAAAGAACATCTATAGTTTTTCTTAAAATTTTCCCAGTTATGTTGAACGATTTCATAATCCATACAAATATAGCTTAAAATCCAAGTGAATTTGAACAATTTCAGAACTTATAAAAAATTTGAACTGATGATTAAAAACCTAGTTTTTGATATCATGACCCAATTGAATCTAAAGTTGCTTAATTCCTGAGCTTTTGAAGTTGGAATTTCTCTCATGCATTTTTTTCGGTTGTGATTATATGCAGCAATTTTTAAGATTTCATAAAATTCGGGTAACATTAAAGGTAACCATTTTGATACCTGTTTACACTTGCACAAGGTTAGACACCAGTTGTTGTGTTATGGCATTTGAGTAGTTAGTGGTAGAGTTTGTTAGTCTATCCTAGGAACCTATCACAGAAAATTGGCAAATTTTTCCAATTTTGAGGTTGTTGAACTGATGGAATGAAATGGGGAACTCTTTTGGTTCCATGGTGGCAAATATTGAGTCGATAGTGTAGAAATCTTGTAGCTTTTATCAATTTTGGTGTCCATTGGTTTATGGTACTATTAGAAGCTTGCGCTTAACGTGTGTCCGATTCCGATGGCAGCCACATTATGCAAGCAATGCAGCCTTTTATCCTATTCATAAACACGTCTTACAGTGACACATTATGCAAGTAATGGCATCTAAGACTCGAATATATGGTTTTAATCTTGCATTTATCGTAGCAAAGATCATAATTTCCATGCTTTCATTGCTTTCTCTATCTTATATGCTTTAATTTAGAAACCATGTTATATGCTCCGATATACCTTGATGTTTCCAATGCACAAAGTGATAATGGACTCAAATATGGTATCTTTTGGTTGATGGAAATAACCAACGATAAGAGCGTATTTCCGAGTTGAAGGATGGGAAGATTGTGATAAGCATCGTCTCTTAAAACATCAAAAGCAACGCATTTGAGCTAGGAGAAGCAAATCGCATTTGAGCTAGGGGTTTACTCCAGGGTGCTAATAAAAGCTACGGAAAGATGTGAAGATTTTGTAACCTAAATTAAGTAGTTGGCGTATTTTGTAACCTAAATTGGCTTCTTTTGTGTAGCATTTGTACGATGGAAACCATGAATCCATGTATTTGTGAAAGTTAACTTGGAATGCAATTGATTATTTAAATTTATTGAATTGTTGTTAAGTTATTTATGTGTGATTTTGGACTGTGATGGTAATTTAGGCTGACAAACGCCCGGCTTGGGCTTATATTTGTTTTGTGAATCTGTGACGCGAGGCGTTGGGCTAAGCCAAAAAGTAAGGAAACTCTGCCAAATTTTTTCCGACTTAATCTTTCAAAGAGAAAATGAACATACAGATCCTAGACTATCAAAACTCCTTGAGATGGTTGTTCTCTTTCTGCATGTACATTTACAAAAAAAAAAAAAAGAAGTGGGGAATCCCCATGATGAGATTCAGGCAAAAGGACTCTTAGCATACACACATTTGTTTGGGGACTGCATTTTTTCGTTTGAGACGCGAGGCGCCGGTGTAGGCTATGGTATTATTTGCGTAAAGCTACTAGTCTAACACGACACGACACAATACGGACACGACACGATATTGTTAAAAGAAAAAAAACCACCAGATTTCATAAAAAGCAAACTAATCTCTTTCTGCATGTACATTTACACAAAAAAAAGGGTGGGGAATCCCCTTGATGAGATTCAAGCCACTGAATTGTATTTCTTAACGCAAGAGGACTCTTAGCATATACACATTTGTTTGGGGACTGCATTTTTTCACTAAGATGAACTTGTTTCACATTTTCAGATAAAAGCATTTGAGACGCGAGGTGTCGGGGTAGGCCATAAAGCAAGGAAACTCTGCTAAATTTTTTGCAAAAATTGACTTAATCTTGGCATGTGAAGTAAATTGGTCACTAGTCTTTTCATTTGAGACACGATATTGTTAAAAAAAAAACTGATTTCATAAAAAGCAAAGTAATCCCACCAAGTGAAACAAACTATAGCTTTTATCCAAATGGCATAAGCATTCTCAAACTTTCATTCCCAACCATTTCATTGTTAAACAGTTAAACATCAAAAGAGTGACTAAGTATTGTTACTTAGCACTTAACATCCATCTAGCAGTCCATAAACTATACCACTTCAAAATATAGCCTAGACACCAGCAGTCCAGGAACTTGTCTATCAAAAAACTATAATTAAAAGGCTATACCCATTACCCACTTCAAAATGTACCACCACCAGTCTATCAAAAAAGGCAAAAACTATACTTCATCTCTTCAAGACTATACCCAGTTACCCACTTCAAAATATAGACAAGTCCACTATCCACAAAACCATATTGTTAGGCTGTGTTACCTGGAAAAAAAAAAGAAGAAGAAAAGAAAGGAAGTTTGAATTAACTCTAAAAGATTATAAAATGTAAGCATCAACTGTAAATGATTATAAAATGCAAGTCTTAGTGCTACACTTACTCTAATCATATCCCAAATCAAATGGAGATTCATTAAGGTCGTAGCTCCATGCACCAATACATCCTACACTTCCTTGAGATGGCTGAAATCATAACCAATTGGAAGTACAAATTCTCATAACATGAACAAAATTACATTTTGAGAAGACTCGATTTAGTACAAATGAAGTCATACTTACAGTAACATAACAACTCTCTTGCATGACACTGTCATGAACTCCTGTAGCATGAGTGTAGACGTCCACATCCTGTGAAAGAATAAAGTCAAATAATAAATCATATAAACCAATGAACATAATTATGCAAAACATTCAAAGGAATGCAAAATGGTTTGTATACCGGTATACTCTTTGCATTGGCGCTACTACATTCGACCCTTTTTTTTGCTTGCGCATTCTTCCTAATAATTTGCTCCCCCATTGATTGCTTTCTCTTCCCCGGTGGTCGCCCTCTCCGAGGTCCTTTACTTGGATCGCCGACGGTATTTGATTTGTCTTGAAAACTTTCCAACCCATTTTGTACATCTTCAACCATAGGCATGTTGCTTAGGCACTCCTCATTCTGATCGTATAAGTCATTCTCTGCTTTTATTTCTCGCAACCTAGCCGCCATCCTATCAGTCTTGGCAATGGAATACATGGCAATGTCGGCGGCCTCATTGAATAACTTCAACAAACTATCATAGCGAGTAAATTCGGGCTTGCATTGCCAATTAACATAACTCACCTTTATTTTTGTGTGACTCCTCACCAAGTTTTTCTTCCATCGGTGTAGAATATACTTATCGGGCACTGCTTCAAGCTTTTTGTCTGACCAAACCGAGATCATGTGCGTGCACACCATTCCTTTACTCTCGAACAACCGACAATTGCAATTAGTTTCCCTTGACTCCTCATTAAAATGAACAACAAAGGAAAAAGTTTTAAATACATTTTTTTTTCTTTCCAACTAGAATGTCTTGTTCAATGCGAAACTCTGAAATACCATTCACCACCTGTCCAATGAAGGAACTTTTGGACCCAATCAATCCGCCTACTTGCCCTCGGAATTGGTTGCATTTCTCAAGTGTGTATGCTTGCAAAAATTGGTCCTCAAACCCATAAGGGGACACATTTTGAACTTGAAAGTTAAATGAATGGGCATCTGCCTCTTGTTCTTTTCGCACCTTCTTACGTAAAGCATTCTCATATTGCTCCACAAATTCCTTCAAGCTGGTATTGGAATGGACGTAGCCGTCGAAGAAGGCATTCATGCTCTCACTTCGTTGAGTTGTTGACATCCCCGCCCAAAAGGTATCCTTAACAAAAGCCGGTACCCATCGATGCCTCTCCTCGTACATTCCAACTAGCCAATCATTGGCATGTAGATCAAATTCTTTGATGAGATTTGCCCACTTTTGTTCAAACTCCTTTGGATACAAGGAATCATATACAGCAGTCTTGAGGGAAGCTTTAATCCCCTTATACTCTTTGTAACTCTTGAACTTATCCGGAATTTTTTTCATGATATGCCACAAACACCAACGATGTCGTGTATTTGGAAGGACTTGACTTATCGCATTTTGCATGGCCCTGCATTGGTCTGTGATGATGGCGTTAGGATAGGAATCGGACATGCAAGAAAGCCAAGCCTGGAACAACCATACAAATGAAGTTGTGTCCTCCCGTGTAACCAAGCCACATCCAAACAAAATCGATTGTCCATGATGATTGACCCCCACAAATGGTGCGAAAGGCATATCAAACTTGTTAACAAGGTAAGTCGTGTCAAAGGTGACCACATCGCCAAACTCTTTGTATAACTCCCTCAAACGCATCGGCCCAAAAGACATTCACTAATCGGTCATCTTCATCAACATCCATGGCATAAAAGAAGTCCCCGTTGTCTTTTTGCATTTTGAGAAAGTACTTATGCATTGCATCGGCATCCCCTTCTTTGACCAGTAAACGCCTTTCTTTATCTTTGTAATTCCTTGCATCCTTTTCTGTCCAAGTAAGATTATCCGGGCCCCCCGCCTCAATCACACATGAAGCAATGATTTGGTTCATTTTGATTCCGGTGTGTTCACTTCAATTGTCCTCTTCGAATGTGGTGGGAGAGTCCGGTGCATTTCACTTTTTCCGGATCCACTTCATGATTATGGTCCAATACAATCAAATTCAACCTCCACTTTCCATCAACTTGCAAAGATATATTCATATGGGCTTTACAACCTGTCTTTGGTGTTGGATGGTTTTTAATGGGATTCGAACCCGTTGGCCTTTTCCACTCCGATTACAACCATAGGTTATGTACGTCTTTATGTTGTTACACTTCTTAGAGCTTATTGTGATCGCACCAAAACCTTTTGCTTTCGCGTATGTAGTGTAACATTCATGGGCTTCCTTTTCGAATCAAATAGCGTTCCAACCTTAGGTTCCAAAACCCCCTCCAAATTCCCGATTTTCCTCCAAATTACATTCCGCTATTTCCATGATTCTCGCAAATAAGAAATAGACAACCATAGAGTTCATGAACAAAATTAACAAATAAACTTCCTTCATTTGCCTATTAGGAATCTATGTTTTACTTGTGAAGACACGAAGACAACCATAGAACAAGTTAAATCAACTCCATTCTCTACTAAAACCTGGGCAAATGGGAATCGGACAAGAATTTGTAAATACCAACGTTCACCCGTTTTATTGGGAAGAGGAATATACACATCCTAGTTGTCCAAGTATTACCACATACTTTTCATTAAGAACTCAAGAAAGGGTTAAATCGGTGACTTTCCCAAGATACAAATCCAAACGCACCATAACTCATCTCCAACTATTCTTTTGCAAAAAAAAAAAAACTATTGAACTATCAAAAAAAAAAAAAAAAGATTTATTTAAAAGGATGTATGAAACATTAGAGTTTATGGTTTAGGACTTGAACACACACACATCCATACATAATAAAATTATCTATGGAAAACATATCGATTGGAAGAAAGTTTCAATATCAACCCAAAATCGTGGTGCGGCGTTGGTGGTGGTGGGCCGATCGTCGGTGGAGGCTCAGGTGATGGTCGGCCGGTGTATGGGGGAACTCCGGTGGTGATCGATGGTGGTGGGAAATGGAGTATGCGGGAAGCTCGGTTGTGGTGTGATTCTTTTCGGAGAGAGACAGTGGGTTTTGAAGTAGATTTTGGGAAAATTGGGTTTTTGCCATTTTGTTTTCCCGCGCAGTGTTTAGGGTCGAAGTGGTGGACCAAGTGGGTCCCTCCCTTTCCACGTGGGATCGGGATGAAAGTCGGGGTAATTTGCCGTGCTTGTAGCAAAATTCTAAAAACAATAGGGCTGGAATATCAAAAATTAGGGGTGCCCAAGGTGTGGCCCACCCAATGATGATTCAAACTTTTTTAATATCACCTTGGTGATGATTTTAATTAGGTGTACCCATATCATTGTTCCTGGAACTCTAACCCAACTCTTCAAACTTTTTTTTAAAGGAGATTTTAATTAGACATCCTATTACAATATTATCCTTAGGATGTCACCCTATGAGATTTGAATTTTATGATTCCATCATGTAAATGTAAATTTGACCATTGTACCCTTATTATCTATTTTAGTAGTATATTATCTAATATATTCTAATAGTAATTGTTATCCAGAAAAAATATGGGATACCATCCTGATAGTCATTACTATCCCAAGAAGTCATTTAAAGGTCCATCAATTCTCCACTAATTATGGTATTGCAATCAATCTCTCTCTAATATATATACATATATAGCTATTTTCTTTTATATACTAACTGATTACCATATTTACAGAAACCCTAAAATCAATCTCTCTCTCTCTCTCAAGATCTGTTACCCAGAGATGGCGGCGAACATGTTGAGAACAGTGGCGGTCCATGATTGTGGATGACGTCATGGCGACGAAAACGAACCCAACGGGTAACCCTTCAAGAGAACGAACCCGATGACGACAAAATCAATCTCAGTGGCGATAGAAAAAGCGACAACGACGGTGGTTGGTGACTATGATGTATTTTTTTTTATGGTGGTGGTGGGTTCCAGATCTTACTAATGGCGGTATTGTTTTTTCGGATTCAATGGTGGGTTTTTTTTTCCCTGATCCAATATTGAAGGTTTTATTTTGTGATAAAGTAAAAATTGTAAGTCAATAAACCATGTTCACATTCATACAGTGATTGTGGTTTATTAATTTGCCATGTCGGATTGGATTAATAAATAGTTTCACCATGATAGGAGTTTTCAATAAACCACGTTCATCCTTTAAAAGATGGTTATTTCATACACTAATTATAGTTTATTTATTTACCATGTTGGTTGTTTGATATAAAATAGATGGTGGTGCTAGTGTAGTACATAAAGTTGACTAGGTTTCATGGTGTATTTGTCACTCAATATTTTCTAAACATGAATTATGGTTATTTTGTTTACCATGTTACGTGGATTCGATAAAATAGATGGTGTGGTTGTATAGTATATAAAGTTGATTAGGTTTCATGAATTATGGTTAACATGGTTTATTGATTTTTCATAAGTAACCATAATTAATATATGCAAATATACCTTGTCAATGCATGATTTTTTTCCTTTTTTGCTTTGTTTATTAATTTATCACATTTTCAATTTTTTTTTTTTAGATTTTAGGTGTGAGAAGATTAGGAGAGGAAATATAAGATTACGAAAGATAGACTTTTCAAGAAAGGAGAGAGAGAGAGAGAGAAATTAGGAAAGATTAGGAGAGAGAAATGTTAGGAAATTATGAGAGAGAATTATTAGGAAAATCGGGAGAGAAATATTAAGAAAATTAGGAGAGAGAATTATTAGGAAAATCATGAGAGAAATATTAAGAAAATTAGGAGAGAGAAAGGGCATTTTGTGGTTTATTTGAATTTCAAGATGAATCATAATTATTCAAATCTCATAGGATGGAATCATAATGATCTTTTTCGTACATGATGCCTAATTAAATCTCCCATTTTTAAAAAACTAATTGAAGAGCCACATAAGATATTGTAATTCCAACCCACTCTTTAGTCAATTCTATAAAATATGAGGTTTCATCTCTCACTCTTCGAAATTGAAAGTTTGATAAGAATGAGTTTTGAAATGCCTTATATATAGGACCCACCTGCATTTACCCTTGCATTTTAGAGAGGAAAAATTACTAATTAATTAAATAAATTAGGAAATTATTAAGATTGGGTTGCACTGATACTTAAAGAAACTCAAAATAATATCTTCAAAATGACATAAAAAAAAGGGCAAAAAATAACAAAAAACGCAATTTACGGTGAAATGTTTTTATAGAGGTGTTGGACTTTAGTCCCTTCAAGTGTTTGTGGGTGTATATGATCCGGATTCGACTGGTTTTTATAAAAATTCGGAAATCGCGTAACGGCCCAGATTTTTGCCCAGTTTTTTTTGAATAAAATATTTTAAAATTTTGTTTGCGACTATTAGTTCTTAATTACAGTTTCAACCCTTAGTTATTGATGCTTACGCTTAGGACCACAATACTTTCAAAAAATCTACATATTCAACCTCTACCTCCTCCATCTTTTTCGTATAGGGTTAGGGTTTCAACTTGGGGAGGAAGAAGAAGGGGTAAAAAGTCTGTTTTGTCCCTAAAAAAAGCCCCAATTTGATTTTTCCGTTAATTTTGTTAACCGCCGTTATCTATTGGACTCAATTCATACAAAATCAAAACTACAGGGTTCGTTAGAGTGCAATTGAAACTGGCGGGACGAAATCGAGACTAGGGTGAAACTTGAGGGACCATTTCGATAATTTTCCCTTATTATTTGTTGTTGTTGTTGTTATTATTATTATTATTTCATTTTACCCCTATACTTACTGGTTTCTATGGTTTTGACCCTAATAAATCAAGCTTTTATCACGTATTTGACCCTAATTTTTATTGTTTAGCTAAATTAGTTTATCAATGTGAAATTGGGTTTATAACGTCTTTTTATGAATTATTAAATAAGTATAATTTAATTTATTAATATTATAACTTAGAATTTTAGTTAACTAAAGTATTTATTGAACCACCTGAATCGGACGCTAACTCTAGTGATTTCCTCCGAAGTTCTTTAGCCAGTACCAAATTCTCAATTTGAGTTTCCCTTTCCTAGACGAATTACTAACAACGGTAACCCTACCTTGCCAGCTATCTGGCAACTGAGACAGGACTAGCAAGGCTTGACCTTGTCATCAAACGAAATACCAACTAGTGAAACTATTCTATTAAACTCACTGAGATGCGACATAAATGAATATCCTTAAAAACATATTCAAATTGAAAAGTTTTTTCATAAGGTGTACCTTGTTCACAGCAAAGGGTTGCTCATACATCTCTGTAAGAGCGTTCATAAAATTGAACATGGTTTTCTCTTTCAAAATATTGTGTGTGACAGACTTCTAGAGCGATAAGCGGATTAAACTCGTTGTCTTCCCGTCAAGAACATCCCAATCTTCATTGCACTCTCCTATTTTCTTCCATTTTTCCTTACCTAGCAACGTCGGTAAAGATCACTCTGATACAGATAGTCCTCTATCTGCGTCTTTCAAAAAGCAAAATCCGAACCATCAAACTTATCGATCTTCGATTTCCCTTCTTCTAACACATGCTAGTTTCTTGTTCCTTCATTTGACTTTTTAGATAGTGGAATGATCAATTAGGGTTTTTGGCTTTATGTGTGTGGCCTTGTAAATGAAAGTTGAACTGCCTCAACAGAGGACTTGTTGGGGGCATTTTCGACGGCCTCAAAAACTCATTTTTGTTGTAGTATAGTACTAGGCCCCATAAAAATGTGCGATGTCTAAGAGTGTTGGAGCACCACGTAGCAGTGCTCAAGATAACCAAATAATTTTTTCGCTGGCGCATATTCGAGGGGGTGAAAGGGGCAATGAATTGCTTAAGTCTGCAACTAAACTTGGCTAATTACTTAATTGTTTTGGCATTTCACTCTTTCACGTAGCTAAAGTAGTAAAGTGATGTTTTGATTCAGACTTGCTGTATGCAATGGGGTTAGTTGTGCATTCTTGGGTTTTGTATGGGTGATTAAGATCTCGATTATTTGAAGGGGTATTTCACAAACTGACTTATTTGACTTATTCTAATTGAATTGATGTATTGTGAAAGAATAATTAACCTGTCTCATAAAACAAAATAAGCCGATTTTAAGAATAAAATAGTTTTGCGGAACAGACTCGAAAATTAGTTTATGAACTTCCCTCAGTCTAGTAGCCAGATATGAATAAATTCGTCTTGAAAGAAAGACTAGGGGTTCTACATATTGGCTGTCTATTTTCGTTGAGATATACTATGTGAATTCTAGTTAGACAATTGACGTTTTTCGCATGAATCATATGTGTAGCATAATCTACTGGAATGAACAAAGCGAATCACTATCGACTCAATCGCACAGTTTGTTAAAAAGTTGTACGATATATCTTTAAGTCGTGGTCTTGATGTAATGTGAATTAAATGAGAGAAAAGGAATCTAAGAAGATATATATGGTTGAAAAACTTAAAATTTGTACTCTTGTCACGGTGGTACAACATGCCCTAATAAGTGTGTGGTTCTAACCAACATACTGCAAAAGAATATCAGTACTACCTTTAAGTTTGGCTCCATGCCACTGGCACAAGCTCAAGCTGAAGCTCCCCCACACCATGTGTTAAAAGGTCCCATTTTGTTTTCATGCGTTTTTGCTCGTCTTTCCCATTGTTTTGATCTCTCCCTCTCTCTCACGTAAGTTTGGAGGCTTCTTTGCAGTCATGCGTGTCAAAATCATGTTTATCGGATATCAAAATGTATAATAAAAATTCTTCATCTTTTAAAAGTTGCTTCAATCCGTCCAATGTGAGTAACGCTACAAATGAACCAAGCTGCTCGCGAGCAGCTCGTGGCTCTGCGCATTCAATAATTGAGCCGAGCTTGAGCTCAAAATTTAGGCTCGTTAAGTAAATGAACTCGGTAAATCTCGGCTCGTTAAGTAAATTACCTTGGCTCGGCTCGTTTACAGCTCGGCTCAATTATGAACGAGACAAGCTTGAGCTCGATTTTTGGCTCGTTTGCAAAACCAACCGAGCTCGAGCTCTACAATGCTCACCCATTTATGCCCCTAATTATTTGGGCAACTTATTGTTTAAGATAAATGGGTTTCAACTAGGAGATTATAAGCATCCAATCAAACTTCATCTTTCATAGAGTCGATTCTTGATGAATTATGAAAGATGAATAATGTCGATCATTATGATATATTTCTAATGAGCCCTAAAATGCACAATTGCACGATGTTGTCCGTTAATAGAGAAGTGTCCTCCTATAAGATAGCCATATTTCAATAGATTGATGATTGGGGTTCGATTCTTAGAGTCAGTCTGCAAGAAATTATTTTTTTGTCAATGCCCTTTTGGTGTCGATAACTTGCCTTTGACTGGACTGAACGCGCATAACCGTCAATCCAAAAAATAATTAAACCCCTATGTGAAGCGGGGAAGGGGTACCAAAACCCATGTGATCCCGGGGCATGCTTGGCCACAACAAGAATTTGGGTGGGGGCTTTCTTTGGTCATGTGTCACAAACAACAAAAGGAAACAATCCCATTTGCATGTTACTCCCTCGTGGGGTGGCGAGAGTATCTATTGTACGTACTTGTCCTTGGTACTACAATGGAAATCGACTATTACCCGACTCACAAAAAGTGACAATAACCTTTTGGTAATGCAGGGTGTCTCGGGCCACTTTGCGTGCATCTCAGACTAATCCCTACAACCCTTTCCATCGACCTTTCCACGCCTACACGTGAGGTGAATTGAGCCAAAGAGTTACTTGCAAGGCGAATCGAACTTGAGATTTTAAGAGCAAGCAAACTCTTAAGGCCCAGGCCAAAACCATCTGGCCGACCCATGGGTTAGAGTGGGCAGTAACCTTACATAATATTGGAACTAAAACAAAAAGAAAATGTGACTTTATTTCTATTTGTCATCAATCTTGCTTTATTATCCTTATATGCATAAATGCAATCTCTGATTGGAGGATGTAGAGGCATGTTTCTATTCCACTTATGTTTTGGATCACTGGTAATTGAATTAAAATTGGTAATGACTAATGAGAAGGCTTGGTACAAGTCTTGTTGAGGGTTTGGGTGTTTGGGGGGCTTTGTTGGTTTGGTGGCTTTGGTGTTGGGTGTTGGGTTTTAAGGGTGTTTGGTTTTTTTGGTTGGCTACTTGCTACCAGTTTTGGGGCTCAGGGTGGGCGTGGGGTGGCAATTGATTTTCGAGTGGCTTCAGGCTTGGTGGCAACTTTGTTAGAATTTCGTGTCTCTCGTTGTGACACCATCTTGTTTCGTGTCTCTTTAATCTTTGTTTTATTTTGAAGATTAACAAATTCTCTTTTTTGTTGTTTAAAAAAAGAAGGGTGGGTGAAGATATAGGTTGGCTAAATGAGTCAAGCTATTCGAGTTCCATTGGTATTCGACTCACTTTGACAGGAGCTCTATTGTCTTTGAGGGACGGCAGACCCTGGCTGGCACATTTGGATTGTCTGTCTCGACAATCAATGATTCAGATTTAAGATAATACTCTTCTCTTTACAAGAAGAGTTTTATTTTAAATATGAACCATTCACAACACTTGTGGATAGGTTAGATTGGTAGTTGACAGGGTCTGTCGTCCCTCAGAGGCAAAACAACAGAGTCAAACTATATTTTAGGCTTTGTTTGTACAAATTACAAAGGAAGGTCCTCTTATGAGAATAATATTTTGTTGTTAATTTATAAATACATGTAATTTGGTCTCCTCGCGTAATGTATCATGCGTCCGCTCCTAATTGTACTTTCTTCTCACACCCACCAATAACATGAATCCCATTATGCTTGCAAAGTGCGACATCAAAGCATGTTACTAACTAATGCGATCCATAGAGAAAGGTTAACCCCATCTTGATCTCATTCTTTATTAGGACCACAATATCAAAAACATAAATTTGGATTTTAATTGATAACTTGAGATTTACTAGCATGTGTTAGATGCCTCATCACCTACCTACTCACATGCTCCAAATATAAGATTAGAGGGTTAATGACAACATGCGTGGCAGTTAACTGCGGACCGGGGTTAGCTCAGTTAGTCACCCCTGTTCGCTTTTGTAAATCGGCGGTCAAGTAAAATCAATTGATTATTTTTTTTCCCTGATGAATGATTATTTGTTTAATTAATTAGTTCATTATATATCTTGTTGATAGGTTATAAATATGGTTTAGGCTCCGTTTTTCTTATTGACTTTTTCGACTTTCTAATCAAAAAGTCCAAAAATAACCTTGATTACTTTTGTTTATAACTTAAAAGATAAAAAAAAATGATCTTAAATTCCGTTCAATATAATTCAGATTTTTGAAATATTTTCCCGCTTATAATTTAAGAAAACATGCAGAGTAGTTGGTGGTGTCATATACTCCAGTACTTTACATGATTTTGATCTTTTGAGTTTCAGACAGCATTGGTTTCAGCTTTGGCTGACCTCAAATTACTAATTTTTTTTAAATTTTTTTATACTTGCGTCAATTCTTTAAATGAAATACTCCAATCTGACCTAACAGACATTAATTAAAGAATTAAAAACAAAAGAAAGGAACCGCACGGGCACAATTTTTTGTCGCCTTAAAATTTTAAAATGTAGGCATGGCATGGTAATTCCGATGAGCAATAGATCAAATTAGAAGGGTTAGCATACATTGGATTTATGGATAATTAAATTCCACTCCCATTAAGTTCTTGACAACTTACGTTTCTCGCACAATATACTCGAGAAAAACTCCGTGGTTTGAAAGGGTGACGGGTTGGGTTGGGTTGGGCAAAAGATTTGGAGTACTTTCAGTAGGCCATTTTGAGAATTTAGCCGCCCGTGCACAATCCTACCATACCCGTTTTTTCAGAGTTGGTTGAAAAGTACGTAGTTGAAATTTGATGCATTTGATTTCGGGTGTAAGCACAACTTTACGGTTTGAGACAAAGGCGGAGCCAAGAGTTTTAGATAGTGGGGTGAAAAATTATATCTATACTGGAGCACAATACTCTACCACTCAAGTGGAGGAAAATGAGGATAATCAAATCAGCCAAAATCATGAAATCAAAAACAAACTTGGGGTTGATGGAAAATCTGGTTACCAGTCTTCTCTTATATCTGTGGAAGGTTAAAATCTTGCTGTAGGATCAAGAAACGAATCCCTGTAAATATGTATCTTCCTCGGGGTGTTTGAGCTGTATTTTGTTTTATTCCGGTTTTCAGGCACTTAGGTGTATTTGGGCTTTGTCCCTATGGTTGTAATTTCCAACTTTGGATTGGAACCCTTTCCCTTATCCCTAATAAATTGTTACTCTTACCGATAAAAAAAAAAAATTACAGTAGAAGAACTCTGCTCTCTTCACCTTGAGACAGATTTTTCCCAATCTTTCAACCTTCTTTAATATATGGGCAAGTTATTTACTTTATTTTTTAATTCAAAGAAATAAGGGCATTAAATAAGAGATTAATAATAAGGTGAGATATACATTGATAAATATGATTCTTCTTTATAAGTGGTCCTAAAGACCTATAAAGCTTTGACAACTATGCAAAATATTAAATGGCCTCCTTCGTAACACTATAAATTCTCGAAAAGAAGAAAAAGCTTGTGATTTCGAGGCATTTGAAGCCAGTTGGGAATAATTTTTTTTTTTTTTGGGGTATAGTAAACTTTGGTGCAAACTATCGAATATTCTTGTGAGAAATCAAAGTGAGTGGGGGTAAAATGACTTTACTTGTATTTTGCTCTCTCGTCTCTGATATGAGATTCACATTATGTGAGAGGGCGTTAAATAACCGTTGCAACTAAAATATTTTTGAGATCGAGGGGCAAATCTTGATAATCTCAAAACAAATGTATGGTAGGGCTCTGAGAACATTTTTATTGGCCATTAAATTCATTTGTTCTCAATATACTACCTTTAAATTGCTCTGGAAATCTAAAGAAAGTTGGTATCCCATCTGGCTTAAATCATGTTACAAGTCACTGTTTTTTGCCTATGGCTTCCACAACATTATTGAACCCACTCTAGTTGTAAAAGCCACTTGCATTTCATAATTAAAAGGCTTTTGTGTATAAATACATATATACATTCCCTCCTTTTATAACTCGGTGCTAGGCTACCTTACGCGCACCTCGGCTAATTCTGGGTATCAAATTATCTCACCACCCACTTGCAGTAAGCTCAATTAAAGTCAGAGCAAAACTCCATATGGACTAGTCTTGAAGGAGTTGATAGCACCCGAGAGGTTTCGAACCAAACCCTAAAAGAAACAAACCCTTAAATCTCGGCGCTGACTAGTAGAGTACCTAGGAGTTCATATTTTTAAACATTCTTAGTACCTTTTTGCATTCTTTACAGAATCACGGGACAAACTTTACAGAATCACGGGACAAACCATATCTTAAACAATACTAAACCCCTCTCCAATGTCCTCTAATGATGGACATCAATTTCCCCAAAAAGAGAAAAACAAAAATACATGTATTGGAAAAAGGAATAAAAAGTGCTGAATATTGAAGTACTTATCCTTGCAGGGGACGGTCATCATATCAGATTGAACAGAGGGCATATCTCAATTATTGAGGACAAAACCCCAAAATTCTTTGGCCTACTAATCAAATCCAGGGTTTTTGTGTCCGGATTATTTGTGTGGCTGGGGTACTTGTTCTCATCATCACCATTGTAGGGCTATTGGAGACTTGGAGTAGTACTGAAGGAACAACTAGGGCTTTACTTTTCCCTTCCTATTCCTTGCTTCTCGAGATCGGCTCAGGTTTTACTCGGTAAAAACTATTCTCGACCAGATTAATGTGAAGACAACCTAATGTCAAATGCAATATTTGTTTGAACTTGTTAGGCCTTTAAAAACTAATCTCCGAAAACCTATGACGAGGCTTTGATAATTTTGGAAAATGAAGATAATTGAGTTAAGGTCGTTATCGGTTAGATTGAAATTTATTCGAGAACGAAATAAGATAAGTTTGAGCACTATTTTTTTAGCCCGTTAAATTTTCAAAATCAAGTTTCAACAACTGATCATTGCATTGCTCGTCGAGCGCGTTTCGAAGCTCTAATTTTTACCACTCTCAATCATATTTTCCTTTTAGATCATTTTTTAGCGTTGAGAATCTAAATTATAAACTTCATATTCTTTTGACAAATTTAATTTTCTTATCGAAATGAGCATGTGTGAAAATTACAATTTAACACAAAACTTGTTCAAGGCGAAAAAGAGGTAATTGAGGACTAAATTTGTTCCAGAGGAAAAAATTAAACACCTTAAATTCTTCTGAAAGCAATAAGGGCATCTAGATCAGTTGGTAGTGCACCAGTACTTACGTAATGAGAGATTTTGAGTTCTACCTGATAGAACAGTATCGATACCCTTTGTAGTAAAATAACTTAACTAACATTTTAACATCCTATCGCCTGATAAAAAAAAATTTCTTTCTGAAAGCTGCCAGTTACTTGACACACTCAGTAGGTTTTAATTAAGCTTAATTATGGTGCCCAAAAGAGGAAACGGAATGCTGGACTCCACTAATATGCAGCACATGCTTGCTAACAAAATCTGGATTAAAGAACAAAAAAGTTGACTAAGATGGATTAAAAGCTGCATTGAGCCAATAATAGCTTATGTTTTATAATACTGAAATTCACTGACACCATTGGACCAATGTTTGAGCTTTTGCACCAATTGAGGATCCACATTGGGCACACATCATCATGCAATTGTTTTATTTTCTCCACCTCTGGATTCACCCAGTTGGGGAAAACATCCTTATTTCTATTGCTCTGATTAAAAGGGGAAAAAAAAAGGAGAAGATTTCCATTAATTACTTATTTGCACTGTTACAAAGGATTCATGCATGCATTAGATGATCATGAATATTTTTAACTTAGATTACTAGCTAATTGATTAAAATTTTATGAGGATTTCTAATGAATTTGTGGAGTGAAATTTGCCATGCTGCCATCATGCCGGGGGAGGAGCATTGCAGGTGCCCGGCGTAGATCCTGGCTGCAAAAACGAAATAATTACGATAAATATCGACTCAAAACAAGTTTGTAATTCAAACATAAGTAGATTTGTAAATAAAAACTGTGAAAAAGAATGTGCAACTCAACCAAAATTGAAAATTTCCACTCTTAAGTACAACTATCATTTAGGTGTAGATTCAGGTGCCAATTTTTATCACAAATGGGCCATAAGTCAACCTATTCATTTGGTTGTCCTCAATTAAAATGTTTGCTGTTTTCATGGTGGGCTTGTGTAAGTACACAAACTCAGTTGGGCTACTTCAGGCCCTAAAAGTTTAAAATCAATTCAATTGATAGGAACACTAATATCATGATAGTCTTGGGCCTGAACCATCTGGGGTGGTTGTGTAGTGCTAGGTTATTTTTCATAATTCAGGTTTCTGGGCCTATTTCTGTGCACCTTGACTAATCGGGAATCCCAAATCCACTGCCCATATCCAGATAGCTCAAGTAAAGTCTTAGCAAAGTGACGTATCGTTGTGTTACTTGTGTAGTGCTATTATTTACATCCAAGTTGTTTCGTGATTACAAAAAACGTGGGTCATGTCATTCTTAGCTCATTTGCTTTATGCCACTATGTCTGGATGTCTTAGTTGGGAATGGAGTTAAGCTCTAATTCAAGTCCGTCTTTGTGGGCACTTCTTCCGTGTCGTTGGGCTCATTTTATCTAGCTCTCAACAGTTAAGATCGGTCCTTTGGTCATGCCTATGAACGATTTTCATGGGCATGTAGTCTTTTCCTACTTTTTTTTACTCCGAAAAAAAAAAAAATTTCACCGGCCAAGAAATTACAATGTAAAAGTGTTGTGAGATAAATCATAATAACTTCATTAAACTAGCCCCTCATAGCATGTGACTTATGTTTTCAAAAACTTGATGTACTTGCCAAAAAAAAAAAAAAAACAAAAAACAATTGTTAAACATACCCTTATCTATTACTGTTAGTAATGCAGGAATGTATCTGTACTTACCACACAAGAATGTACATCTTCACATCCACACAGCAGCTCCCCATTCAGAGTATCTACAGCTTGGAATGTTCCTCCTCCCTCACTCCTCTGCATCATTTAAATTAAGAATTATACACAAATTGATGTTTCTGCATTCCATAGCCTTGTGGCTGTGTAAGATTTTGTTATTTCGAGTATATTTTTCGATCGAAGACTAAGTTTGGTTCACCGGAAAAGTAGTGGAATATATACGACGAGTAATCCAGAATTCCAGACACTAGCCCCCGTAAGAGTTGGGGATGTAGACTAGTAAAATTGGTCGATCGTGTAACTATATATTTATGTACAATACCCGATTTTCAATATCCTGATTTGAGAATCAGGAAGAAAACAAACTAGACTAATAGTGAAGGGATACAAATACTTCATATTTCACGGGATCGTTCAGTGGATACGTCATCTTCTTAAAATTTTAGTTCCATAGGATTTGTAATCCAAACAAGCCTATATGATTACACAAGAGACATAAAATGTTTATACCTTGTAATAATTAACAGCAAGGAAATTCGCCCATCGATTTCCAGACGCTCCATAACAAGTTTGGAGCATGTCAATTAGGGGTGCTGAATTTTGAACACAGGCGGATAACTTGATTGGAACAGTTCTGAAGTAGTTTACCAACACCAGTGATTTAGTCTTGTCATCAAGCGGCGACGACTCTGACCTGTTAGGGCAACTTCCTGCCTTCATTCCTCCATCCCCATCTGCAAATTCCGAAGGAAAAAACAAACATCAGTGCATACTCCATAATCAAAAAGGAAGAAAAACTTGTGCTTTTCTGCTATATATTTTGATATTCCTACATTGATTTCAAGATGTTAGAATCCATAATAACGATTCTCAAAGAGTATACATATCGTGTGATCAGATGAGAAAAACTTCTTACATTGATTTTCAACCATAAAGTTCCACTGATAAGCGATTCCTTCGCTCTGTTGCTTAGATTTAATTGAAGTGAACACGACAAGCCTTTGGTTTTTTGCTACCATATCGCTAACCAGAGGCCAGTCTTGGCCATTTTGTGGCATGCTTGTAACTGGAAACCAAAATTCCATCAAACCTGCATCGGTGAAGACTTTGGTCAATCCATTTGGGGCCTCAACATAGTCTTCTAGTATAATTGTGACTATTTCAGATGGGTTTGCAGATAAGAACGCCTCAATTTCCCGCAAAGTGTCTATAGCCGGTTCCTACGATGACAATTTTGGTTACAGTAATTTCCTTTGCATTGGTAGGGATTGAGAAACAAACAAAGGAAGTGAAGAAAACTTACAAATGCAGTGTAAACATGGCATTTTCCCCGAGAAGAATGGCACAACCATACACCACCTTTGAAATCGTAGGTGTCAAGCATTAAGGCGCGAACCCCATTCTACAAATGGGAAATGCCAATAGAAATTACTCAAATTAGAAGAGAAACAAGTTTGTAATGATAAGAAAAAGTGGTATACGATTTCAAAAAAAGATTTGGAGGATAATCTTACGTTTAGCTGTTGAGTGACATTATCTTCCTGATTTGTGATGGCAAGTCTCGGGACTCCAGTATGAGAAGGCTCTTTGTCGATAGCATAAGAATTGTGGGTAGTCAAAAATGCATACTTGTTGAATGGAAGCGAATCGTTCTATTGCCCAAAAGAAAAGAGGATAGACAGTGAGATTTTTTTATGAAAAAGAGCCGAAAAAGAGAGAAGAAGGATAAACAAGCTAAGAATTTAGTTCGTTTATTTCTTGGATGAGTATCGCTACAGCTCACTTCAGCATAAAAGTCACAAACGTGACAACTCCTGAGTAGGAACAGAAAACCGAAAGGGCCCGTCTCCATTAGCTCTCAGTCACGAGCTAATCACATCATCACTTCCGGACAGAATTCCGGACCAAGTTACATTGCTAGAATGTCTCCCAACAACGTAAGGGGAAAAACTAATGCAAAAGTCAATACCATGCATCTTTCAGCCTTACAGATACAGATACAGATATTAGAAGTGGCTTAGACCAGCGTTTTAAACTGTAGAGCCCAACCACTTGCCCTAGGCCTGCACTATTGGTGCAGAATCTGGGTACTTTGGAATATTGAACGCCTTGATGGAACTTCCTTCGAGATACATTACAATGTCGCTTCCTGAAAAGAATATTCGCCCTTACCATTTTGTGTGCACCGGGTTGATAGCAAATCTGTTAGAGGATACAACGAAGCCCAGTCTAAAGACCTTTTTATTTGCATGCGCACGAATGAAGGACATACAGAATACCGAGCCTAAAAAGTATCGAAGGAACCAAGGGCCTAATGCCACCGTTTCTACAGAGTAAGGTAACAGAACAAGAAAGCAACTCAGAAGAAATTTTGGCAGAGTTTCGGATTATGAAAGTGTGTTGAATGGTTGTAATTTGGGCTCTATTTATAGACTCAAATGCACCTTTTCGCATGGGATTACACCGATTGATCAAATAGCCTTTGGTTTGAGTCATAACCTTACCAAACAAGGTCACAACCAGTTCGAACTAGTGCCTTAATCACCTGCACGAATTCGGGAGGAACTGGGGGTGCTGGTACCAAGGTTTATAGTGGTACCGGTACCCAAACTCTCTGTTTGGTAGATACCAGTACTGGACAAAGCGCGATACCGGTACCTGTTTTCCTGATCAAAAAGCCACATTACAGCCACACACAGCCTACTATCACACTCACGCACGCGGGTGAGCGTTGATGGGTGTGAAGCTCCGGCTTCTCCGGTTAGGCGCAAAGCGCCATAGGAGCCAAGACACTCAATAACATTGTAAAATTAATAGATGTGCCCCATATATAAACCATTCAATTTTTCCCCAAATAGACAATGTGGGACAAACACCAAACGCTTCGTAAAAGCCTTCTCAAGGCAAAAGGACTATTTTGATAAAACACCCAAAACAAACTCAATTTATTTTGATAAATCCCAACATGCACTAACAAAAGTCCAAAAATGGGACCAATCTCAAAACACGAATTTGTGGAATCCTGAAAGTATGGTGTTCATAACATGACCACGTTTGTTGATTCCGCACAGTTATTCATGTGCCTTTCTAATATGAAAAACAGTTCTTCTATTGTCAGTCCACTTGGCTGACGATAATACAAGACTCTTCCATGGAAGAGTTAAATTTTACATGCTACAATTCTCACTTTTTAAAGACTTATAAGAAAGAGTTAACCCTACATCCGGCCATTGGCTGAAAGTAGAATTTTACTATGAAAAATGCTAAAAACAGCCAACTAGGCTGTCTTTAAAAGGTTTGAAAAGAGTTCCGAAATGTGTCAAAAAGTGTCTTGCAATGTGTGAATGTGTATTGAAAAGTATAAAAAATACATTGGAGTGTTTTTTTTCCTGTCATTTTCCTAACTTAATAGAAGGACCCTTTTAGTATTTTCGTAGATGATGGTGCAAATTTTATGGCAATTTCGTTTTAAAGGAAGTACATTCTTTAATAGCAGTAGTGAGAAAAAAATATACTCCCTCTACACAATTTTCTTGTCCACTTACACTATTCACCACACCTCAAAAAATTATTTAGATTTCCAAATGTATGATGTTATGTATATGCAATATGAATCTTAATGATAGATCTTAATAATTTCTATTCAATAATGTTTTCAAAATTATATAAAACATTATAGATTGAGAAATATAAGCAATACAAAATTGGCAAGCATGCCAAAATATAGAACGTCATGCGTTCATTGTACTAATCTGAAGCACAGTACATCCACGCAAAAAATGAGCTTGATCGGATAGATAAGTAGTATGTAGGTATACGCTGATCATGTAGAATGAGACGTACCAGGAGCTTGAATTGATCAGTGAAGTCGGATCTTACACACCTAGACACCCTAAACGCTAGAGCACACGAGAAGCAATACAGCCCTGTTTCACAATCCCCATCCGATGTGCATTCATCATCTAGCTATAAAATCATTCAAATCCAATAATCAGAACTGAATTGAAAGTTTAACAAAGTACCCACCAAAGAAAAATCACGAGAGAGAGAGAGAGAGAGACCTTGCCCTGTCCTTTGGAGCAAGCTCTGGAAACACCGAAGAACACCAAAACGACAGCCAAAAACAGATACTTCGTCCCAATACCCATTTGGGAGAAAAGGGAAGAGAAATTAAGGAATTGATCTGGAAGGAGATGAATTGGTGGGAATCATCAATCCAAAAATCAATGTGAATGTTACTGGTGAGGCTTAGAAAACAACAATTTTAGGGGGATTCAGACTGTGAGAAAGAGACAGGGGACTGGGAAAATGGTAGTACAAGGAAGTTGTTATTGGCAAATGGGAAGCAACGAAGAAACGAGGAAGAATTTGGCCATCCAATCAAATACAAAGGATAGTACTTTTGGGAAAGGAGTCAGTTGAGAGAAAAGGAAACTCAAGCGTGTGTGACCGTTTCAGCTGCACGACTATTCACTACATTCATATGGGAAATTCCATATTGTCGACGGACAGTGATACGGGTACAGAGGTTTTGGGACAGAAATTGTACCGATCGCACACGGGGATCCACTTTTGGGTTCCACACGAGTGATCCGAACCGTTCATTGTTCTTAAAACATTTTTCCGAGGGGCCCCACAAAATTCCAGCTCAATTGGACGGTTGGAAGTGCTCCAACCAAAGTCCCACCGTTCCAACCAAAAAAATGAACGGTTCGGATCACTCGTGTGGGACCCAAAAGTGGGTCCCCGTGTGCGATCGGTACAATTTATGTCCCAAAACCTCTGTACCCATATCTTTATCCATTGTCGACTCATTGGGTAGATGATAAGACTTCTTTTTGACCGCTTAATACACTTTTACCGATCAAAGAGTAGTCTTATCGTCTATCTAGTGGACTGACAATAGAAGGATTGCATTTATATTTATATTCATTTTCTTGGGGCACTTTTGTCGGAGTCAAGATATGGACTCGATTAGAACCGGTTCCAGTGCAACTGACTTAAAGATTTTTTTTTGTTTTGTCTTTATTCAAATTTTTTTTATTTTGCATTTTTTATGCATCAAACTTTTGATGAATATAATTTTCTTGAATATTTCCCAAAATATTTAGATAAAAACATAATTTTACGCAATTTCGATTCCTTTCGTCAAGACGAACCTATAATCATCAAAAGTTTAACGCAAAACTAACAAACACAATAAATAAATAAATAATAATAATAATAATAATAAAGACAAAATTAAAAAATTCTTAAGTTGGTTGCACTAGAACAGGCTTGGTTTTATTATTAATGTAGTTTAATTGAGCTTAAGGGTGAGTTTCCCCTACAATTTTTTTGGAATCTTCGCTATTTTAACCCTAAAGTTGCCAAATCAGTTAATGTATATGAGGAGAATGACTCTCTAATTTGACAACTTGTAGTCCGAGAGTATCGAAAATACCGTAATGAAAACTCAGCCTAACCCCTACCAAAGTGTGGTTTAATATTAATTGTTCTCATTTTCCCAAATTATAATGATTCATTTCTCTCCCTATTTAGCGTCCTCACTGTATTCGGTTCTTGGATTTCAACTTTTGCAATGAAATGAAATTCCCATTTCTCACAAAAAAGAAGAAGATAATTTTGAAACAATTTTTTCAAAATTTAGTTTCATTATAATACTAGTATTTCTTTAGAACAATTTTTATATATTCAAGAGTTAAATATGAAGATAATGTTGATAGTATGATGCATCAATGAGTTATCATAATTCATATTGAACTCTACGAAACTTTTTTCTATTGAGACTTGAGAGTAAGTTTAAATGATAAAAATAAAAATATCATGAAAATATATCAAACAACATCTGATTTCAATTGCTTCAGTTTCTATTATTTTTTCATCTTTACAAAAAAAAAAAAAAAAAAAGAGAGTGGTTTTACGAGATTTGTTAATTGTGTTTTATTAAGCATTGATGTAAAAGGTATTTAAACTTGAGTGGATATGAAAAATAAGGATTTTTCCCTTTTTCCATTCCCCTTCTTTTATCTGAGGGTTTCCTCTTTTACAAGGGAAAAGAGGATAAAATAGGGTGAGGGAAAAAAGAGGGAAATTATTGTAAAGTTCTGAAGAGGAGGGATCAAACAAAGAGGAGGAAGAAAATTTCCTTCCTCTTTCTCAAGGAATTGGGGGAGGCGTTGTGCGGTAGGTGTTGTGCGCCATGTTATGCGGCAAAACTACGTCGTTTTGCTCATTTTCTTAGTATATCCAAGGGCCATGTTTGGAGAGTTAAGTGTGAGGTTTAATTTTGGGGTTCAATTTTAGGAGATTTAGGCTCTTTGAGGTAGGGTATAGTGGGTTTAGGCACTTCAGGTTTAGGGTTTAGGCATTTTGGATTTAGACATTTTGCAATGGTTTTTTCTTCCTCCAAACAAGGCCCTTGGAAGCTTTGAAAGTGTGCAAAAAAATCAAGCAAAATGAGGAAGTTTTGCCGCACAACACCTACCGCATAGCACCCACCCCGGATCCCTTTCAAAGTTAGGAATTGAATTATAAAAAGATCGAAGATAGTATGTTTTTGCGTCTTCCACCTCCTACTTTGAACGTTGAGCATTGATTTAATTTCAGTTTCCGTAAGTAAAACATGAAAAAATGAAATTGGTATGAAGGAAAACAGAGGAAGAGTTCCGTAGAGAAAGCACCTACTGGTAAAATCTCAAATTGATCATTAGCCTCATGATTGTTAAAAATTATGATCAAAACTTGTTGAGGACAATAAAAAACTTATAAATATTATTAAGAACGTGATTTAAGGATAATTCGTGCAATTATCACACAAGTATCACTCATGCGTAACAGTAAAGATAAGGGAACCGATTGATCATTAGCGGCATCGGGATGCCATTGATGGTCCCAACCGGTCGATATGAGCAAAATTTTTTGATCGAAATGGGGTGATTTTGGATCAAGCTCATTTTTTCGACAGCTCGTCCGATTGCCTCGATTCTCGTGTGGGCCTTTGGATCGAAATTGGGTGATTTTGGATCGAGCTCATACATATTGTCTCGATTCTCGACCCACTCGGAATGATGGCGAGGTTAGACGAGAAGGATGAACGGCTTTTGGATCGAATGTTAAAATTTGGGACAACCCACAACGGGTCACGGTCAAAAAATAAAGATTTCGTCGGTTGCACCAAAGGATGGTCTAGAACTACCTAACAAGTATCACTGAGCGTTGATTCAAAATGATGTAGCACATACTCGTAAGTATAAGTACCTTTTTTTTATTTTTTATAATTACGAAGCAGTTACTCGTAGTGTTAGTTACGGCTAAAGGGCTAAGTTCAAGTGAAATAGTACTAGAAGTGACGTTTACACGTGTCTCAGTTGTATTTTTGTTTCTTTTTTGTCCATTGCTGCACTTTGAATAATGTTGCAAAATTTCAAGTGAAATAGTTTACACATGTCTCAGTTGTATTTTTGTTTCTTTTTTGTCCATTGCTGCACTTTGAATAATGTTGCAAAATTGTTACACAGCTCACCATATAGCCAACATTTTTGCTACAACACTACAACTGAAAATATTTGTGAGTAGTTCGAGCAATATATTGGGGATTCTACTTGCTTTAATAGACCAATAATTCTACTTATAATTTTAAATTTCTTCCAATGATAGGAGATGCAAACTTGATGTGCTAGATTGATGGACACATAATGGGCAATAGCTAGCTATATGGAGCTATCAAGAAAGTTAAAAACAGGCAATTGAGTTGAACCTACAAAAACGAGTTTTTTTTTTTTTACTATGTTCCATATTCCAATGTTTGCTAACTGCTTCATCTTATAATCTTACTAGTGCATGTCATGCCCATGCCTGAAGGCACGGCTTGAGCAATCTACACATGTGCCCTTGCCCATTTTTTATGGTCCTTCGAATTTCAGAGAGGGGGAAAGAAAGGAGGTAGTGAGAGAGAATGAGATTTGAATTTCGAAAATGGGAGAGAGAGAGAATGTGGTTTGAAATTTTGGGTGTGGTGGGCGATGGAGAGAGAGAGAGAGAGAGAGAGAGAGAGAGAGAGAAAGACTTGGCAGGGAGAGAGATAAAATGTAATACGATGACTGGGACAAAAAATATGACTGGGACAAAAACCGCTCTTCATTGTAATATAGATTTGTATCCAGCATTTTGTAAACTCGCTTCATTGTTTTAGGCATAAATGTTTGGAGAGGTTTTTCAGATTACAGTTGTCGAGATTTGCAGGTCATGTCGAAGCACATCCATCGCAAGTGACATGAGATTAGTTCATTTTAAAAATGGATCTTTTATCAAAAGTAAATGTATAAAAAGTATTGTGGATTGGTCAACAAGCATTAAGTGGTGTTTAAGTTGTGTGCATTAAGTGGTGATTGACCAATCCACAATACTTTTCATACAAGCTCTATGTGACAAATTAAGTGGTGTTTTGGCTTAAAAAAGCCAACTTGACTTTTTTTTTGTCTTTATTTGATTTTTTTTTTTTTTTTGCCGTTTGTTAGTTTTGTATCGATTTTTTGTGTATTATTGGTTCGTCTCGACAAGAGGATCCAAAAGGGTAAAAGATTATGATTAAAACTCTCAATTTTTTGAATAAGATCGAAAAAAGTATAAAAACATGCCTTTTTTACTTATTTTTGTCTTTATTAAAAAAAATTAAGATTCGATCATATTTTTTTACTTTTTTGATTCCTCTCGCCGAGAGAAACCAATAATACACAAAAAGTTGATGCAAAACCAAAAATCGCGAAAAACAAAATCAAATAAAGACGAAAAAATAAGTCAGGTAACTTTTTGGCCTAAAAATATAACCGTCTATTTTTTTTTTTTGATATAAGTAATACCTACAAACTTTTACCTATTAATTTTTCAAAACACAAACTTATTAAGGGACAAACCAAAATGAAATATTATACTTTAATTTAGGGACGGAGGGAATCGTATACATAAAAAAATCATTGTAATGATGAATAAAGATAAAGAAGGATGAACAATACTACGGCTCGATTGGATGCCAAATGAGTTTTCGAGATATAAAATAGTATGGAAGACAAGATAATAAAGGGTATTATATATGAATGGTAGCCTCACAGTAATGTGACATTTATCTAAGGAGATTAAATAGTACTTGATTTGGATGTTTTGGTAATATGGGGGATTAAAGAATACTTGGTTTGTTTGGTGGTTGAAATATGGGTATAAGTTGGGTGGATGATGTAAAAAACTGTCGAAAGATAAAATTGTCCTTGTAAATGCTCATATTATATTTTATGTGTTTTTTAATTATATTAAATACAAAACTTATTTAGTTTATTACACTTGTCGAAAAATAAGCTATAATAACTAATTTTAATAATTTTATATAAAATAAAATTTATAAAATATTAAAATATTTTGGGAATATACGGGGAAAATGCAGCTTTGAGAGAGCATTTATTCCATCAACATATGTTATCAAATTGAGAAGTAAAAGGCAAAAATTAGGGACATGAAACTTTTCAAAACAAAACTTGTGAATTTTTACCCCAAGCATGCAGAAACCAGTGAATAAATCCATCAAAAGAACAAGAAAAATGAAGCTTCTCAAATCAAAACACTAGACATTGTAGTTTCGGTGCTATCTGTCATAGAATCTCCCAAACTGGGAAATTCCATGGCAATCGAAAGCTTTGAGACTTCACATCGACCAATATGAATCATTGTCCCCGTGTAAAACGAACAGAAACAGAAACAATACACTCTCACACACACACACACACAGATAACAGACGGTGGAGATGGGTCGGGATAAAAGATCGGATGGTGGAAATTGCAACTAGTTTTTATTGGTGATCAAAACCTATAAGTACAGAGGTGTCTTTGTTGGTACTTGGTGCTGCTCATAACGCGCGAGAGAGAGAGAGAGAGAGAGAGAGGATGGGTATTGGGGGGGTGGGGGGAGCTATCCCTCAAGGGACAGCATGCATGTTGTCCCCCATTTGAATCGTCTGTGCTTGGCGATCAACGGTCCAGATTTGTTCGGTAACAAACAGATCTCCACCATTCATCACCGAACTGATCTTGGCCGTTGATCGCCGAGCACGGACGGCTCGGATGGGGACAACATGCCCGGGTCCGTTTTGGGGGCCAAGGGATTAATTGGGGCAAGATGGTAATTTTACTGGGGGATAAGGGTGTTATAATTATGTGTTGGGTCAAACCAATCCGTAAATAACACCCATCAACACTCACTATTTAGTCCACGTGTTAATAACACCCCTCCTCTTTTTCCTCCCAAACCAAGGCATGCATGCTTGTGGAACCAGGAAGAGTCATACCCCCCAAACTCTTATACCCCCATTAACACCCCAGCCCAACAAGCAGAAAGGGGCAAATGATCGGTTACAAAACAACAAGAGAGAGCATGTCAATGTGGATCGAAGGAATGTTGGAGGCATATTCTTTTTCTTATGAATCACATGCTAACATGTTAACTCTAACCAAACTCATCAACAACATTGGCAACTTCATCTGCGTAATAGTTTAGTTCACAGCCTCATTACACTTCGTTACATCTCAGTACAGCTTCCGAAGTATTAGAGACTACAACATCAATCAAGCATCAATTAGCTGGCCTAGTCAATTATGGATACTCATATCAAGCCTAAATCAATCTTGGAAGATTAGCAGCCTAAATCAATCACCTAAATCATTCCTTGATATCTGCAAATCATTCCTAGAGTTTCCTTCCTTTCTTGTATTCTAGATTTAATTTGATTAGCTGTAATTGTGGGATTTGCTAGTTGTATAGAAGGGTCAACGAAGTGTAAGAAGATGTATATATATGAGTAGCAATGTAGGGTTCTGCATATACAAAAATGAGGAAGAAACCATTGTAGTTCTCTGCTCATTATTTCCTTATTAAAAGTCTCTTTTCATTCTATTCTTTTTATTATGGTATCAGAGCAGTGACTGATCCGACTCTTTCAAACCATGTCTGAGAAACAAAATGACAAAAGTTCTAATTCAAATGATGCCTCAAATAATGTCATGTGATCAATCAACGATCCTTTCTTCATCCCTCATTCTGACAGTCCCACTACTATTTTAGTTTCTCCTCCCCTCTCAGGAGATCACTATGGAACATGGCTTCGCGCAATGACCATGGCGCTCCGCACTAAAAATAAGTTGGGCGTCGTCGTCTGATCAATCGAAATGCCCAAGGATTCCAGCGGATCAGCCGAAATGCCCAAGGATTCCAGCATGTTGCGTCAATGGGAGCAATGCAACGATCTAGTCAGTTCGTGGATTCTCAACTCCACAGAAACTGAGATCCGTGGAAGTATTCTTTATGCCGAAACTGCTAGAGAAGTGTTGCTGGATCTTCGTGATCGATTCACTCAAACCAATTTACCGAAAGTCTATCAACTGAAGCAAGCCATTGGGAAAACAACACAAGAAGATACAACCGTCTCCACATATTTTACAAGGATGAAGGCACTATGGGATGAACTCAGTTCCCTCTCTCCTGTGCAACTTTGCACTTGTGGCCATGGAAAAGCAAATGCTGCTCTCCATCAACAAGATCATGCTATGGAGTTCCTCCAATGCCTCAATGGGCGCTATGGTAATCTGCGAAGTCAAATTCTTTTAATGGAGCCACTTCTAAGTGTTGCGAAGATTTATGCCCTCGTACGACAAGAAGAGACAGAAAATACACTCTTCAACCCCTTCTGTTACCATGCCAGAAGCTGCTGCACTAATAGTCAATTCAATTACTACCAATGGCACAAGAAAATCGGTCTGCGCCTTCTCAAAATCATGCTAATGTTAGTACCAATTACGGGGGTCATCATCCGAATCAGTCTGCACCTTCTCACAATCACGCTAATGTCAGCACCAATTACAGGGGTCATCATCCGAATTAATCATCCAATCGATACAGTGCAAATTCTAATCAACGAAACATAGGTGGAGACCATCGCCAAACCGGGAAATCGCGAATGTAATGTGACTACTGTGATCGTGACAACCATAACCGAGAAACATGTTATAGGTTGCATGGTTATCCCACAGATAAACCAAGAAGTTCTTCAAACAACCACAAGCTTTCAAATTCTTCTTCTTCAGGAGCTCCTCGATCCAATGACCGAGGAATGGTGGCTGCTCCATTGATTACACAGGAACAATACAACAATATTTTGGCCATGCTTTCTTCAGGTAGCATCCATTCTCATGCCAATCTAGCAGGTATAGCTCTTAATGCATTAGATTATGCTTGGATTATTGACACTGGAGCCTCAAATCACATGTGCTCCTCTTTGGCATGTTTCTCATCATATTCACCATGCTCAACTCATGTCCAACTACCTGATGGTTCTCATGCGCAAGTCACACATATTGGAACCATAAAATTTTCTCCAAACTTTCAACTTGAAAATGTCTTCTACATACCTTCCTTCCATTTTAATCTTTTATCTATTAGTCAGCTCATAAAATCTCACCAATACTTTGTGGCATTTTTTCATGATCGATGTGTGTTTCAGGACCTGTCTGTGAAGAAGACGATTGGACTGGGTAGTGCACATGGTGGTCTCTACTACCTTGAAAACCCTTCTACACAATTCATTACTGGTACACCTACCATCGACATTTGGCATTGGCGGCTTGGGCACCCTTCCCATCATCGATTGTCTGAGTTAGGTAAAAATGTCCCTTTTATTTCTTGTTCCAATAAATATGTTTGTGATGTTTGCCCTAAAGCAAAACAAACCAAGTTGAGTTTTCCCACTAGCTCTATTTCATCCAATAAACCATTCCAGTTAATTCATGTTGACATTTGGGGGAGTTTTTCCCATAAATCTATGAGTGGTGCATGTTTTTTTCTTACTATCGTGGATGATTTCTCAAGATGTACTTGGGTATACCTTATGCAATTTAAATCTGATACGAACTATCATTTGAAATCATTCTTTTCCATGGTTAAAACCCAATTTCAAGGCAAAATAACACATATTTTCTGGTGATGGTGACTTGTTTCTTCCCCAAATTCAACAAGTTCGTTATGATAATGGGAGTGAATTTTTGTCAAATGAAATGCAACACTTCGTTTTTTGAAAATGGTGTTATTCATCAAAGAAGTTGTGTATCTACACATCAACAAAATGGTGTCGTTGAACAAAAACACCGACATCTTTTGGAAGTTGCTCTGGTATTAAGGTTTCAGGCTAATTTACCACTTTCCTTCTGGGGTGAATGCATACTCACTGCTGCATATTTTATCAATAAAACTCCCACACTTTTACTTCAAAATAAATCACCCCACGAAATACTATTTTCCAAGCAACCTTCCTATTCCACCCTTCCTATTCCACCCTTCGCGTGTTTGGTTGCCTGGTGTTTGCCCACAATGCAAAAATCAAACACAAGTTTGATCAACGTGCAAAGCCTGGAATATTTGTTGGATATCCATATGCCCAAAAAGGATACCGTATTTACGATATCAAAAGCAAAACCATTTATGTGTCAAGAGGTGTTGTATTTCATGAAACTATTTTTCCATTTCGTGATGTCACTTCTACGCCTACACCATCACCAGTCATCCCACTACCTATTGAAGATCATCCACGATATGATTATGCACCCTCATCTACGATCGCATCTCCAATGCCAAACTCATCCCCACCTGCAAGTGCACCACCTTTGCCCCAACGAGAACGCCCCCCAATTGTCCAGACCTATCATCGCCAAAAGTCAATTCCTATTCTTCCCCAAGTGCAAACAAACCCACCCACACCTCTGCCTCAAGTAGAAACTATTGACAACATAAATCCTACATGTCCCAAACATTCCACTCGAGAGCGACGACAACCAGTCTACTTTCAAGATTACCATTGTTCTAGAGTCATAAATGCTGCACTACCTACTTCATCGGCTTCCAAACCACCGGGTATCTTGTATCCTCTTGATCAGTATATTACATATACCAATTTTTCAGCTTCACATCGCGCTTTCATTAGTGCTATCTCCTCAAATGAAGAGCCAAAGTCCTTTTTTGAACCAGTTAAGATACCACATTGGCGTGATGCTATGACCGCGGAGTTTGCTGCCCTTGAAAGCATCCGCACGTGGAGTCTTACTCATTTATCACCCAATAAGAAACCTATTGGGTGTAAATGGGTTTATAAAATTAAATACCGAGCTGATGGCACCATAGAAAGATACAAAACCTGTTTGGTTGCCAAGGGTTTTGCACAAGTTAAAGGGCTAGATTATCATGACACATTTGCTCCCGTAGCCAAGCTAGTCACAACACGGGCTCTATTATCAGTTGCTTCAGTCAAAAATTGGTCACTTCATCAACTTGACGTCAACAATGCTTTCCTCCATGGTGATTTGGATGAGGAAGTGTACATGACCCTTCCACCCGGTTTTGCTCGACAGGGGGAGACTCGAGTTTGCAAGTTACATAAATCCCTATATGGCTTGAAACAGGCTTCTCGCCAATGGTTTGCAAAGTTTTCGCAAACTCTTCACTGAGCTAGATTCTCCCAATCCCGAGCAAATTACTCCTTATTTACGCGGGTGATAGGGAAATCTTCCACATTTGTCTTGGTGTATGTTGATGACATAATTGTTACTGGAAATGATCATTCGGCAATTCAGCAACTGGAAGGGTTTCTTGCAGCCAATTTTTTTATCAAGGACCTTGGACGGTTGAAATATTTCCTTGGTATTGAGATTGCGCGTTCTCACCAAGGTATCTTTATGTGTCAACGCAAATATACTTTGGACATTCTTAAAGATTCAGGATTATTTGGTGCAAAGCCTTCTGCTTTCCCCATGGAACAAAACCTTCATTTGACTCCTACAGATGGCGAATCTTTATCCAACCCATTTGCATATCGTCGACTCGTAGGACGTCTCATATACCTCACAGTTACTCGGCCCGATATTGCTTATTCAGTACACATTCTGAGCCAGTTCACGCACGATCCTCGCACTGCTCATATGGATGCAGCCACGCGTGTACTCTGGTATCTCAAAGGTACTCCTGGGAAAGGGATACTGCTTTCTTCATCTATTTCTCTCACCTTAAGTGGATTTTGTGATTCTGACTGGGCAGGTTGCCCTTTAACACGTCGCTCAACGACTGGTTTCTGTGTTCTCCTTAGTTCTAATCCAACTTCATGGAAAACGAAGAAACAAACTATTGTGTCTCGGTCCTCCGCAGAAGCAGAGTATCGGGCTATGGCAACGCTCACATCTGAACTCCAATGGCTGACATATCTTTTAAGTGATCTTGGTATTCCTCCATCGCCAATCACTCTCTATTGTGATAACCAAGCAGCGATTCACATTGTTGAGAATCCTGTGTTTCATGAGCGCACAAAACACAGAGCTTGATTGTCATTTTGTTCGTGACAAAATCCAATCCAAGTTGATTTCACCACAATATATCCGATCATCGGACCAGGTTGCAGACATTTTTACTAAACCACTGGGTAAGGATCCGTTTCATCATCTCATCAACAAGCTGGTTGTTACTCAAGTGCACGCTCCACCTTGAGGGGAGTATTAGAGACTACAGCATCAATTAGCTGGCCTAGTCAATTATGGATACTAATATCAAGCCTAAATCAATCTTGGAAGATTAGCAGCCTAAATCAATCACCTAAATCAATCACCTAAATCAATCCTTGATATCTGCAAATCATTCCTAGAGTTTCCTTCCTTTCTTGTATTCTAGATTTAATTTTATTAGCTGTAATTGTGGGATTTGCTAGCTGTATAGAAGGGTCAATGAAGTGTAAGAAGATGAATATATATAGGAGTAGCAATGTAGGGTTCTGCATATACAAAAAGGAGGAAGAAACCATTGTAGTTCTCTGCTCATTCTTTCCTCATTAAAAGTCTCTTCTCATTTTATTCTTTTTATTACGAAGCGTTGGACTGATTATTCTTATTCTTGCATGCTATTCTTATCAGAGAAGTTGTAGCTTTGCCAATGCAGGACTAGCTAGGATTGTTTGTGATTATGCACGAATAATCACACATGTTATCCTTCCGTTATTCAAAAAATATGCCTCGTATGATTCTATATCGATGATTTGAATGTTTGTGACTATATGCAAATAATAACACTTGTTATCCTCCCGTTATTGGAAAATATGCCTCACATGTTTCTATTTCGATGATGTGAATTGTTCGGTGACTATGTGTGACTAATCACTTGGTATCCTTCTCTTATGTGAAATTTGCCTTAGATGGTTCTATTTCACGGTTAGAAGGACTCGGGGAGGTGCTGTGCACCTCTCGGCCGTTGGATCGAGTTTTGGATGGCTCGGATGCGTTCGGCAATTTTTTTTTAATTTTGATTTTTTTTACCGGTAAAAAATCAAAACACATCCGAACCGCCCAAAACTCGATCCAACGGCCGAGGGGTGCACAACACCATGCACAGCATGGCTGTGCACAACACCTCCCCCGCTTCCGTATAAAAGGGGCAGAGATCTTTCGAGAAAAGGTTAAGTATTCTATATTCTCAATACTCTCTTACATACTAAACTTTCTTCCACTTCAATTGTTATTTTCTCCACCTCCTAGATTTCCAATAACTACTTATTTGCACTGTTACACAGGCTTAATGCATTAATTCATTATTATTTTACTTACACTTGTAATTGATAAAAAAAAAAATGTGAGGATTTCAAATTATGAATATTTGTAAAGTGAAATTTGCCATGCTGCTATCATGTCGGGGGAGGAGCATTGCAGGTGCCTTGTGTAGATCCCGGCTGCGAAAACGAAATAATTTCCATAAATCTCGACTCAAAATAAGTTTGTAATTCAAACATAATTAGACTTGTAAATAAAATCTGTTCAAACAATCTGCAACTTCACCAAAATTGAAAATTTCCTCTCTTAATTACAACTATCAATTAGGTGTAGACACAATTGCCAATTTCCTGGTGGGCTTGTGTAAGTACACAAACTCAATTGGGCTACTTCGGGCCCAAAAAGTTTAAACCCAATTCACTTGATAGGAACACTAATATCAGGGTAGTCTTCGGCCTGAACCATCTGGGGTGGTTGTGTAGTGCTAGATTATTTTTGCTAATTCAGGTCTCCAAACCAGTTTTTGTGCACATTGATTAATCTCGGGGCCTATACACACCGTTCACATGAGGATAGCCCAACTAAAATCGGATATGGTTGTGTAGTGCTGTTATTTACATCCAAGTGGTCTGGTGATTATGAAAACATGGGTCTTGTCATTCTTATTAGTTTTGGAGACCTGAAATGTATTCATTAAATGAGGCTCTCCATATATTTTGCATAAAATAATTTTCAACACTTAGTTTTCATAAAAAAGCATTACAAAATATTTAATCTTGCACAAATTTTAATATATAGTCATCCAAAAATAAACAACCATTACAATATATAGGAGGCCTATATGTTCGGGGGCCCTATTTTTTTACATTTTTGGGGAGTCCAAAGCGGTGGCTTCATTGGCTTATGCCATAAGTCGGACCTGGCCACTACATCATTCTCCAGTGTTGTTGGATCTAGCTGGGCTCATTTTATCTAGCTCTCAGCCATAAAAGTTTCTTTGGTTATGCCTATGAAAGATTTTCATGGGCAAGTAGCCTTTCCTACCTTTTCTACTCCGAAAAAAAAAAAACATGGGCCAAGAAATTACTATGTAAAAGTGTGGTGAGATAACTTCATTAGACTGGCCCCTTATAGCATGTGATTAATGTTTTCAAAAACTTGACGTGCTTGCCCATAAAACAATTGTTAAACAATCCCATATTTCTTATACTGTAATGCAGGAATGTATCTGTACTTACCACACAAGAATGTACATCTTGACATCCACACAGCAGCTCCCCATTCAGAGTATCTACAGCTTGGAATGTTCCTCCTCCCTCACTCCTCTGCATCATTTAAATTAAGAATTAAACAACAAATTAATGTTTCTGCATTCCATGGCCTTGTGGTTGTCAGATTTTGTTTTTTCGAGTTTATTTAACGATCGAAGGCTATGTTTGGTTCACTGGACTGATAGTGGAACATATACGACGAGTAATCCAGAATTCCAGACATTTGCAAAGTGACTTGACCCCGTAAGAGTTGGGGATGCAGACTAGTAAAATTGGTCGATTGTGTAACTATTTATGTACAATACCCGATTTTCAATATCCTGATTTGAGAATCTGGAAGAGAACATACTAGACTAATAGTGAAGCGATACAGATACTTCATTCTCTAAATCACATATTTCTCGGGATCAGTTGTTTAATGGATACGTTATCTTCATAAAATATCAGTTCCACGGGATTCATAATCCAAACAAGCCTATATGATTACACAAGACAAATAAAATGTTTATACCTTGTAATAATCAGCAGCAACAAAATTTGCCCATCGATTTCCAGATGCTCCATAACAAGTTTGGAGCATGCCAATGAGGGGAGCTGAATTTTGAACACAGGCAGATAACTTGATTGGAATAGACCTGAAGTAGTTCACCAAAACCAGTGATTTAGTCTTGTCATCAAGCGGCGACGACTCTGCCCTGTTAAAGCAACTTCCTGCCTTCATTCCTCCATCCCCATCTGCAAATTCCATAGAAAAAACAAACATTAGTGCATACTCTATAAAGTTATTTCAGAAAGAAGAAAAACTTTTTCTTTCTGGTATATATTTTGATATCATGTGACCAGATGAGAAAAAGTTCTTACATTGATTTTCAACCATAAAGTTCCACTGATAAGCGATTCCTTCGCTCTCTTGCTTAGATCTAATTGAAGTGAACACGAGAAGCCTTTGGTTTTGTGCAACCATATCGCTAACCAGAGGCCAGTCTTGGCCATTTTGTGGCATGCTTGTAACTGGAAACCAATATTTCATCAAACCCGCATCGGTGAAGACTTTGGTCAATCCATTTGGGGCCTCAACATAGTCTTCTAATATAATTGTGACTATTTCAGATGGGTTTGCAGATAAGAAGGCCTCAACTTCCCTCAAAGTGTCTATAGCCGGTTCCTGCAGTGACAATTTTGGTTACAATAATTTCCTTTGAATTGGTAAGGATTGAGAAACAAAGGAAGTGAAGAAAACTTACAAATGCAGTGTAATCAAAGCATTTACCCTCAAAAGAATGGCACAACCATACATCACCTTTGAAATCGTAGGTGTCAAGCATTAAGGCACGAACCCCATTCTACAAATGAGAAATGCCAACAGAAATTACTCAAAGTAGAGGAGAAACAAGTTTGTAATGATAGTAAAAAGTGGTTTAGGATCACAAAAAAAGATTTGGAGGATGATCTTACATTTAGCTGTTGAGTGACATTATCTTCCTGATTTGTGAAGGTAAGTCTCGGGACTCCAGTGTGAGAAGGCTCTCCGTCAATAGCATAAGAATTGTGGGTTGTCAAAAATGCATACTTGTTGAATGGAAGCGAATCGTTCTATTGCCCAAAAGAAAAGGGATAGAAAGTAAGATTTGTTACGAAAAAGAGCCAAAAAGGAGAGAAGAAGGATAAACAGGCTAAGATGAATCTTCGAGCAGCGAAGACAAGAAGTTACGAATTTAGATCGTGTTATTTCTTCTGGACTGAGTTCCAGACCAAGTTACATTCCCGCCGTAAATGCATTAGATGCTACTAATGTCAGCATGATTTTTAAACAAAATAGGCAACAACATTGCTAGAATGTCTCCCAACCGCACAAGGGGAAAAACTAATGCAAAAATCAATACCATGTATCTCTTTCAGCCTTACAGATACAGATATTAGAAGTGGCTTAGCCCAGCGTTTTGAACAGTAGAGCCCAACAACTTGCCCTAGGCCTGCACTAATACAAGTCCAAAGATCGGACCATTCTATATACACGAATTTGTGGAATCTTGATAGGATGGTGTTCATACCATGACCACATTTGTTGTTTCAACACAGTTATTCATGTGCCTTCTTAGTATGAAAAATGCTAAAAACAGCCAACCAGGCTGTCTTTAAAAGGTTTAAAAAGCGTTATGAAATGTTTCAAAAAAATATATTGAAATGTGTGAATGTATATTGAAAAGTATAAAAAGTGCATTGGAGCGTGTGTTTTTCCTGTCATTTTCCTAGCTTAATAGAAGGTCCCTTTTAGTATTTTCGCAGAGGATGACGCAAAATTTATGCCAATTTCGTTTTAAAGGAAGTACATTCTTTAATAGAATATAGTGAGAAAAAAATAAAGTACTCCATATCCCAAATTTCTTGTCCACTTTCACTATCTACAGCGCCTCAAAATATTGTACTCCAATATGGATCTTCTTGATAGACCTTAATCATTTCTATTCAACAACGTTTTCAAAATCATATAAAACATTATAGATTGAGAAATATAAGTAATAAAAATTGACAAGCATGCCAAAAAATGAACAAAAAATTTGGAGGATGGAGTATCTTCAATAGAAGAGGAAAAATAATTCACACATGGATATAGTGGGTCCCATAATAAAGTAGACATACTGTAACAAGTAATGCCCGAGTGCAAGCACGAAACCTTCTTTCTAACTTGTTCCAAAGTACTAAATTCGAGAGTGACGATTAAGAGCAAAACCATAAAATGGGAGCAAAGGATCCTGTTGAAGAATTACGTGACCTAGGACCCATGCCCCTGCATTGATGCGGGCAGGATTCGGCAGACCATGCCTAAACGGTTCTTTGTCATTGCATATAACATCCATAAAGTATTAGTCCGCAAATGAGCAAAGCCTAATTTTGAAGTGTTAGAGCTCGCACTATTTATTAAACGAGTAACCAAACCGATTCTCAACAAACAACCCGAGGTTTTATAAATGAGCCGAGTACAACTAACTCAAGTTTGACTCGACTACTCTAAACGAGAAAACTCATCCTCTGAGTCAGACCCATTTACTGACAGGCTGAGCCGAGCCCATAACAAGCTGCTAGCGAATAACTCGGTACTTGTTTGCAGCACTATTCATAACCCCACCGTGCATTTATTGTACTAATCACGAACACTTGAAGGGCTCATAGCGTAGTATATCCAGGCAAAAAATTAGCTTGATCGGATAGATAAGTAGTATGTAGGTATATGTGGGAGATCATGTAGAATGAGACGTACCAGGAGCTTGAATTGATCAGTGAAGTCGGATCTTACACACCTAGACCCCGGAAACGCTAGAGCACACGAGAAGCAATACAGCCCTGTTTCGCAATCCCCATCCGATGTGCATTCATCATCTAGCTATATAATCATTCAAACCCATTAATCAGAATTGAAATTTACATTTAACAAACACCCACCAAAGAAAAATCACTGGGGAGGGAGAGAGAGAGAGAGAGAGAGAGAGACCTTGCACTGTCCATTGGAGCAAGCTCTGGAAACACCGAAAAACACCAAAACGAAAGCCAAAAACAGATACTTTTTCCCAAAACCCATTTGGGAATTGACAGGGAAGGAAATGAATTGGTGGGAATTAATGAGGGATTTTTGTTTGGAAAAAACATGGAAAACGGAAAAATCAATGTGAATGTGACTGGCGAGGCTGAGAAAACAACAATTTGAGGGGGGGGTTTTGTTCAGACAGTGAGAAAGAGACAGGGGACTGGGGAAAATGGTAGTACAAGGAAGATGTTATTGGCACATGGGAACTGGGAAGCAACGAAGAAACGAGGAAGAATTTGGCCGTCTCAAGGACAAATGAAAAGATACTACTCTTGGGAGCAGAGTCAGATGGGAAAATGAGAAAAGGAAACTCAGGTGTGAAGTGTGTGTGGCCGTTTAAGCTGCACGAATATTCATTACATTCATATTTATACTCGTTCCCTTTCCCTGGGGGCACTTCTGGGGGAGTCAAGATATGGACTCAATCAGAATCAAAAGTTGATTTGCTTACGGTTTCATTTATTTATTCAGAAAATTGGTCTAAATGACAAATTTTGGGCTTTAAATAGTGTTTAGTTTTTTTTTTTTTACCAATAAATAGTGTTTAGTTCAGCTTAACTTATTTTAATACTTCCAATACATTGATAGTAAATATTTGAGAGCTCAAGGACAATACTAGACTAAAATACCCTTAATGAAACTCACACTCAAGCGCACCATGTGGACGAATTTTCAAACCGAAAGCTACAGCATTGAAAGCGACATTACTGTGACGGAAAACTTTTCAAACCGAAAACTTTGAATTTTCAAACCGAAAGCTACAACATTGAATTTTCAAACCGAAAACTTTTCTTTCATGCCCGACATGTGGTCCCTTTTTCCCCGTCACACACTCTCTCTCTCTCACTCACATACGTGGGTTTTGGGTGGGTGAGACAAAATTAATTTCTCCCTCTTCAATTTTGGGGGTGTGTTCAATTTTTGGGGTTCAATTTTTTGGGGTTTAGGCTCTTTGGGGTATGATATAGTGGGTTTAGGCATTTTGGGTTTAGGCACTAAGGGTGCACTTTCCATTATAGGGTTTTAGCTGTTTAGGCACTTTCATAGGGTACCCTAGTATTTTAGGCACTTTCATAGGAAACCCTAGTATTTTAGGCACTTTCATAGGGTACCCTAGGATTTAGGTTTAGGGTGCACTTTTCAATTATAGGGTTTTAGTGGCTTAGGCACTTTCATAGGGTACCCTAGGGTTTTAGGCTTTGTTCTTCAATAGATTTTAGGTACATAAAATTTCACATTTTATGACATTCCAATCTCAACACATGAAATGTAAAAGTCATTTTATGAGATTTTCATAAAATCCTCCTAAAATCTATAGGAAAACTACTACATTTTATCTGTTGGGAAAAAAACTCTATTTTATCACCTCTCCATAAAATGCTCATTTTATGAGATTTTCATAAAATCTACCTAAAATCTATTGGAGAACAAGGCCTAATTAGACACTTTCATAGGGTACCATAGGGATTAGGTTTAGACACTTTCATTAGGTTTTGGGGTTTAGGCACTTTCATTGGCTAGTGGGGGCATTTTTGGAAGGTGTGGGTGATTTGTCATTTTGGCATTAAGGAAAAAGTTGATGTCCTTATTGAAGTAAAGACCTCTTTACTATGTCCTTCCAAAAAACGGACCCTTATTTATTTTTGTCAAAATTGGTAGAAACTTTTATTAATAACAAAGAAATTAATACACCAAAAAAAGATAGTTATCTCGCTTCAAAGAATACAACAACCAATCGGGAGGTCTAGATTTTTAAGACTTGATACTAGAACCTGCCAGCCCAAATCATATTCGCCGCTTTCCGAACGAATTGAAAAACACAATTGTTGAACTATCTTGCACTCCGCCTACTATCTTCGACGATCACTTCTTGCACTCATCGGACTTTTTAGGGCCACTGATAAAAAAACCTAACGCTCGAAGTAGCAAGGTTGGCAAACTAATCGATCTGATTCGTCATTAGACCACCACCACCAGTGCTTTCCTTCGTCAGAGAACCATAAATACCACGACTTTCATAAACCAAACCGACACCTCAATTAGTGTTCGTATAACAGCTTACAGATTTATTATTGTAATTTAATTGGGATTAAGCCCTAGCAGAGCGTGGTTTAATATTAATTGCTTCTATTTTTCGGATTGTAGTGAGTCCATTGCCCTCCCTGTTTATGGAACTTATTGTAAAAAAAAAAAAAAAAAAGGCTAGATAATTTTTCAAAATTTAGTTTCAAAAATTAGTGTAATACTACTAGAGGCACAACGCCCGTGCTCAACTTAATAAACACAACGCGATTTATTACAGTCCGACTCTTGCAACTTAATAAACTATCATTCTGATATTTATTACAGTAAACAGCTTAGCACTCTCTTGCAACTTTTTGCCCAATAACAAAACCAAGGGTCAACATATGAACCCTAACAGTTTTTAAAAAAACTTGCCCATTAACTAAATCAAATAGTTTTAAAAAAATTTGCCCGATAACTTAATCAAGGGCCAATGAAAGAATTGTAATAGTTTTTAATCTCAACTGTATTCCACCTTAACGGCTCTATTAAATCGGAAAACAAAGTCATGAGTGCCTAAAGGCACAGACGAACATAATATAGCCTCAACTTAAATGACCAATCAAGTTCTACCCGTTGAATCCAACTAAGCACCACCAAAAATAATAATTACCACAAACTCCACCAAATTCCCTTTAAAGCAACGCAAAATGAAAAAAAGAATTAACCATGTAAAATCGTGACAGAGTTTTCAGAAGGTTTACCCCAAACCTTTGAAGCCAACAAAATAGTAGATCATGAAAATATATCAAACAAAATCTGATTTTCATTTTCTTTAGAATGATCGATGTTTTTGATTAACTTAAAAAAACAAATTCAATTATTATTAAAGGGATTATTGAAAGGAACTCACAAATGGACCGAACAACATCATCCAATCTTTCAAAACCTGTAAAGGGATTCGTTTTAAAAATGCATCTCTTACCAAATGTAGAAAATGGTCATCAAGCATTTTTATCTTTTTTATTTTTTTGGGTAACGCAGAGTGTACCGGGCCAGCTTGCGCGTACCTCGGACTAATCCCTAAAGCCCCTCCCATAGCCATTTCACACGCTTACGCGTGGGGAAGAGGTGGCCCCAAGAGTTGCTAGCAAAAAGAATCGAACTTAAGATCTTAGGTGAGAGCAAACCACTAAGTCCAAGGTCAAGATCACTTCGCTAACCCCTTGGGGTTGGTCATTAAGCAATGTGGACTTATTCGGGTCATTTTCTACACAAAAATGATAGGTACACACCCTCTCAACCACTCCCCACCACACCCTCTCTCACATGTGTGGTGGGGCTCACTCGGTGGGTCCCAGTGGGCCCCACCACACATGTGAGAGAGGGTGTGGTAGGGAGTGGTTGAGAGGGTGTGTACCTATCATTGTTCTTTTCTACAGCTCTATGTAACAAATTAAATTGAGTCGCAGTCAAATGGTTTGAGAAAAACATTCTTCGAATTTAAAATAAGGACATTTACCATCAGGTCACCCTTGGATCCCATAATTACCATCAGGTCAAGCCCAACTCTGAAAAATTCCCATCAACTCCCCAACCCGTATAAAAATGCCTAAATCATAGGGTACCCTATGAAAGTGCCTAAAATCCTAGGGTATCTTATGAAAGTGCCTAAACTACTAAATCCTATAATAGGAAAGTGCACCATAAACCTAAACTCTAGGGTACCCTACGACTAGGGTACCCTATGAAAGTGCCTAAAATCCTAGGGTATCCTATGAAAGTGCCTAAACCACTAAACCCTATAATAGGAAAGTGCATCCTAAACCTAAACTCTAGGGTACCCTACGACTAGGATACCCTGTGAAAATGCCTAAAATCCTAGGGTACCCTACGACTAGGGTACCTATGAAAGTGCCTAAAATCCCAGGGTATCCAACAACTAGGGTACCCCGTGAAAGTGCCTAAAGTCCTATGGTACTCTATTAAAGTGTCTATACCACTAAAACACTATAATAGGAAAGTACACCCTAAACCTAAAACTCTCTGGGTACCCCTATGACTAGGGTACCCTACGACTATGGTATCCTATGAAAGTGTCTAAAATCCTAGGGTACTCTATGAAAGTGCCTAAACCACTAAAACTCTATAATAGGAAAGTGCACCATAAACCTAAACTCCAAAAAAGAGTGACTTACCTTAGTGGTAATTAAAAAAATGACTTACCTTATTGGTAATTAGACATCTATTTTCTAGACTTAGAGGTAATAATCCCTTTAAAATATAGCTGTCTATTTTTATTTTATTTTTTGAGATAAATAATAGTATAATACTCATATTCGATTCACTTGATTTTATAAATTAATGATTGGGTATACAAGTCTTATGCGTAAATTGCTTTGGATTGCAGTCCGCGGTACCCGCCCGCAATCCTTAAAAAATCTTAGCATAATAGTTCGAGAGCATGTCAATGTGGATCAAAGGAATGTTGGAGAGGATATTCGAAAGAAAATCACTTCACATGAAAACACGAATCAGGATTCCTGTAGTGCTCAATCTCAACCGTCTAAAAGTGTTTTTAAATATTATCTGAACTTTAAAAAGACTCTCCTTAGGGAAGAGACTACTCATCTCCTGGAAGAGTTCGTTTAAAATAAGGACTATTGATCGCTGAGATAGACGACTGGGATGAGTGTTATACCGTGTAGTGCGAAAGGGACGCCACAGGGACCCTAGATCGATAAAAACAAAGACCAAAATATTCATCTATTTCTTGCACATATATCATGCTAACATTTCCTATACTACTTGTAACTCTAACCAAACTCATCAACAACATTGGCAACTTCATTAGCATAATAGTTCAATTCACATCCTCATTAAACCTCGTTATATTCTGATTCTTACATGCTATTCTGACCAGAGAAGTTGTAGCTTTGCCAATGCAAGACTAGCTAGGACTGTCTGTGACTATGTGGCAATAATCACACGTCACTACTACAAAAAAACATTAAGATCACGGTCTTTTGGTGTGATCTTTCATTTTTAATCTCGGTCGAAAAACCGTGATCTAACCTAGTGTGATTGAAAGTCCCCATCTTTCAATCACGGTTCTAGACCGTGACGAAAACTCATGAAAAACTGTGATTAAAACAAAACAAAAAAAAAACTGTGATCTTTGCCAATATAACATCTCAGTTTTGCCTAGAAACCGTGATTGTTTACAGAGAAAAGATCTCAATTTTTAGTAAAACCATGATTAAAAAAGAGTAAATCACCTAGACACCCCCTGTATTATACCTCTTTTACCCAGACACCCCCTAAACTAAATTAACCTACGACGACACCCCCTCTACTATTTAACGTTATCCCCGACACCCCTTCCGTTAGCAATCCGTCCAGTTCCGTTAATTTTTTTGGTGAGAAAAATATTTTTTTCCAAACTTGCCCTCGCCCTGCGAAATAAATATTTTTTTAGTCCAACACCCCACCCGTCGGAGAAGAAGACCACTACAATTTCCAGCTAGGCTACTTTTATTCGGTCTAATTTCCCTTACTGTATATATATATATATATATATATATATATATATATATATATATATATAGAGAGAGAGAGAGAGACATGGGGGCAGTGTTGATCTACAGAGGTCACGACACCCAACCCACATCAGCCTTGTACACATTCAAATCCCAAAAGCCGTGGATTTATTGGATTTCTTTGTAAAATTCCCGAATTTGATTCTTAGTTCTTCGAACTTGTACGAAATGTTTCCAGAGAACATTTTCCAGCAGGTAAATGCATTGGAGATTGTGAATTTGGCAAGCAATACACTGCTCAATGGTTCTTTACCCGCCCTCTCCTACCCGCCTCCTCCTCTCCTAACCCCCACCGCATCTACAACCCGATCTTCGACTCCCACTTCCCATCCTCCGGTTCAACCCACTGGGTCTTTGACGAGAGCCAATGCGGTTTCGGGTCAATTCATGCGGGCACGAAGATACCGTTGGGACTGAAGACGAAGGGGTTGAAGATCGTGGTCATTGGGCTAGGTTCTTGGGGAGCCACCAGGTGGACCATCTGATTGCTAGAAGAGAGTGTGTGATCGTAGTGGATCATTTCTTTACGGGTCGAAAGGAAAACGTGATGCATCATTTTGGGAACCCGAGATTCGAGTTGATCCGACACGACGTGGTGGAGCCTCTGTTGTTTTGGAAGTAAAGTGGAGGGGTCGATTGAAGTGTTGTAGGGGAAGAGATATATAATGAAGGGCATAAATGTCTTTCACCTCCTTTTTGTTAACGGAGTTAGGGCTTTTAAACCTTTTCGATAGTTGAGGGAGTGTCGTCGTAAGTTAATTTAGTTCAGGGGGTGTCTGGGTAAAAGAGGTATAGTATAGAGGGTGTCTAGGTGATTTACTCATTAAAAAATTGAAAAAACTGTGATAAAAAAAATTCCTTGCTAATATAGGCGTCCAAAAATTGCCTTACCTTGCAAATCTTGTTTCCATCCAGATTTGATCATTCGACCTCTTGCACAAGACAACCAACACCTATCCACCCCACCAATTATGCATTTTGTTATGTTGTTGAACTATTTAATATATATAATAGTTTTTGTAGGTCTTTCACTTGCCCATATTAGTTTCTTGAACATTAACTATGATTTTGTAGGCTATATGTACTCTTATAGCTTCCGAGCTTGTTTGAGAAATTTTAATTTTTGGTTACAACGATTTTTTTTTTTTTGTTAAGCACTTATTCTATGAGTTCCTGACAACAATTGTTTTTTGGGTTTAAAAGAGATGTCCCATATTCCAATTCAGCAAAATTTCCTTCCATCAAAAGATCTAAATCCCTCCTCTCTTTCTCAGCATAATTATGATCCTCCAACCCAATAACTTTCATCAAATTGAAACTTTCTCCCCATAAAATTTTACTCCCAACCGTGCTCCAACATCCATCACATTTTGAGCTTTCTTTAACAAGACAAAAAAATAAGAAAGATCTTAGTTTTTGTAAAAAAGTTATAAAAAAAAAATTAGAGTTAGATTTTTTTATCACGGTTAACTATATAAACCGAGATGAAATATATCTTTAATCTCGATCATCTATAAAACGTGATTAAAAATAAAAATGAAATGATCTCATCTTACTTACAATCACACTTTTTAAATGACTGCGATTAAAACTCTTACTTACAATCACACTTTTTAAATGACTGAGATTAAAGCTTAATTTTATTTCTATTTTCAATCACGTTTTATAGATGACCAAGATTAAAATTGTCTTTCATCACGGTTTTCGTACTTAACCGTGATAAAAAAATCTAACTCTTATTTTTTTATCATGTTTTTACAAAAACTGAGATCTTTCTTATTTTTTAAGCATGATCTTTATACCTTTTTGTAGTAGTGTGTTATCCATATGCTATTTTATTTTATTTTTTAGGTAAAGAGGTAGAAGAAATTTTGTTAAACAAAACTGCGGCCAAAACCAGCAAACAAAAACCAAGACCGAGAAACCGCCGGCCACACCTACAAAATTACCTGCTGCAAAACCACCTACAAAACTAACAAAAAAAAAAAAAAAAAGGGCAGGAAAACAAAGAACGCTGGACTGTCACCCACCACCGTCGCCGTCGAGTCCGGATCTGGAAATATGCCTCACATCACATGGTTCTATTTCGAGGATTTGCATATATGATATATGCAAACTAATAATCACGAATGTTATCCTTCTATTTCGATGATTTGGATTGTTCTGTGACTATGTGCGACTAATCACTCTAGTTATCCTTTGAAATTTGCCTTAGTTCTATTTCGACAATTTAAAGATTTCTTTTGCAGGCATTAGATACATAACTTGTTCCAATAAAAAATCACATGGATCCAACATTGTTAGCCATGTAACAAATCACATTTGTAAAGGAAACAATTTTAGTGGTTAATTTTTTCCAAACGAAATACTAGAGTAAATCCGCAGTTGAAAGGGTCCTCACATCACATGGACCTAAGAAAAACTGGGCCCTTAGGCGAAGCCTTCAATGGCCTAGGCATTGGGTTGGTCCTAAGGGTTGGCCCAAAGTATTTAGCGCTAACCGCTCTACCTCATAATTTCTTGAATATATAGGAGGGGGCGAAACTAGAGGAGATTTTGGTAGAAGCTTACAATAAGATTGACGTGCAAATCGTCCATCTAACTTTGGCTTGTGGGTGGAAGACTACTCCGCCATCACAATTGGCCTCCACGCAACAGACACCATGTGAATGTGTTAGAGCAATGTTGAAGCAGAGTTGTTGTACATATATCATTTGCTCATTGGGTGCGGTCAAAGGCGGATGTAGGCTTGGGCTAAGGTGGGCTTACCCAAGCAGAATTTTTTTTTTTAAATTTTTATATGTAAAATTTTATCCTAAATTAATTTAGCCTACCTCATTTATTATTGTAGCCCAACCTATTAAGGAGAGACTAGAGACGAAAAAGTGTATTGAAATGTGTGAAAAAAGATATTGTATAAAACTAGGTGTAAATACATTGAAAAGTGCAAAAGGTGCACTGTAGTGCGTTTTTGTGTGTGTGTGCGTGCGCTTATTGTATGCCCAAGCACACAATAGCAAAGCCTTAGCAATATTAGATCTATGGTTGAAGCGTGAAACCTATATATTTATTTCTGCAAACTGACCCGTCGATTCAGGTACTTTGTGTTAATTTTCCTCACTATAGCATCAGGAGCACGTCATCAATATCGGTCATCATATTCAATTAATTTTTTGTGGATTTCAATGCGATATTGAATTTTTTATTTAATTAAACAATAATCACGATATTCAAAACTCTTGGTAGCCCAGGGTAGATTAGGTTTCTGGATCCGCCCTTGGCTGCAGTCAAGAAATCCATAGGGAATCCAAATACTAAAGGAAAAGAGTTTCCCTTGGATTGTAACAATTGACAGCAGAAGGTCACCGACATAATGGCCAAAACTGAACTGGCACTACTTTGGAAATTTTACTGTTGTTTGAAGCATCCAAGTCTGCTGAATGAATGAATGAATTTAGTTGAGATGTCACCTCCTCAGAATAACCACGGAACTCACCTCTCCCCACCTCTTGTAGTCTTGTTGTTCATTTTAGTTTTACGGTCTAATGTCCGGGTTAGCTTATGCACATCTTGACTGATTTTCTTTCTTTTAGGCCCGCCAACGTCAAAGTGAATCATCCACACCATGACAAACTTGCAGCCTAACCGGCTGACCCCAAGAATCGAACCCTAGTCAATTGTGCGAGAAACAAACCTACCAATAAATCGGACTAACCTTGAGGCTGTCCCCACCACCTCTGTTTACTTCCTACAAACTCTTCCTTCAGAACAGAAAACGTGACAGTGGGACTAAATATTGAGGAAGTTCCCCAGAGAGGAAATTTTGAAAACTGCACTTGGAAGGTATTTCAAGAAACCTAACCATGTTGCCTACTATGACCAAAATGGCCCTGAGCAACACATTATGTACCGACTTTTTGGATAGCATTTTAACTTTTAAGAGTCGTGACTGGGCATGACACACAAATTATTTACCCCTCCGCAAAATTGAATTATAAGAGAATTAGCCTCTCCAACAATCAGTGTTAATAAGATTACTATTTACCGTCTGTTATAGAAGTACTGTTTCACAAAATTGACTTATTTCTCAAACTGACTTATTGCGTTTTACGAGACAAGTCATTCTGTCACAATACATCAACTCAAAAAGCCAACTTATGCTAGTTCCGACTTGTTGCTAATAAGTCAGTTTGTGGAACATCCACAAAAAGAAATATGATGGTAATAGCTCACGATTGTTAGCTTGATATTATATCATCCGGGACCAAGAATAGATTGACGGGTAGATAAGTCCGAGCGACAACTTTCCATTGTAGTTCTTTTTAACTTGAAAATTACATATATACCTCTGTTCGCTCAAAGTTTTTCTAAAAAATCTAGCACTCACCCATTTTCTTAAAGGAAAACCTAATAACCGCCACATAACTTCGGAGTAGTCGTTTATAAACTAAAGTTTGAACGAGATCTAACGAAATTACTGTAACACGGGCAATTGGGTCATTTTGTTAGGTAGAAAACCAACCACTTCCACTGCATTTCACATTTGGCTGGTAAATGTGACCGTTCGGATGTAGTCTTCAACCTTAGAACTCTCTCTTTCTCTCTCTCTCCTCTCTCTCTCTCTCTCTCTCTCTCTCTCTCTCTCTCTCTCTCTCTCACCAATTCCATAGTTGTTGCTTGAAGATACAGAAAACCCAACAGATATATAAACATGAGAGTGTAAAGGAGGAGATGAGGTGATGGAAGATACACTCTTTCAAGTATCTAACCACCAGTAGGTAACCCATCCCAAGCTCTTTGACATTTCCTTCAATTTGCTCGTCTCTTTTCTTTCATAAAATCAAATCAAACACCGAAATTTTCACTACCCAATTTCCGAAAGTCGAATACGATTAGAACCCATCTCTTATATTCAAGAGAAATACCCTATACCAGCTTTGAAGAGATGAGATTTGTCATTTCGGTTATCTTCTTTCTTGTGTTCTTTTCCCATGGAGGTAAATTCTTTTACTTTCTCAAGCTTCATTTTGGACTCATTAAATTTCGTGTGGTTTTGCGAGATTTTTCTTCTGATCGTTTCGAATGCAGATGCGTATGATCCATTGGATCCAACTGGAAACATAACAATCAAATGGGATGTAATGTCCTGGACGCCTGATGGCTATGTGGTGAGTACCGCGCTGATTGTCATGATTCTTTATATTTCTTTTATTTGGAGTTGTAAAACAAAAGAAACTATCAATTCGTTGAAATCCCGTTTGGATTAAATCGTTCATCAAATCGAGCTCGAGCAGCAATGCGCGCTCGAATCGCGAGTGACTAGAGAGTCTTGGTTGAACATAGCCGAAGTAGCCACATCCCACTCTTAACCACTTTTTCCTACTTCACTTACCCTACTATCCCATCCTAAGTGATGAATTGAGAACAGCATGGTCTAATAGGGGAGACCCTTGCTTGCATTGCAGAAGGAGTGGATTCCATGATCTCGATGATAAAGTGCATCAATTTTACGTGCATCAACCCAGATTGTACGATAGACATTTAGTTTGATACGAATCAGAAATCGTATGATTTTAGTGTTACACTGATTCACATCTTAGACACAAGTTAATAGATCAGTGTATCGGATCCAATCCTACAATAGGTATCATGAATCGAATGGTTTTGGAAGTTCAGCTTGACAAGCTCTCAAACTCAAGCTACTCTCGGTGAACTTTAACACAATAATATTGAACTTGCTCCATTCTGCTAAATGTTACACTGATTGTATTGGCAAATGGCTTCCTTACATTGTGTCTTTCGTGTGTACGCACCTTGGATCAGTTTAATACTTAAAACGTTTGGTTTTATTCGTGTGTCCGTCTATTGACAAGGTTTTTGATGGCTTTACACCAGGCAGTAGTCACAATGAACAATTTCCAGATGTACCGGCACATCATGAGCCCCGGTTGGACCCTAGGTTGGACCTGGGCTAAGAAAGAAGTGTTATGGTCCATGGTTGGGGCTCAAACCACTGAACAAGGTGACTGCTCCAAATTCAAAGGCAACATCCCACATTGTTGCAAAAAGAATCCAACTGTTGTAGACTTACTCCCTGGGGTACCTTACAACCAGCAATTCCAGAACTGCTGCAAAGGTGGGGTGTTAGCATCTTGGGGCCAAGACCCTGCGTCTTCTGTCTCGGCCTTCCAGGTCAGCGTCGGGTTAGCCGGTACTTCCAACAAAACTGTGAAACTTCCGAAGAATTTCACTTTGTTAGGTCCAGGACTGGGTTATACTTGTGGACCGGCAAAGATTGTACCTCCTACGAATTTTCTCACTACTGATCGTCGGAGGAAGACTCAGGCTCTGAGTAAGTCTTGCCATTATCCACTACTTGATGACTAACAAATTTGCGCAATGCAATGTACTATTTTGGTGTCCTGATTCTAAAATGTATCCATAATTATGTGAGCTGACCTATTCTCACTCTTTCCCCTGCAGTGACATGGAATGTTACCTGCACTTATTCGCAGTTTCTGGCCCGGAAACACCCAAGTTGTTGCGTCTCATTCTCATCCTTCTACAACGACACAATCACTTCTTGTCCTTCTTGTGCTTGTGGTTGCGAAAACAAGAACAAATGCGTCAAGTAAGCCACTCTCCGATATATATCTATATTCATGCAGAGTTAATAACAGAATCTAAACTATTGGTTGTGATCTAGGAGCGATTCCAAACTTCTCAGCGTGGTAGGAGTAAACACGCCAAGAAAAGATAATGCACCACTCCTACAATGCACTCATCACATGTGCCCCGTTCGGGTCCACTGGCATGTGAAACAAAACTACAAGGAGTATTGGCGTGTGAAGGTCGCAATAACAAACTTCAACTACCGGATGAACTACACCCTCTGGACCCTCGTCGTGCAGCACCCAAATCTCAACAATATTACTCAAGTGTTTAGCTTCGATTACAAACCTCTTGTTCCCTACGGATCCATCAGTGAGTATCCCCAGCCAATTCTGATCTATTCTCATACTTGTGCAAAGGGAAGATATCTAGTCGAAAATACTTAACCTAAACAAACGGAATTTGATATGCAGATGACACGGGAATGTTCTATGGCATGAAGTTCTATAACGACCTACTAATGGAAGCTGGGCCATTTGGAAATGTTCAGTCAGAAGTGCTACTTCAGAAGGACCAGAACACTTTCTCCTTCAAGCAAGGATGGGCATTTCCTAGGAAAGTCTACTTTAATGGCGATGAATGCATGCTTCCCTCACCTGATACATACCCATTTTTACCCAACTCTGCCCGTCGAAACATTTTTGGGTTCTCAACAGTGATCTATTCGATGATTCTCATGTTGATTGGATTCTGGTGAGTGGTATCCTAAAGTTCAATGAGCAGAAAGTTTTGAAGCAAAGGGAACGATTACGCCAAGACAAGGTACAAACATTCCAAATTTCTTTACACAACGAGAGGAGCTCATGTCATTCGGATATAGATTCATATGATGACTTTATAAACAGAAACACTAGATATGAAATATGATCTCTATGTAAAAAGAGCAGAATGTTGTCACTGTTGTATTGTTACAAGTAAATGCACTTTCACCAAACGAAGTCTCTTTAATTGCATAGCTGCCAGTGTTTTAAATAGCGATAGGCGCACCGAGGCGCCATGGTCTCCTGGAGCTTTAAGCGCAAGGCGCAAGGCGAGGCGCGCGCCTTTTGAACGCGAGGCGCAATTTTTTAGAACAAGTAAAATGCTAATCTAGGTAATACTTTCAACACAAGAAAAAATTGTAAAACATTCAAATGTCACAAAAATTAGGAAACCACCATTTTTCATTTATAAGACACCACCATTTTTCACTTCATCTCAAAAATTACACTTCAACTTGGATACTTTTTGGGGCTCACCTGATGCATACTTCCAATCAGGATCCAACCTTCTACTACTATTTTCAGATGACATCTAAGATGAACAAATTGAAAAAATGAATTCAGGGCGGGAAAAAACAGAGCAGGTGGAAAAAATAAAGTTCTGACAGAAGTGATTCAAAAAAAAAAAGAAAGAAAGACAGAGATGGGAGAAGAAAAAATGAAGTTTGAGCCGACTGGAGTTCTTTTACAAAAATAAACTTTTTTTTTTTACATGAAAAAAAAATGGTCTGATTCAAAAAAAAAAAAGAAGAAAGAAACAGAGTAATCAATATTTGATACTCTTGATCGAAATAAAAAGAAGAAACAGAGTACCAAGAAGCAGAGAAGAAGAAGGAGGAAGAAGAAGAAGAAAGAGCCGGAAGAAGAAGGAGAAGGGAGAAAGAGAAGGGAGAAGGAGGAGGAAGAAGAAGAAGAAGTTGTTTTAGGGTTACCTGATTAGTCGATTGATCAGACTAGAGCCCTTCGAACTGGAGCCCTTCAAATGAAATTTTAGAGTTATCGATCTCTGCTGACTGCTGTTATGTTGATAAGTGTAGGTATTTTATCTGGTGCACTTGGCACATACCCTTTTTTTTATAAAGATGAAGGGTTAGGATGAGTTTTGGGTAAAATACACAAAAGCCCACGCTTCTTGCGCCTTGCGCTTCTGCACTTAAGCTCGCGCTTCTGCGCATAAGCTGCGCTTAATGGTTTTGCGCTTAATCGTACCCCTATGAAGCGCTAGACATGCGCCGCGCCTCGCCTCGCCTTGGGCTTAAGCGCGCTTTTTAAAACACTGATAGCTGCCATTGTTACTAACAGAATACAGACAGACGAGATACAGATAATAAAGCTAAAAGTGAAACCTGCATATACTAGAACACTTCTCCCTGTATGGTATTTTATTTTCATTACAATCGTGACAACACTGGGATATTGAATTCGTCAATACAAGATGATCTACTACAGGTAGTAAACAACCGATACAATGTTACAAAAGCAACAGAATAGTAGTGAATTCACCACTGAAAGAAAAACTGAAATTTGTTGCGATTGAGGCATACATACCTGATCCAACATTTCTTGATGGAAACCAACGACAGACACAAGGACTCTTCAATCAGCTTGCTGTAGGTTCTGGTGTTGAAAGTATACATGGTAGTTTTTTTGAAGCAACAGGATTTGTAGCCATTCTGGCATAAAGATTCTTAAGCGTGTGCATAGGAGAAGGTTAAAGAAAACAACAAGGTCAACAATAGAGTAAGCAAAGAGAAGTCTTTTCGGGGACTGGTATTTGGCAAAAATGGGTAGGAATCAGGAGGCGGCATGACACAGTTATCACCATTGAAATAGATCCTTCGCGGAAAAGCCCAACCCTTATCGAAAGTGAAAGTTGAAGCATCTTTTCGGAAGAGTAGCTCCGACTGTACATTACCCAAAGGCCCAGCTGTAGAGAGAAAGTCATTATAGAACTTCACTCCCCATAGCATGGCAGTGTCATCTGTTTGAAACAAGAGAGTGTAAAAATAAGTATTTCCATTCTGTAGGTAAAAGCTATTAACTCTATAAGCAAACAGTAGGAACTTACAACCACTCCCCCCATCCCATTTTGGTAATCCATTTAGGAGTTTCCAACTTTTTAAGAGGCCATGCAACTCATGTCTTCGACTCTCAAAGCATTGATCCTACTCTACCCTTTTTTTCCCTTATCTATACATGTACTGATAACAGCTTTTTCTTTTTCTTTTTTGGTAAATTACTGATAACTACTTCTGAGAGAGAGTTTCACAAATATGAACTTTCTTTGACTTTTCAAAGATCAATAATATTCTGGGACATCCAAAATAGAGGACTAACTTATCACACCCACCAACTAGACCCGTTTTAGTGCCTAAGAAAATAACCAAAAGAATAAAAACATAACAGAACAATGAGACTTTAGGATTCGCTTACTTATCGCTTCGTAAGGATTTAATGGCTTGTAGTTGAAACTGAAAAGCTGAGTCAGGTTGTCAAAGTTGGGGTGCTGAACAACTATGTTCCACTGGCTATAGTTCATCTTGTAATTAAAGTTAGTGATCGTGACCTTCACTCGCCAGTAATCCTTGTAGTTAAGCTTCACGTGCCAGTGAATTCGGATCGGGCACATATGGCTCGTACATTGGACCAACGGCGTATAGGCATTCTTCTTAGTAGACCCTGAAACAACTGAAGCTATATACGGCGATTTTGGGCTGCAGTAAGAGAGAAGGCAAGGGGAATCATGTTAGAGAGGCAAGAAAAAACCAATAACAACACACTACAAGATTGAGAAGGGAAAAACAGACAGAAGAGAACATACTCTACACAGCTCCCCGGCTGAGTATTGTTGTTTTGACAGCCACAGGTGCAAGTTGGACAGGGTACTATTGTGTCGTTGTAGAAGGATGAGAGCGAAACACAGCATGTAGGAGTTTTCTGAGCCAGGAATTGCGAATATGTGCATGTAATATTCCATGTCACTGCCGTAAGATAGAGAATGGGTCAATATCTGATTCAAATGTACAAGTTCACAAACTTCACATAGCTTCAACAGTACAGAGAAGCAGCTAGTGTAAATTCCCCTTTTTATCTGCAGCCATCTCATGTTTCTCAAATATCAACACAAAATAACATAAATGAACCAGAGCTAAACAACAGAAATTTGGATACAATAAGTTTAGTTCAGTTAGCACACAATTGCAGTCCAAAAGATCACTAATGTGTGAAGTTGCCTATGCTTCTGTATTGGATTTACCGATCAAGGAGATATTAACCAAAACTGAGAAATAATTATCATTATCGGGCTTTTCCCCTAGTAAAAAAAAGACGATAAACAGTAGTAAGAAGTGTACCATAGAAATAACAAGACTTACTCATAGCTTGCGTGACTCTCCTTCCATCTGAGGACCAAAATTGTGTGGGTTTGACGATTTTTGCGGGTCCACAAGTATAACCGGGCCCTGGTGCTCTCAAGGTGAAGTTCTTGGGCACTTTCACTGTCTTGTTAGTGGTCCCAGCAGCGCCCACACTAACCTGGAATGAGCTCGCAGCATTGGCTGGATCTTGGGCCCACGAGTTAATTACTCCCCCCTTGCAGCAATTTGCAATCTGCTGGTTGTAAGGAGTTCCTGGGAGTAAGTCCATAACTGTTGGACTCTTCTGACAGCAATGGGGAATGTTCCCTTTGTATTTGGAACAATCTCCTTGCTCGTGGGTTTGGCTTCCCACCATGCTCCAAATCACCTCCTTCTTTGCCCATGTCCAACTTAGTGACCACCCAGGAGCTTGGATGTGACGATATTGCTGGAAATTGAACATCGTGACAACCGCCTATCCGGTCGCAATATAAAAAGCTAATTAGAGCCAAGCCATAGGAGAAAAACATGTTTAATCTGGTAGTCTGGTGGGCTCAAGCACTTAATATTTATGCCCCAACCTCTTAGTGTCAACCTAAATTTACAATGAAAATAGACTCTGCAAGCTCTAAACTTGTTACATGAAGCTATGTGAAGTAGGAACCTTTTTTATGAGGTGAAAAAGGAGCCCAAAATCAGGATTAATAAGCATTTGGACATCAGAGATGCTAGGAACACAACACCGTACACAACCCCTCACATACATATGGGGGTCCTGCTTAATAAATGTGAGTGGGACCTATGTGTATATGAGGGGTTGTGTTCCGTGTTGTGTCTGGATGGTTGTGTTCCTATCATTTTTGTTTGGGCATGCGCTTTGGGAAGATCGTAGCACAAAAACAACAAGACAATAAGAGAAGGTCTAAAGCACCAAATGATTGATGTAGTTTCTTGCGAGAGTTGTGTGCACAAAGCAAATTGCAAAAATATCTGAAATTCAATTAGGACAGTTGACTTGATTAATGGGAAAATATGTGCCATATCATATAAGGTAAGTAATGAGAGATGAGGCAAGACTTGAAATATATAGATGCACTATCGAAAGACATGCTTTTTTGGAAATGGTGTAAAGCATGTGTGTTCATGCACACGTGATCCATCTAAGGGAAGCAGGAAATGCCTGGCAAATACTTACAACATAGCCATCAGGAGTCCAGTTAATGACGTCCCACTTAATTGTAATGTTACCAGTTGGGTCAAGGGCATCATAGGCATCTGAAAGAACCACCAATAAATTCGTTTTAACAAATCTTTGCACTATTCAAAACAAATGAGCATTAGGTGTAACAGCAGGCATGAATTATTATCCAGAAAAGATGGGAAGCATGCAAACAAAAACAAAGACGGCAAGGGAACAAGAAAAAACAAGAAGTCGTACCTCATCATGAATCACAAAAAGAAATGCAGACAACAAGAATATTCAAGATCTCAATGATATATTTTTCCCCCATGTTAATTATGTAATATGTGTGATTTCGGTTTATAAAAAAAAAAAAAAAAACAAAAAAACAGATCCTTTAATCAAGCAAGATCATATATGGTACAAAGACACAGCAGTTTTTCATTGGATGGAAAATGAAGTGCATTTTCCAACAAATAGAGCCATGCATCAATTTGAAGGGCATTTCCTCGGCATTATTTCAATTTCTGCTTTTTTCCCCCTTTTCGTTGCGTATTGCACAGTTCTAACAAACAGATCTTGGAACCTTGGGGGCATTGATGAAGAAAAGGGTAAAAAGAAAAAGCCAATCTGGCACAATTAGCAAGCAGTTAGGCATCAAGAAAATCTCATCATCAAATTGATAATTCTTGTACAAAATCAAGATCAGATACAAAAAAACAAGTAAAAACCAAGTGACAGTAACAAAAAAGGGAAAGGTGGAGAGGAAGGCATTGTATGTTGCTTCATTTCAAGGATCTACAAAGATTCTTTCATTAAGTTATGATCTATGTATACGTAAAACCCATAAAGAAATTTAAAGAAAAGAATAAAGAAAAGAAAAGGGTAAAAAGAAAAATTCAATCTGCCACAATTAGCAAGTAGTTAGGCATCAACATAATCTCATCATCAAATTGATAATTCTTTTACAAGATCAAGATCAAATGCAGAAACGACTAAACCCCAAGTTTCAGCTACAAAAAAGGGAAGGTGGAGAGAAACACATTGTCTGTGGGCCTGTGGTTTCATGTCAAGGATCTAGAAAGCTTCTTCCATTAAATTCTGATCTATGTATATCGAAAACCCTAAAGAAAGTTAAATGCGCAATAAATATGAGCAAGAAAATTAACACTACTTCTCTTAATTTCTCCCATTTTTGTAAACTTAAAAACTGAAATTTCCACAAAACCCCTAACTGTGACCTCCAAAAGATACCCAAACAGCACACAACAAGAATAATCTGAAACTTATGTCAAATCAAGGGAAACCCATGTCTTGAAACTTCAATTCCATAGCAAAATTGTAAGCTTTCTTAAGCATTTTAGCTTATATCAGTCAATCAGGCCTCAAGAAGCACTATTTATTAGAAAAAAGGAGTGAATCAGAGTAGAGGCCAAACCCATTACAGAAAATAACAAGAAACAACTACCCAAATGGAAAATTGGGAAGATCTGTAGGAAGGAGTGAAAGTAGAGTCCAAACCTGTTGAAGTAAAGCTGAGGGAGGAAAGCAAGAACAAGACCACAATGGCCCAAGAAGTGAACTGGGTAATTGATCTTGAGTAAAGATCCATGCTTTGTAGCCAAATTGGTCGGATTACGCCCGGTTGATCTGTGCCTGGTTGAATTCCGCCCAAGATCTGCAACACCAGGTACCACTACCGCAGAATGTAGAGAGAGAGAGAGAGAGAGAGACTTGAAAAGTAATAATTTAACAGACACTATCAGCACTAGATTTAAGTATATGATAATCCCACGATTTGGGTTTCAAAGTCCTGTAAAATTGTCCCAAAATTTGGGTTTCAAAGTCTGTAAAATTGACGATGATTCATCCCAACAAGTGACGATGATTGATGCGAAGATTAATCCCAACAGCCGCTGTTTTTCCGTTCATCTTAGTGACATCTATGCGACATCGCAGGCGGTAATCGCGTTGACTGAGAGAATCCAACTGGTGTAATCTTTTGAACTAATCCAACTGGTGATCTTTTCCTACTTTTTTCATAGAGTATTTTTCTAAGAGGTGATCTTTTCCTAAGCTACTTTTTTTCAATATCCTAGAGTTCAAATTTTTTTCTTTAAGAGGGCCTACCCATTTAAATTATTACTACTATTTTTTTGGTATTAATTTATGTATTTTTATTTAATTTTCATATATTGTTATTAGTATTATTTTTATTTAAATTTTTTTGAATTTTAATCATTTGATTTTTTTACAAATGGAGGAGTTAAAAGTAAACAATTTTATTTAAAAGGCAAAAGTTAAAATTCATTAAAAATCAAAAGTTTGAAATAATTGTCTTTGTTAAAATTCATTAAAAATCAAAAGTTTGAAATAATTTCTTTGTTGTTTCAATTATCGTATTTCTATGCAATTTCATCCTTTCAATGAGAATGATTGATTTTCAATGAGAATGATTGATTTGAAAAATTAGAACGAAATATCTGTACAAGAAATCAGCAAAAGTACATAGTATGGACTATCTTTTAACAGAAATTAATTTAGGCCAAATGTAATAGTACAATAAGAATGCAAAAGTATTTAGTGTAAAGAAAATTGAAAGAAAGAAAATAAACCATGTTTAATTACAACAAAGGGCTTATTCACATTTTGAACTTCATTAGAAGAACTTTCTGACACTGTGCTTTCGTTATATGTCTTCAATTGCTACTCTACTCCTTTTGTTCTGTAATTTTAATCTCACGAAAATTTGTGCTATTTTTTGGATTGAAAAAAAAAATGGGTATTAATTTTTCAACAGTAATAAACAAATTCAAAAGCTCAATCATCTTTTAGTGTCATTTTCTTCCCAAAAATTGTGCATATAAGAGATTTGCATTTTTATCCAAAAGTGGTACAATTTTTTTATTTTTTATTTTTTTGTAACGCACAAATTATGGGACGGTAAGAGTTTCATTTAGTGAGCTTTATAGATTTTGTTGAGCAAAGTTTAAACTTCTCTATAATGAATTCCAACAAAGAAATTGATAATATTTTAGTACGAAAATTGGAGCCAAATGGAATTCAAATTCTTTATCTGATCCAATTAGGTGGTTGTGAATAATTTAACCATTAGAGCATGCCAATCAGTCATTTTGTTTAGAATTTTGCATATTTATTTTTGTACGGTTGTTGACTATACATATACGGAGTATAATAAAAATCATGCAAGATGCCAGCAAGTATTGTTATTAGATTTTACTATTATTTCGTACTGTCGGTGTGAGAAGGACAAATTAGGGGATGGCCCACTTGAGAGTGATTGGAGAACTATCTACCGCATTTAATTATCAATTAGGAGTACTAAATTCTAAGCATTTGGTACCAATTTCTACCATTCATGTCACATGGATACAATGGCTGAAAATTCTAGAGATAGTAGGGAAAAGGAAAACATTCTTTACACTGGCGGTATAAATTAAAATTTTCTTCAAATATATTATATTGCGTTATATGTCCAAACAGTAGTTCCAAAAGGTAAGGAATCTCTATTGACTACCTAAAATCACTAAGTCTGTAAAGGCAATCGGAAATTGTTTTTAAGAAAAAAACTCAAAAAAATGGTTTAGTGAAAATTGTTTTTAAAAATCCTGGATGGACCCCTCACTACCTAAAGTCTGCGACTACCTAAATTTGGGGAGTGACTTAAGGAGAGAGAAAGAGGAGAGAGATAGAGAGAAAGAGGAGATCCTAATTCTTTGCATTTATAAATTTCTACCATTGATGTCACATGCATAAATGGCTGAAAATTCTAGAGACAGTATTTTTAGGGAAAAGGATTAAAGTGAATTTCTTCTTAGCTAACTAACTAACTAAATTCTTAGCAAACAAAATTGGGTCTCACATGTGCTTAGGTGTACACTTTAGGGAGCATTTTTTAGGTAGTGCACTAGAGATGGCCTAAAAACATAGACACATGACGCAATGCCATCGATTTGGAAAAAAACTTTGAATTACACCACCGGTGTAAAGAATGTTTTCTCATAAAATTAATCCTGCTCATTTTTATTGTAAGGGCATCTTTAATCTATGAGTTAATTATTCTATGGTCTTGGAGTACTCTCACGCAGCGTCTCAACACCTTTATCAACTATACATTCGTTTAGCGTTCTGTACAATGTGTGGAGGCTTATCAGTAAAATAAAAGTTTGAGTAAGAGTTTGGATTTGATATGAAGTACGCTAATCTATTTAAGGATAACCTATGATCTAAGCTTAAATTAGAATTAAGACTTCATTAATTGTAAAGTTGTTCATTAATCATTCTGATAGAGGCAAAAAATATATATTTGCAAAATTTATGTAAAAAAATTGAATCTTCGTTGTTGATTAGAATTTGAATGAAACTCAAATTAGTAAGAATTCGAGCCAAAGTTTGTAGACATTTTAAGAGCTTTTTTATTTAAAAAAATAAAAATAATTGTTAGTGTTGGTTCTGTTTATTTGTAATAATCACTTCAAATGAAGTTTGACTGGCGTATTTTTTTTTTTTTTTGTGTTGAGACATTTCACTAGATGAATTCTGAGTGTGATTTATTCACGTATTTTATAAGCAAAGGGGCTTTAAATTTTTGTTGTCTAGATAGTTACTAAACAGTAATATATATAATTTTTCTAATATATTTGTGATCATTAGAAAATTAAAAATAGTTTATGCATTGACATTAACACCAACAACATGAAAACATGAGAAATTGTACGATTGTCTAAAGTTTGTGTTTTGGGGAATAATTATAACCAAAACAAAAATCTCCTCTCCTACCATAAAAGTCAACGGTAAGTAGGGTTGTTGCAAATTTAACAAGAAAATATAGGAGTATATGGTGAACTAGGGTTTGCCCGTGTCTAAAGGCACGAAGCAACACGTTCTGAACATAGTTTATTTGAATTATGCTTCTTCTCTGGACGCGGGCCTCTGCACAGCAGCTACTGCGCACAATCACAGTCGTCCACAAGTGTTTTTAACGGTTCGGATTGAAAACAAATTGTTCGCGCGAACAATTCTTCTCCTTTGTTTGAAATTTAGGTCGTTCGTCCAAGCAACGGATGACCCAGATTGCGCGCAGCAGTTGCTGTGCAGAGGCTGCACAGCAGCAACCCCAGGTTCTTCTTCTCTTACTCGCAAATCATGCATGCTTCTCCTAGAAGTAGTGTTTTTAAAGAAGCTTTAAATTGAGTTCATCTAATAAATGAATTTAAATAATTATGGAACATATCCATTCAATGCAGCATGAAAAAATTATCCAAAAAATAGCACATTTTTTGTAATACCTTGAAATACCTAATACATGGACAAAAATCTCACATGAAATACTAAAACATAAAACAAACAAAAATGGATATCGAAAGAGGAGTGTGACAGAAATAAATTCACATTGAGGGCTTAACATAAAGTGAGACTATTTGCAAATTTCATACACGTGCCTTTAGCTACGCGTTGTCTTCAAGGATGTTGTTTCCAATGTTTATAGGTACGACGAATGCCTTTGAAACTTTCTCATCATCTCTTTTTGGAATGTCCATGTATCAAGTTGAATACAATTTCTCCATCTCGGAGCATGCACGACAATCCAGTTATTTTCTGGAAAAAATTCATGTTAATATGATATCACAAATAACATAAATTCAATTGAAGTTACCTCATTACGATGCTGCCATTGAAGCAATCTATTTGTGTGAATCATCCTCAAGTCCATTGCATTTTCAAAACCAATCATCTCATCTTGAAGTAAAACTAAAACAGTAGTAAATCACTTGAAAAGTTACATACTCCACTAAACAGACAAATTTATTTTAAACAATGTATATTTTTCGAAGCATCACACTCTACCTTACGCCATATTTAATTTTCTTTATATTTTTTTTTATGCAACAGAATCATTTATTTTCTTTATATTCACACTCTACTTTACGTCATATTTGTTTGCATCCGACATGCAACACATTTAAAAAAGGCGTAGAAGAAGGAATCACTCCATCAAAAAAGACTTAGACATAGTTAAACTCGTGCCATTTTACAAATTAGTGTAACCAAAAATCGATCATCCAACATGGGCTTCTCCATGATTGTTGGTCCATAAAATAATCGTCTCTCAAATAGAGTTGCACTCGTGTGTTTTCACACCAAATAGGATTCGCTTTCATTTTGATGGTACATCCATCATTCCATTGACTGGTCACACATTAAAATGAAAAGAAACAAAATTAAAAGAAAAGAAAAGAAAAGAAAACCTTACCACCAAAAGAAGCTCTAACAAATTCGTCACACGTCCATTGAATTAAACCTGCAAAAACACATTAACTTGAGGAAGATATATGGAGGAGGGGATTAAGGGGAACCCCAACTATAACTTGATGAACTTGACTATAATCTAAAACGTATAAAAATAAGAAACACAATGTAAGAGGTAAAAGAACTTAATCATAAGCAAACCTCGGTTAAAAAATGAAGGAGCAAGTATTGTATCATGCCCACTAAAAATATAATGAAAATTCAAGGTGCTCCGATGGTGATTTTGTTTTGATGGATTTGAAGCTCTCGCCTAGTAGAACAGCCTTCCCTTCTAGCTCTTGGATCGAATCCCATGTTACAGAGGGTAATTGTATTTTCTCTCGAAAATGCAACATATATATAGGTGGAAATTGCACTAACCCGCTCCAACTATTTATTAATGCCTCCACCAATTAACATATTTATTGTACTTAATTTTTAAATTTAAAAATAAATTAAAAAATTAAGTATTCAATGAAATAAATTATTATAGCTTCAAATTGTCAAAAATTAATTGACTTGAGTTCAATATAGTAAAGTTATTATAGGAAGAAAAAATAGTTTAATATAGTAAAATTAAAATAGAGAGCTTATTGACTTGCTAAAATATACTAAAAAAATGTTTTTAGGTTAAATTTGGTACAAAGTTTGATGCTCTTGCACTAATCCCCATTGGATTCATGACTTGTATCATATTTAACACTTCCCCATGTACGTCCTGTGTGATACGCTTGCATTGGCCCCAGGGACGGAGCCAGGAATTTCACTAGATAGGGGCGAATGTGTTTTCCAAAATACTTTGCAGGGGCAAGCCTATATAATTCACAGGAAATTTGTGATTTTTCTATAGAAAACTAGAGGATTTTTTTTTCTTGCAGGGGCGACCGCCTCTACTGGCCCCCCTCTGACTCCATCCCTGATTGGCCCTCATTTTCCAGGTGCTTGATCATCTGTTTGAGTGAAGTCTTTTTGTTTTTTTTTTTTGGTAAATTAGCTTGAAATTAAAAGGAGTTAAGCGAATGTACAGTCTACAAGGGGTATACCCAGGAAAAAAAAAAAATGTCTGGTGTTAGTTCTCGTACCGGTAAAATTCATCAATTTGTACTGGTTCTTGACTGAAAAATAAGTTGTTGTCCTCTGATGCACTAACTATGGTTTGGAACAACATTTTTAACAATGACGGAATATATATACGCCGTTTATCAAGCAAAAGAAAAACGAAGACGGTTATTTGGGCCAGAGTTGATGAGTTTGCAACCTGTTACATGGAAGAAAGATGAAGAGTGTTCTAATCTCAGAATTAGTATGTTTTTTTAATATCCGGTGTCTGGCAATTGGGGAGGCGGTAATTCACAAAGACTCAGCTTTCCTGGCTATCATGGACCCAAATTGGGACTTAAGACTCAGTTTTGCTTTGTTTTGTTTCTTTATCTATGCCAGTTTACGCACATGTCAGCTAATCCCGAGGCTTAAGGTTAACGAGCGGGAAAACTTCAAATGGCTTAAAGGGTTTTTTGCTTGCAAGGGGTGTCAAACCGGCAAGCTTAGGAGAGTACGTTCCTTGCTTGCTTGCTGCCATGCTCCCACTCAACCAAATCCTTCATGTTATGGCATATTATGGTTAAATTATTGTTTAACTGTTACAGGAAAAATGATCACAAAACCAATGTTGTTATGCTGGATCATAATTCCCTGCTAGTGTCAGAGATAACTAGTTCATTCTGGGAGAGCAATGGGATGTTAAAATTCATTCACACTTTTAGCTCTTGCTTGTTGCTTCCTTTTAGCACATTCCCTTGTACGTGATGTGGAACGCTTGCATTGGCCCTCATTTCTCTATATTTCGAACTTACCCATGAGTCTGTTCCCCAGGTGTTTGATCAACTGCTTGAGTGAACTCTGGTTTTAGTTTTCGTACCAGGAATCATATATTCTTACAGTTTCTAGATTAAAGTATCAAGTGTTGTCCTAAAGAGAATTTTCTACTAAACTTTGGGATGATTTTTATCAACTCCCCAAGGCATTTCATCGCCTGCCCAGTGCAGAAAGGTCAAGGAACTTGTTGAACTGATGACAGTGGAGCCGGCGACCTGAGTTGGATCCATAATCACGGTCCAGTGCCCAAGATGTAAAGGAGAACACATTGACGATGCTCTCTGATGCACTAATAGTGCTTTTATGGGGGCATTTGAACAATGACAGGATATAGATGGATTCTGTCAAGAAAAAGAAGAAGAAGATGAATTGGGACAAAGTTGAAGAGTTACTAGGCTATTTCATGGAAGAAAGATGAAGAGTAATGAAGAGTGTCTTAATGTCATATTGTAGTCATATTGCGCCAATGCACGGGAAGATTGATGACAGAACATACGGCATTATGCTGATCAAAATTCCCTGGTAGTGTTAGAGATGTTTGGTTCATACTGAGAGAGCTATGGGCTGTTAGAAATTCTTTCCACTTTTAGCTCTGTACTGTTTACTTCCTTTGTGATGACTGAAATAATTTAGAGGAGATATAGACTTCTGAATATTGCGAATGACTGTGAATTCAATCTTCATCAGGTCTATTTTGCGGGAGGAACTAATCTATTCTGATGAGAACCTTCCACTGCTCTTGGCCTTGAGTGATAATGGTAACTTTACTCTAAATTCTGGTTATGAGCCAGCTCCAATCCTACCTGTTACCCGGCAAAAACCAAAGGCTTCTACTTGGCTATGCTTGCATGGTAAGATTCTCAATAATTATCAAAGGTCCATTAAAAGTATGACCGAAAACGCCCATTGTCCTAGGTGTAACAAAGAGGTTGAGGACCTGAATCAAATTGGTCTAATTTCCCTATTTTGCAGGTCCCAAGAGAAGGTTTTCCAAATTGGAGGGAGTGGGAAATGATTGAGAATGCCAGAGATAGTAGTCAGAATTTCCTGGCAGTGCCTTGGAACTTGGTTTTTCTTGCAACTCTATGGTTTATTTGAAATGCCAAAAAATCTTTTGAAAACGGTGATTAGTGATTATCCTTATTGTATTCGGCTCATTCATAGATAAATGGAGGAAATTAAGGAGGCATTTAAGCCTCCTCTTGGGTCTTGGCATAACCATGTGAAACTAATCAATGGGTGTTTACTGATGGAAGCTCCAAAGGATCTGCAACGAATTCTCCAAGGGCTAAAGGTCGTTGCAGAGCATCAAATGGACAATGTTGAGCTTGAGTCAGATTCTGAAGCAGCTATCAAAGAAGGTCCAGTGCCTAATGCCCCGTATCTTTCTCTGGTGGGGGAATGCAAAAGTCTGGTTGCAAAGCTAGGGATCTCCATTATGCACATTCTTATAGAAGGAAACAAAGTCGCGAACAAGCTTAGCCAAGAGGGTTTTGCAAGAGTGTGACCGAATTATGTTCATTATTCCTCTGAATAATATCACAGATATTTCGCTGGGGATATGGCCTTGTGGGCGTTGAAAGTGGATGATCCTCTTTGTAGATTTCTTTTGTACCAGAAAAAATAACCTTATATTTGAATACAGAAAAGAGAAATAAAATAAAAGTCTGTAAACATCACAAGTGACTAAGGTTTTGGTCTACCTGTGATTAGTGAAAGTTTGGTTTGGGAGATCATGACAATTCTCAAGTGTTTAACCTCTAGCCGGCTTTTCAAGAACAGCGGACAAAAACTGCTCACCACCTTCTTTATCCGTCTTCTGCACCACCCTCCACAGCAGCTTCTTATACCCAAGTCTGTTGATTTCATTAAAGTACATCTTCATATCTTCCGTCTTACAAAAGAAACGGTCCACCCAAATTATCCCCTTGGGTCGGAGCACCCGGTCCCAATCAAACAATACAAATTGGAGGAGTTCCATCCCCATCCACCCGTCGAAGAACAATGTAGAATGAATAATGTCAAGTGTATTGTCAAAGAAAGGCAGTCTGGAGCCAATGGAGATGTACAGAGGAAGTAGACCCCTCAATGCTATCACCTCATTAAAGGGTGCCCCCAAGTTTATGGTACCAGAAGCAATGGTTACATTTTTCTCCCTCATGATTGCAGCAAAAGAGCCGGTTGTTGGGCTGAAATCAAGGCCAATTCGGATCTCCCCTGGTTTCAGCTTCAGAACTTCATCAACTGTGAACTCCGCTGATTCAGACTCATTGGTTGGAACTTCCCATGCTCTCTTCGACAGGTCGAAGCAATCAGAACATTTGTAAAAGCCTCTTTTGCCAATCGTTTCATTCGCAAAGAGACACGAGTAGTCTTTGCATTTATATTTGTTCCATAAAATGTTTACATCACTTGGGGGAGTCCAAAGAGAGGAGTTGAATGGAAGTGGCTTACTGTATTTTTTTGATGATTTTGAAAAGCACCTTCTTCTGGGTAGTGGCTCACACCCACCAAGTAGAAGCTTCTGAGCTAAGTCCCAATCATCTGGGCATGGACCATAGAGCTTGTAAGTCATGTACCGGTCTAGATGCGGTGCCATACCGTTACAACCAAGTCCAATAGATGGATTAACCGCTTCCAGCCCAAGGAAGTTCTTCTTCCCAGTAATCCTGTTTGGTTTGGGCAAAATATAGCTCTGAAGCTCAGCAGAGGTAAAAACTTTCCCGCGTGGCAATCCTTGCTCTTCTTCGCTCTCCTCCGGCTCGTTGAGATCTTCATCCACATTGCTCGTTTCATTCGTACTAGAAGAGTTTGTGTAAAAAGCTTGTAGACTATCTGCTAGCTTGTCCAAGGATAGAGCAATGTGGAGAACCTGATCTGAGAACTGGGATATCGAATTTGGTTCTGTGTTCTTGGAATGGAGCTGTTCTAAGAGTCTTCCCAGTTGGGTCTGCAAATCGGAGATCTGGGTATGAAGGGAATAAGGTACAGCCAATTGGGCACCTGAGTTTTTGGTGCCAAATTGGAAAATGAGGTTAGGGTAAGAGACTCTGGAATTGAAGACTATGATTGTGAGGGTGGTGATGAAGAGAAGTGGACATATCATTCTAACAGAAAAAAGCCTCCTGGAGTACATTTTGATGGCCTGGGATTTCTTTGTTTCTGCATTCCTAATACTGGTTTTTTCTTTGACTTTGATTTCTCTGAGGTAATAATGCTCATTTTGATTTAGATCACATATTCAGCAGTTGACCTAGGAAATGATTTCAGATTCTCTCCTTAAGTCATGTTTGCTTGTCCCCAGGTGCCTTTTCTCATTGTTTACTTCTTGTTTTGCCTTGGAGAAGTGCATAACTTAAAGTGAAAGCATCTTGATCTTTGAATCAGCTGCATTCTACCAAGTCAGTACACAATTTTAAATTTCAGCCCACATCCTTATTGTAACATCAAAGTGTACTAACATCATTTTTTTATTGCAACGAGCAGCCCGGGCTGACGATGCGTAAACGGATCTGCTCGGGCCTACCAGCTCGGGGAGATAAAATTGTAAATAGATTTGAAGTGCAGACATGCTTGCGACCACAACAGTATCTCAAGGGGAAGGATTGTTTTTTTGCTTGATGAAGCAACGGATTGTGTTATCAGTGAGTTTCATGATGATTTGGGGTTACATACCACAAATTAATGTCCATCTTATCCAAAAAAAAAAGGAGGTAAAAATAGCCAGCAGTACAAACAAAACTCAAACTCTAGTATTTAACGTCCAAACTTTGAGTTTTAAATTGAAGGTCCAAAATAATTAGTGTTTGGCGCTTGGTGGTGATTTTAATTTTTATGAGCAAAAAATTTTCTCCGGACTTTTGTTACTTGTGAAATTTTTGTTTAATAGAAAGAAGAACTTCACTTAATACTTTTTACGTGTATTACTTATTCGATTATATTCCACACACACACACACATATATATTATTACGTTGAAATCATGCACATTGTCTTGAAGTCATGCAATAAAGACACTTCATTCGAATATTGAGGTAACAAAATATGTAGTCCATGACTGTTCTAAGGAATTAAAGTATTAATTGCATTTAAAGAATAAAATTATAGTCTACTCATACAAAAGAAAGTTCCAAAACATGTCCCGAAAAAGTTCTAAAAGACTGGCCTTATAATTAAACCTCAAGGGAGATAAATGAAGGGGTAAAAAAGTAATTTCACATTTTCCATTAATATAAGTTAGCCGACAAGACTATCAGGGAAAATCAGTGCAATTTTAGAAACCTGAAGAGAGGTATCTGTTATTGTTAGAAACCTCAGGGGAGGTAACTGAAATTTACCCTATTTTTTTCATTCTCTAAAATAGAGGTTTGACGGGTGTTGGATTGGAGATGATGTTTTTATCCTTTTCGAATATTTTTGGGTTGTTCCATAAAATTAGTTTAAACTCAAAATTAATTTATTATGACAAGTCACCTTTTCACAACACATTAACCTAATTTCACTCAATAAATCAGTTTCATTGACTTGCTCAATTTAAGTCAATTTGTGAAACAATCCGTTTTCCTTTGACTTATTCAATTTAAGTCTGAATTCGGGTGAGTTTTCCATTTGATAAAATTTGCTAAAATTAACAGTTGATTTTAGCAAATGAGAAAATCATTTGTTAAAATATTTGATTTTATCTCACAAGAATTTTTGATTTTAGCAAAAAAATTTCCTCATTTTCTCAAATCATCTATTTATTTTAGCAAATGTTAATTTTAGCAGATTTTATCAAACGGTTAAATTCACACTACATGTTTGCAAGTTTTAATTCACTCTTGTCAAGATAACAATTAACTGTAAATATTTTGATCAAGCACCACCCAAAAAACAAAAATCCACCAAACAATGGTAACTTTTAGTCTAAAGCGTCTCGGGTTTCAGTCTTTCAAAGAGTTTTAGATAAGCTGTGATCGAATTTAGCGAGAAATGGAGCGTTGTTGGATTGCTTTTAGGTTGCATTGTTGGATTGCTTTGTTGCAGCTAGAAATGGAGCTTTTGGGCAATGTTTTAAGCCAATCCAAATCAAATTTTTGTGCCAACTTGCCTATCTGATGGGGATATGTATTCAAGGCTGTGTTTTCACATCATAAATTTCTGTCAAGCTCAAAGATCAAGTGGATATTATCACCATTTTTCAGTTAGAGAGGGGATTTTAAGCTCAAGGATTCTGCATGAAGGTCAGTAGAAGATGATAAACACATGCAACTTTTCTTAGAATGTACTCTTTTTCTGCATTTATAATGTAAATTTATAATAGTGCTTTGAAGCTCATACCGTAATTAGAGTACGTGGTGTTTCGAAGTGAATTATTTTTTTAAATTAATATTTTGAATTTGGGATTGTGAATTGTAGATTGCAGGTTTTTGTAGTATAACGAGAATGATATGTGGAAAGGATTTTTCTGTATTTGAACAAAAAAAAAGAAATGTGCATAATTAAATTTTGCAGAAGGGTTTTGTGAGTGAAATGGTGATTAGAAATTCAAAAAAGTCCTCAAGAGGTGATTTATACAGTGAATTTTGTTTCATTTTCCAAAATGTGTTTTGGATCCATTTTGGAATTTTCTCTCAGACACCCAAAATGCAAAAAAAGGAGGCCAAACATACTACTTTATAAAAGTTTCTTGTCTTGCTCTTTTTTCTTTTCAGTTGTGAGTACAAGTCTGGGGAATGGGCCACTGCCCTTTGATTTTCAAAGGAGGAGGCTGAGGTTAGATTTTTTTTGGATGAAATTGACATTATAATTGGCAATGAAACTTCCAAAGGAGAATATTTACACTTTAGCCACAGACTAGTAGTGTTGACTGCCGACTCTGAACTCGTTTCTGGTCTCCTCTGTCCCTTTTTATTGCCAATTATTTCTTCTGTTTCCAGTTTCAAATAATTTTGGTACTGCACCTTCTGTAGAAAAGAAACAAAAGGGGAGAAGATGAGTAGATGAAGTGAAGATGTGACTGAACTGCTATGTTAAAATGGAGAAAAAGGGATTCTAAGATGTAATTTTGATGCAAGGAATTTCAAGTAAGCTGATTCATTAGACGAGTTATTGTTCTTGAAAAGGTAATTTCCATTTTCTTTATGTGAAAACTGCATGTTGGATAGTTTATGTTGGTTTAAACTTGGGAGAAATTAGTCCAAGGTTTGTGATCTGGATGTGCTGATCCTATCAGTTTATGTTAGTTGGTTTGCATTCCAAAAGTGTAAGGGCTAGCAAATGTCCTTGAATTTAAAAACTGAATTTGGCAGGTGGAAATTGCTTCACTATAAAAAAGGACCCGATTTCTTTGCAATCCAACTCTATAGAAGCCTTTGCTGTTCTATCTTGGCCGTTCATCTCGACAATTAGTGGTCCAAATTTGAGAAAGTATATCTTACTTGTAGGATACTTTCAACAAATATGGTCAAACACTTTTGGATGGGTGAGATCACACAAACTGCCCTCTAGACTGCAGACAAGCCGTTTCCCTAAAAAAAGAAAAGGTGAAAATTGCACTGGTTTTATAATAGGGGATGATGTAGGGGTAGTTTTGTTCCTTTTCGCCAAAATAGAGTTCAGGCATCAATATGTTATGTTATGATAGATACAAGCGTGCATCGAGCCCACAGGAAGGGTTATGTTGATATTAGCATTACTGTAACACGTATTGTTGATTTAGTAAAAACTTATCATTTATGGATAGAATTGGTCCTAGAACGAATCTTCAAAATACACACCCACCGGCCACCGCAATTGAGCCATTAAATTCTGAGAGTCTGATTTGCATCATGAGGAATTACATTAGGCTAGATCCTAGAACAACATAATCTCATGAGGTTTGCCTAATGACGGTGTTGTTTCTAAAGATTTTGCTTTCCAGTTGAGAGTATCTTAAAACATGAACCTTAATCCAGACAAGTGGCTTTTGTAGTTCTGCCAATCTTTGTATTGGTAATCTGTATTTTATTTCGCCTTCTCTGCCATAACAGATTGTACTATGGAGCTCATGTACGATGGAACCATTGAGTGACCAGTCCATCATTTCAGTCGACTCTCGGAAAGAGCCAACTAAGTTGCTATTAAGTTGTTAGAAATTGAATCTTCTGTACTTTCTTGTGAGTTCTTCCACACATTTGTCGTCACTATTCCCTCTTCATTTCATAGCGTAACTGCCAAAAACATGCCAATGCGCTGTGCTCCTGTGTCAGTTCTCATCCCTCTCTTCTTCTTCATTCCTCAATTTATACTCAGTATCGCTGTTAACTTACCCACGCCTTATTCCCCTATTGATAATCTGGCCATCAACTGTGGTTCTTCGGGCAACTTGATCACACATGATGGCCGGGAGTGGATTGGAGATATTGGCTCAAGATTTTCCCAGTTGAAGCAACGAAAAAGTAAGTCAGTGACCTCAAAAGCCTTTCGCCAATTTTCTGATGCGGTCCATCATGTTCCGTACATGACTGCTAGAATCTCTCGTTCTCAATTCTCCTATACATTTCAAGCATGTCCTGGCCAGAAATTCATCCGCCTCCACTTCCATCCAGTGTCATATCCCGGCTTCGAAAGGTCCAGCGCCATTTTCACTGTAAAAGCTGGCCAGTACACCCTACTTAGCAACTTCAGTGCTTCCCTCACAGCTGATGCTTTGGGGTTGAGATCTTTTGTTAAAGAATTTTGCTTGAACGTGGGTGAAAGTCGAGCCTTAACCATATCTTTCTTTCCATCTCCTGGTAGCCCTTCTGATGCTGCATATGCTTTTATCAACGGAATAGAGATCGTCTCCATGCCTACCGGTCTTTATTACACCCAAGGCAATGACCCTGGTGCCTTTGTCGTCGGCCAGACCTATCGATTCTATATTGAAAACAGCACTGCCCTTGAGATGATTCAGCGTTTCAATGTTGGTGGGAGCTCAATCTCATCGGTTGAAGATTCTGGTATGTTCCGGGAGTGGCCTGAGGACTCAAGTCACCTGATGGAATCTACTGTTGTACCAATAAGCACGACTGTTCCAATCAAATACACTAGCATACCCACATACATAGCGCCTCCAAAGGTTTACCAAACAACCTGGTCAGTGGGTCCAAACAAACAACCCGGCCAGCTGAACAATTTTACCTGGAAATTGCTTGTTGATTTGGGTTTCAGATACCTCATTAGGCTCCATTTCTGTGAGCTTGAATATGCAATAAAAGATAGTGGCCAGAGAGAGTTCTGTATCATCATAAATGAGCAGATAGCTGAGGCTTGTGCCGACATTATCAAATGGAGTGGTGGAATAGGAGTTGCAATATACAAGGACTACGTAGTTAAGATGGAAGGAGATAGAATGGAGGGTAAGCAGGACCTAATCATAGCTATACGGCCTCACTGCCCTGGCAGGAGAAGTAAACATGCTATTGACCCAATTTTAAATGGAGTAGAAGTATTCAAGTTGAGCAATCTTGACAACAATCTGGCTGGTCCAAACCCTGAATTCTTGGCAGATAACAAGACATCGAAGGAGCCAATGCTGGGAAAAGTACCGTTAATTTTTGAAGGCGTGAAGGTGATAGTAAATAGGGTGATAATTGTCATTACTCTTTTGAACATCATTGTTCACCAGCTATGTATGTGGGCAGAAAACTCAGGTAAGAAAACCATCTCAAAGTCTTCTCGCAAGGAAATTAGCCGTCGCTTTTCACTCTCTGAGATACATTTCGCAACCAAAAACTTTGATGATGCATTCATCATTGGTTGTGGTGGATTTGGAAAGGTGTATAGAGGGATCATCAATGAAGGGACCACTATTGTTGCCATAAAGCGGTTGAATTCCTCGTCCAAGCAAGGGGCTCATGAGTTTTGGACTGAGATTGATACGCTTTCCGAGCTCCAGCACACTCATCTTGTCACTCTGATCGGCTATTGCGACGACTGCCAGGAGATGATCCTTGTGTACGAGTATATGGCTCACGGGACACTTGCTGATCATATTTACAAAAATAGGAGAAAAGCTGATGTGATTTCTAGTCTAACGTGGGAAGAAAGGCTAAGTATTTGCATTGGTGCCGCGCGTGGATTAAACTACCTTCATGTGGGTACCAATCTAAGAGTCATACACAGGGATGTGAAGAGCACAAACATTCTATTGGACGAGAACTGGGTAGCAAAGATGTCAGATTTTGGATTGTCGAAAATGGGTAATACAAATCAGTCTGGAAGCCATGTTAGCACAAATGTAAAAGGCACATTTGGGTATTTAGATCCCGAGTATTATTCAACCCACAGACTTACCAGGAAATCCGATGTGTATGCCTTTGGTGTAGTACTGTTAGAGGTGCTGTGTGGGAGGCCAGCCGTGGATATGAAACTCGAAGAGGAGCAACATAGTCTTGCGTTATGGGCCCAACGTTGCATTAGAGGGGGAATAATTCATCAGCTCATTGATCCACATTTGAAAACTCAAATGTCGCCTTATTGTCTCAAGGTGTTTGTGGAAGTTGCCATGAAATGTCTACATAATTACTCGAAGGACCGGCCTAGCATGGAAGATGTGGTGGGGAGTCTTGAGCTTGCATTGGCGGCACATAAGAGCTCAAGTTCTTGGACAGAGAAGGAGGCTATCAGCATTAATGGTGGGGCAGACAATGAGCAAATTGTTTGTGGGCTGAACAATGAACCTCTTTCTGTAAAAAGACCCAAATCAACAATCGCAAAGTTGGTTCAAAGCCTTTTCCTACCAGCGCCTCAAAAAAACGCTGGAATTGAAGGTATATAGCAGCGCCTTGGAAAAACGTTTCTAGAAAGGTAGTTACAGCTAAAGGTAAGGATCTGCAGGGGAAGAAGCCCAAGGATCACGGTTCGGACTCGTCTGCTGGTGGGTCATCATGGTGGTGGCCATGGAAACCCTCTACGAATAGTACCAAAAAACCAAATGGAAGACGTTTTCCACCACTGCTGGAGGATCTATGCCGTCATTTTTCCCTAGCTGAAATTCAAGCAGCCACCAACAATTTTGATTGCAATCTCATTATCAGACATGGTTCAATAGGTGAATTATATAAAGGGAATATCGACAATGGAAGTCTTGTGGTTGTGATTAGAAGGCTTAAACCGGGATCACATTTGGCACGCCAATGTTGGGATAAGGTGGAAATCCTTGCAGAGCTCCATCACATCAACCTGCTTTCTCCAATCGGATACTGCAGCGATGGAGGGGAAATGATCCTGGTGTACGACTATCTGGGCAATGGATCTCTGCATGATCATCTATTTGGAATGCACAATGATCCTCTTCCATGGAAAAGAAGGCTTGAGATCTGCATCGGTATTGGACAAGGACTACAACACCTTCATGCGGGTACGAGGCATACGGTTATCCACTGTGACATCAAGTCTGCCAATGTCCTGTTGGACCATAATTGGGTGCCTAAATTTTCATTTTTGAAATCCTCCATTTTACTGGAACCTAGCAGCATGGCAACTGCTGAGATTATTGGTGGCACTTTTGGGTATGAGGCTCCAGAGTGTATAAAGGATCCTGTGACTGAAAAAATTGACGTATACTCACTTGGTATCGTGTTGCTGCAAGTACTATCTGGTTTGGACGTCTCGGGTACAAACTGGACTTCGGTAGACTACTTCAGAAGTTGTGTGAACAGGAAATGTGTTGATCCCACCGTTCTCCAGTACAGGCATTTGGTAAGCTACTTCAGAGGTTGCATAGACAGGAAGTGCATTGTTCACATCATTGATCCCTACCTGATGGGAAAAATACCACCAGAATGTTTTTGGGTATATGTCAAGGTATTATGGAGTTGCTTGCATTACCAGGGGTTCAAACGGCCGTCGATGGATGACGTGGTGCGAAGGCTCCAGCTCGCGCTGCAACTGCTGGAGACTTCAGGTGATAATATACGGTTCGGTGGTGAATCCGAGGTTGACAAAACAGATATGTCATACAAGGAGGTGGTAGCTCAGGCTTACAACGACGCCTTGTTTAGTGACAGTAAACCCTTTTTCATCGACAGTGATTGCTTCGCCCCAAGTACCAGTCAGTTGGGACGAGCTTCCCGAGTTCCATTTAATCTATGTAAGAAGCATTCTGATTACTGTCCATGTAATCTATCTCGCTAGCACCAGATTCAGAGGACGAAGAATGAATTGTAAAATAGCATGGAAAGGGTTTTCCGCAAATGCATGGATGTGTAGCTGTAGTGGAATGTGTTCTTCTGACTGTTCGCTTTTCCTTTCTGATATTCATGTTTGTAGTGAGATGTATTGTGTCTGCTATGATTAGTGTTATCTTAGAAAGTAAAACGATCAGAAAGTTCATGAATTCCTGGCAGGTCGTTTTTGTACCAAAAATATAATTTATAAAACAAGGAATTAACAAGTATTCCGTAAAACAGTAGTTGAGTCCGAGATCATCCATGGGGAATGAAATTTGAATGAAGAGCTAAGTTGTTGTAGATTCAATTAATTCGGAGAGAAAAGGAAGTTTGGATTTGAATGATTAAACTGAACTACAAAAGCAATAAAAGGGTTTGAAAGCAGGAGAGAGAAGAGACTAGGGTTTTCGATTTAACCTACCCCTCGTATCGTGATCATAATAGAAACTAGGGAAACTCAACATGAAGAAGGGTAGCGATCCCTACCGATAATCGTCAAGAGAATTCACAAGACCCGTACACGTAAAGACTATCTCAACATCGCACGGATCTTCTCACCGGACTTAACGGGCGGCATAACCCGTCTTACGTCGTATAGCCTATATCTCAGAGACTATCCTGGAGCATTGAAAACTGATATATTACGGTGCCTGATATCATGAATAGAAACACGCAAAATAGATGGGAAAAATAATAACTTTCATAAAAATATGAATCATCCAAAAAGCTTGTTGAATAAAAACCCTAGAAAATCAACACAATCATACTACTCGGGGATAAAGTATCCTTGTTACCCTAGCCAGAGCGTTTAGCCGATCATTGAGAAGTTGGATCAGTCGGACTCACAGCCGTGAGCCCTGTTATGCCTCCAAAAGAGCCTCCTCTTTGTTCTGAATCTCCACCGATCTATATAGGCAACACAATTACTATTCCCTCAGACTATAATTAGCAGGCCCTCCTTTTAATTGCCGACATGCTCAATTCCCAGGCACTTGTTATCTTCCTTGGGCTTTAACAAATTCTCTACACCAAGATTTCACATTAGCAACCAAACCACTTAATAAGCCCACCAGCAGATTACTCAATATCACCCAATAAGCTAATCTATTGCCTACGTTGTATTTGTTGGGCATTCCTTAATTGCAAACTGCTGCGATGGCTCATGTTGTTATATACTCGTTTTGTTTTCCTTTGAGCCTTCGACTTTCTCGTGACACCTTTTACTCATCGCTTTTAGCTCCAAACAATATCTAATGGCTTCGCAAGTCCTGAAACGAGAAAACAAGTATCAAACTCCAAGTCATATGCTAAACGGATATAACAAGCATAAATTAGGGAGCATAAATGGGCACATTTCCACACCTATCAATTACCGATTCGATTCTTTTAGAGAACATAAATGGTTTGCACATTTCTTACACCTTTCAATTTCCACTGATTCGATTCTTTTAGAGAATAAACTAGATATTTATTTTTGATAACATGGGATTGGCAAATTTTTATTATTTACTGTCAACATGTTTCGTTTTCTTTGATGTAATTTCTGTTTTCAGACACTGTGTTGCTTTTTGTCCTAAAAATAGCTTTCTGAAGTTCTCTTGTTTCCACTATCAGAAATTACAAAAATGAAACAAAGAGGTCCATTTATCTTAGATCCTACAATTTGATAACATGGGATTGGCTATCAATGTTATGTTTATTAAATAGAAGACTTTTAATCTTGAAGATTGTTTAGCTTTTGGCTTAAATTATTTATTGTCTTTTAATCTTGCAAATAATATGGCAAATAAAATCTAAAAAAAGTAAAGAATTTTAATGGCATTCAGCTGTTTTTTGTTTAGACTATCCCCAACCCATACTCTTAAGATTGATTTTTCCCCTATATCTATATTTTGGAGGAAAGTAAAAGAGCCCATACTCTTGAACTCTCCTCCATTTGGGAGGATGAAGTCCAATCTTTCTTTATTGGAGGATAGAGGAAAAAATGGAGGATCTTCTCAAAAAATGAAGTATAGTATCCTTTGATTTAACATTTAATTTTATGCATTTATATTTTGCAAAATTGTTAGTTGTAGATATTTTAATACCTTTAAATATAGACCAATATCGAATACATTTTTTTATAGTAGAAGTCGAAAAAACACTATGTTTGATTTTGGAGGGCTAATGAAAAATGTCATACTCCCTCCATCCTTTTTAAATGTTTTGCTTGGTAATTCAACTTATTAAAGAAACATCATCATTACACCTTTGACATCAACTCTTACCTCCACTGTACACCTCTCATATCAACTTTTATCTCCACTTTTCAAAATTATTTTCCACTTTTACCCATTAACTTTTTAAAAGGGCAAAATATTAATTGTACAAACGTTTACCCATTAACTTTTCGAAACACACATTTATTAAAAAACATCCCAAAATGGAATAGTCTACTTTTATTTGGAGACGGAGGGAGTATGAGTTTTGGGGTGTTTCTTGTAAAAAAAAAAGGATTGGGTCGGAGTTGTTAATGAATAGTACTCTCTAAAATTCTTACTCTCATACTCTAATAATAGTTATTTGAAGGGTGTTGGGTTGGCTCTCATCCTTTTTGAATATTTTAACTTCTCTTTGTTTGTTTCTAATTTTTAAATTTCATTATTGTCAAAGATTACAACTAATAATAAATATTTTGATAAAGAGCTATAAACAAATTTCTCTAAACACTAAGAATACCTAATGTTATCTTGGTTGCATTTTTGGATTGCTTTGTTGTAGTGAGAAATGGAGTGTCATTTGTTCCTTTGTGGGATGGAGGTTTTGGTCAATGTTTTCAAGCCAATCCAAATCTAATTTGTGCCAACATTCCTATTTGATGGGGAAATGATTTCCGGTCTGTTTTTACATCATGAATTTCTGCCAAGCTCAAAGATCAGGTGGGTAGTTTAACCTAAGTCCAAATAATTCGTGTGCATGTCCATGAATAAGAGCACGAGCACGAGTGTGAAAACGTCTTGAATCACATCTCAAATTACTGAAAGGGTGATTTGAGAGTGCCAGAGCAGTGTGAGGATTGAAAACGGGAGCGCAGAGCATTTTGAAGGATTATGTGACTTAACTATTATCATCATTGTTCAGGCAGAGAGGCGATTTAAAGCTCAAAGATTCGGCATCAAGGTCAGTAGAAGATGTACACATGCTTTTATTTGTTCAATTTAACCCATGGAATGGGATAGCCACTATGAAATTTATTCAGTCAAAAAATAAAAAGTAATGCAGATAGTAAAAAGAAGGGTGTGGAAACCAATCCTCCTTTTGGTTGCAATATATGTAGTTGTATGACACACACTTGCATGCCTACTCAAGAAGATTGATAGGCCCGCACGAACCGCAATCTGTGCCTTTAGAGTTTTTGTATTTATATGTTCATATTGTTTAAATTTCATTAGTATGTTGGATTGTCTTGTCCCTGCTCGTCTTGAAAATCTTTTTCTCTCTTGCTTTTGGGTATCCACTCAAGTTGTTCATGGTGATGAAAATAAATATGGGGGATGGAGTAGTTTTATAAGAAAGCACATTTCTTTTTTTGTAGTATACGATGCATATGCTGCAGAAACGGATATGAAACACTATGTACAAAAGCAGGAGCCATATGCTGCATCCTTGATATTGTTCTTTTATACAGTTCTGAATTGTCCATTGAAGCTACGATCACTTTAGGTTCAAACATATAGGGTACTTAGAATACATGGTGTTCAGGAGCAAACTAGGGTAAATCACCTTAGACACCCCCTATACTATACCTCTTTTATCCAGACACCCCTTGAACTAAATTAACCTACGACGACACCTCCTCAACTATCGAAAAGGTTCAAAAGCCCAAACTACGTTAAAAAGACTACAAAAAGACATTTATGCCCCTTATATCAATTCCCTCCTACACTTCATCAATCTCCCTTCTCTCTCTACACGTATACATCCATCTCAGCCATATATGTATATATATATCCTCACTCCTCATCTCACCTAATCTTTCCCCTCCCCTTCCCATCTCGTGTTCTCTCTCCCCTCACAACAGCCCTCCCAACTCCGGCGACTCGTCTCCAGCGATCTCCTCACTGTACCTGCCAACAGTTATGCCTCCACCACCACCGTCAATGAGGCCGCCATTTTATGGGGGAAAAAAAGATGGATCAAATTTTTTATGTTGATTGTAGATTCAGATTTTAATTACGCCAAAGCATTTTCGAGTTTGCCAGATATCTTTTGTTTAAACATGTGCGTGTTTCACTTTCTGTCTCTGTAGAGTCTCTCTCTCTCTCTCCAAAATCGTACGAATGGTGAACTCTGGTACAGACGACAGTGAACTCGGCGAGATTCAAGGGATTTAGGAATTGATTGGAGGGCTAGGAAATCAATTGTGTCTGATTTAGCAAACGTTAATGAAATACATTGAAAAATGCATAGCAAATTAGATAAACCCAGTAGCAATATTTTCCTCTGCGTTTTTTGTTGAATGTGAAGCAAAGGAATACAGTAAACAGGTGGTGATTTGGGGGAATTCATAGGAGAAGTTATTGAACGTCTTGGCGGTGCTTTACCCAGCAAACTATTATGTTTTGGATTTTAGGTTCTGAATTGAAGATTAAAGACTTTGAAATTATGATGAGAATCTGTAAATGTTTGGATGATATGTACATAATAGTTTTGCAGAAGAATTTTGTGATTGAAAATATGATTAGAATTCAAAAAGATTTGGGTCGTTACAAATGGTATCAGATCACAGGTGGAAGATCCTAAATGGGATCGTGTGGGTTTTAGGAATCTGTAATATATTGAAAATTATAAGTTTGGCTCGATGTTATTGGAATAATTGTGTGTGTGTGTGTGTGTGTGTTTTTTTTCCCGATAGTACCTGTTTTGGAGAGTGAAAAAAAATTTGAAAAGAAATTGGTAGGCTGTGTGACCTGTTTTGGATCAAGATAAAGGTTGGGCAGCTTAAGAAGAAAACAATCTGAGGAGGAAATGTTTTTTGAAGTGTTCTACTATTTGAATTGTGTTTGTTATTATTATTACTAGTGGTTTTGTTGTATTATGAAATGAATACAGATCCTCAAGGAACTGTGGCACGGAATTTTTTTTTGTTGTTGATGGTTTGTGAGTTTGATATCTATGTGGGTGTACTTATTTATAATTGGGAAAGGATTTGATATTGTGCTGAGTTATCGTTTATGCTTATTGTGGAGCATATATATGGGAAAAGCGATTTTAAAGAAGGGAACTAGTAAGAGAAGGTGAAAACTGAAAAGTACGAAATATTTATAAGGTAAATTATGGAAAATATTGGGTTTTTGTTGTTTAGTCTGTACAATTCTATTGTGGGATTCGGTTGTTATAAATTAGTGGTGTTAATGAGTCGATCATTCATTACTTTTATTTAGAGGTACTTGAGGATCCGGGTCGTTACATGTCCACTACGTGGCAGAATGTCATTTTGCTTCCCAATACCTTAAATTAGTTTAAGAACAAATTAATGCTGCACAAAGATATTCTAATAATGCACAGGGATTCACCAATCTGGCTAATAATCCATCTTCCAATGCTTATAATCCGGGTTGGCAAAATCACCCTCATTTTCTTTGGAAGCAAAATCAAGGCGATTCTTAACCCAGCAAAATAGGTCCGCCTATCCCAATACTTTCAATTCGGTGGCCTATCGTCCTCAACAGCCGTATCAACAACCATCTCATCCACCACCTCAAAGACCGGACAAGAACGGCTAATGCTTTCTTTACAGTATAACTTAAAGAATATCCCATATTCAACGATATATAATCAACCAGTGAGCTGTAGCTCAGTTGGTATCTCCTGGCTCTCCCCACGTGGGAGACCAGGGATCGAGCCCCATTGGGGGCGTTGGAGTTTCAGGGTTATGGATAGCCTATGTACTCGTCTGTGGTTGACATTACTAACATCTCTCCTAAACTATGGCAAAAAAAAAAAAAAAACGATATATAATCAGGAGGCAATGTAGTGGGAACCCACATAAACTTTACAACTTGTAATTTGCACTCAATAGTAAAAGGAAAGGACAAAGAATACCAATTTATCTGATGATTAAATATACCTGAAATTCATCTGAAAAAACATCTTTCTCCCCCTCTTTTCAACACAGGTTCAGCCACAAAGCTTCACTCCCTCAATTTCATCTTCGACAAGGGTACTAGGCACTTTTTTTTTTGCCTGATAAAAGAAGAAAAATAAAAGTTAATTCAGAATTGGAAACAGAAGAAAATCGCCAATAAATATATATGTATCTCAATTCTCAAGTACCTCAAATTAGAAAGTAGAATAGCCTGAATGCCTGATGTGGGTATGGCTGCCTGAGAAGAAAGTTAACTCCATTTGTACTTGTTCAAGCGACAACGCGGAGAAGACATTGGACTTGGTCATTCTAGAGTCAACAATGGGTGAGTAGAGAGAGAGAGAGTTGGTTTCGTGACAGAAGAAAAATCTCAGGGAAACTTCTTCGACTACATTTATTGATATCTTGAATAATGTCGGGCCCATTTCTGTGGAAATCTGAGGGCAAGGGCTCATTCCCTTGACCCATATGCGCGTAGAAATTAACCATGATGATATAGATTGATGGGCTACCTGTTTAGTCTGAGGTGAGTTTCCGAATGGATTTTATCAAAATTTGATAAAATCAAGCCTTTGATTTTATCCATTCGGAAACTGAGTTGATAAAATCTTAGATTTTTGCATTAAAAAATCTAAGATTTTATCAACTCAGTTTCCGAATGAATAAAATCAAGGCTTGATTTTATCAAATCTTGATAAAATTTAGATAAAATCCATTCGGAAACTCACCCTGAATAATGTCGGGCCCTTCTCTCTCTCTCTCTCTCTCTCTCTCTCTCTTCTATAGCTCTCTCTAATTGGCATGGCGAGATTTGTGAATGAGGATTTTTCAAGAAAAAATTTGTTCACCCCTTAGCAAAGGATGGTGAACAAAACTCTCACCCTCATTGGTTGAAATGATGTGGGGTCCATAAAATCAATGCATTTTTTGGTAAGCATGACATCACTTTATGGTGGGATCCACACTATTTTTGGTAGACCCCATATCATTCAACAAATCAGGGTGAATGTTTTGTTTACCCTCTTTTGGTGAGGGTGAACAAATTTTTTTCCGGATTTTTCTGCTTAAATACTCTCATTTACAATTGGCAACTACTCCTGTTTTGAAACATTTTGTAAAATTACTGTGCTATGCAAGAGGTGCACAACACGCGTGCTGCACGACAGGTTTGGGGCCATCCCGGGTCCCATTGTTTGATCCAAATCATTCGTTTTGTTCGTCCCGTCAAGTATGTAGTCCATGCAAAAATTCAGGTTGATCGTACATCGATAACTACTTGATCGTTGATCATTTTTCTTGAAAACGAAAAACTAAAGTAACTGTTGGAGGTAATTTTTTTCTACAAAACTAAAAGCTAAATGGTCACCGATCAAGTAGTTACCGATGTCCGTTTAATATGAATTTTGGCATGACCGACATGATCGATGAGACAAAAAATGAACGATTCGGATCAAACAACGGGACCCGGGGTGGGCCCCATACCTGTCGCACAGCACAGTCCTTGCTCCGCAACCAGGAGCAGGGACTCTGTTGTGCACGGGGTGCACAACATGCCTGCTGCGCGACAGGTTTGGGGCCATCCCGGGTCCCGTTGTTTGATCTGAATCGTTTGTTTTGTTCGTCCCGTCTAGTATGTCGTCCATGCAAAAATTCAAGTTGATCGTACATCGATAACTACTTGATCGGTGATCATTTTTCTTGAAAACGAAAAACTAAAGTAATTGTTGGAGGTAAATTTTTCTACAAAACTAAAAGCTAAATGGTCACCGATCAAGTAGTTACCAATGTCTGTTTAATCTGAATTTTGGCATGACCGACATGATCGATGAGACAAACAAAATGAACGATTCGGATCAAACAACGGGACCCGGGGTGGACCCCATACATGCCATGCAGCGCACGTGCTGTGCATCCAATGCACAACACAGTCCTTGCTCTGCAACCATTGCGTTAATTAATTCTAAACGCAATTATAGTCCGCGTTTTACGTCGACGTCCACCTGGTAGCCACACCTGTGCCAAGTGGAGGCAATGGACAATTGTGCTAGGGCTTTAATACTGAAACGCTACGAAAATTTGCGTTAAAAGTTAAATAAAACGCAATGGACGATTGTGCTAAGGCTTTAATACTGAAACGCGGTTGAATCTTTCGTTTTATCTCACTTCGATCTTCACTCTCTATCTTCCTCCCTTCAGGTGATTTGTGGCAACCGTCGTCATCCGCCGTTGAAGAATCCAACCATCTCTCTTGCTCACCGTTCTATATTCCCGTAGGTACTCTCTCTCTCTCTCTCTCTCTCTCTCTCTCTCTCTCTCTCTCTCTCTCTCACTCTCTCACCGTTGTTGGGTATTGATCTTGGGCATCACAATCTGTAAAAATAAAAAATATACCTTGTATAGATCTTGTTTCCATGTAAATTTATCTTTCTCCTTCGAATTTTTGTTGTTGTATTGTTGATGTAGTTCCAATTCTAGGAGGCTTTGTAATTTTTGTGGTAGTTTGATGCCGATCCCTTAATTGTTCATATTGCTCCTTAAAACTGTTCCAAACTGTTGCAAATTGTTGTGGTAGTTAGATACTCCCTCTGTCCCAAATTATTTGCTCCTTAAAACTGTTCATTTTTTACTCTAAAACTAATGTATTAACATGATTGTTTTGTTTCAAATTTTTTTATCACCAATTTGAAGATCTTATTGAAAAGAAAAATTAAAATTGGTAGGGGTCCCATGTAAATATATGGTGTTAGAGAGGTCTGGGGCACCCAGGGCACTGAACTGAATAGCTTTTCCCAAAGGCAATCTATGCTTATCCATCCCAATGTAATTTCTAGTGATAGAAGAAAATTAAGAACTCATAGATAGAGATATAACAATATTAGTCTTTACAATTCGTACAATTGATGTCACTTCCCACCGCATAAACGCAACATGGAAAATTGGACCATTATGGACTTAACCCTCAAAAGCAACGGGGGATTCTATTAACAACAGTTGATTGGCTGAATTCAGCTCACTGAAATTTAACCAATTTTAGGACAAATTACCCTCCTTGGTGTTGGTGTATAAATTTAGTACAAACAATCACACATTATCATACAACCCCCCAAATCTTCTTCTTCTTCTTCTTCTTCCTTCCCAACATTATCATCTTCGGGGAAAGAAAAAAATGTTGACTTAGGGCCAGCCTTCACCCACCATTATCATCTTCTCTTCTTCTTCTCTTCTTCTACACCTCCCACGTTAAACCCTAAAATACATTCACCCCAACCCCATTCCTTACCTCTCTCTCAATGGAGAACCCAATGGAGCAATCAATGGAAGGTTCTTCCTCTTCCATTGGTCCGCTACCAGTACTCTCATATTTTGAAATGGAAGAACACCAATAAGGCTTGAATTTTTTTATTTCAAACGGCATGGGGGTCGACAAGGAAATTTATGGGAAGGAAATGATGTTTTGGGAGGCAAAAGCACCACAAGAGATAAGACCCAGATTTTAATTTTTTGTTTTGGGAGACAAATGTAATTTTCTTGGTTCCTCAGACTCAAGAATCAGAAAACATCTAACCAGGGCCGGTCCCGATGTTTGGGTTGCCCAAGCCCGACTATAAGCTTGGTTGCCCACTCATAAAAAAAATGTTACATTGTGCTTTTAGTTTGAATTACATTAAAAATATAAAAATCAAAATGTAATCCTAGTTATAGTGCCTTATGAATTCTTCTTGATTTTTACTATATCTGAGAAGGATACACTTTCCCTTCTTTGAATAATCAGTTCTTTTCAAGTAAGTCGGGACAATGGCCGATTTCACATTCTTGGACCAAAAAATAAAGGTCGGGATCCAAGAGTCTGAGGAACCAAGAAAATTACATTTGTCTCTCTCAAAGAAAAAATGACCAAATATGGGGTCAACCCTAATATTTTGAAGGCTTAAAGTGAATTTAAAAAATGCGCCCTTAGTTTTGGAAACCAAATCCAAATAGGTGGCTTCTATAAGGTAAACAGATTAACAACAAAGTACCACTCTAGTGTTGTCTCTAACTAATCATTTTATCAACTTTACTCTCGTAAGAAAAGTTATCAAAAAACTCTTGTAAGAATACTATCTTAACAATAAAGATTATATATTTTATTTCTTTACATGTAAGTAAATTCGATTTGAAAAGTTAGGAGTAGAATAAAAATGAACTAAGTGAGAATAAAAAATATTTATAAAAACATTTAAATAATGTTCAAAAGATTTGAAACTTGGATTCTACAACCGTGAAAGCCTAATAACATTTTTGTACTAGTTGTGTAAAAGGTACGTACTATATTTTATCTACAATATAAATCCAACTGAAAAATAAGGTCAAAAATCAAATGTCCAAAAATGAAACCACTAAGACTTGAACCCTGTCCACTAGGGAAGTGAGAACATGCGCATACCACCACTAGCAGGTTTCACCTTGTGATAAAAGCCGGAGTAATTAGTATATGATATATATCTCTTCACTAATTTTTTTTAAATTTTTTTATTGGTTGCCCCTCCCCGGGGGGTTGCCAAAGCCCTGGGGCTTGCGGGGCTTACCCCGGGGCCGGCCCTGCATCTAACCGAAAGTGGGCTAATCCATATACATCAACACTACTATCTCCTTGTTTATGTTTTTGGGAGGACTTTTGAGATCCTTATAGCTTTAAAAGATGAACGGTTCGGGTTATAAAAAGAAATATCTCCAAAACATTCATTTAATGACCATTGTAGAATTGAATCTAAGCATTTATTTTAGTTTTCACAAAAAAACAAAGCGTAGGACAAAGCTTGACATTGCACTTAACTTTTTCTTCATATTTTTGCAGGAAAAAAGGTAGACTCCCCACTCACTCCCGTAAATAGCACCATCCCCGAACCTAAATCCTGGCTCCATTGACTGAAGTTGGAATTCTATAGAAGCAACAAAATCTAGATGAACACCACTACCCTGGTAGCTCTAGTTAAGCTCTAAAAAAGGACAGAGGAGGACAATCTTCCAGGATAGAATCAGGGACAGACCCTGAAATTTGTTCGGGGTTTTTTTTGCATTTCGCATAGATGAAGGGGTGAGTTGGGACGCTTTTAAAGGTTAGGGGGTCTCCGTGGAAAATGAGTAAAGATGAGGGAGTCTCTAAGAAATTTAACCTTTATTTATTTATGTAGAAATCAGAGGCAATTACACGTTCCCCTTGACTCGAATCTTATTTATACAACACCTCGAAGGTTAAAAAAGAGTTGCAGCAAAAGGATCTAGATGTTTTTTCCGATAGGATGGAACTCAATGGCCTTGAAAGAACTCCGTGGAGAAAATAGATTAATGTAGCCGGCCTCAATATAATTGGGACTTGAGGCTCATTTTGGTGTTTTTAGAGAGAAAGGAACTGGTTTGAGTCGTATTACATACCGAAGTATTATCTGTAATTAAAATGAGGCTCATCATCGGTGATCAGTAGGACAAGGTATGATTTGGTTGTTATAGCATCACATCAATATCAGGTTGGAAAGATGATGCATCGGGCCATAAATCATGGCCTATTTCTTTAGCTATTGTCTTTCAAAAATGATACATACACACAAAAAATACCCACAAATTACCCACACACTCATACAAGTGTGTGGGCTCCACACACACTTGCACATCTAGTGTGTGTGGAGCCCACACACTTGTGTGAGTGTGTGGGTAATTTGTGGGTATTTTTTTTGTGTGTATGTATCATTACTGATTGTCTTTTTGTCCCCTTTTACCTTTAAAATTCTTTCCCCAGTTAGAGCATCCTTATCAGAAGAACCAAAATTTTCACCAAATTTAACTTCAAAAACATCTTTTATAAATTAGAAAGTCACTTTATCAAAAACTCACAAAATCAGACTCTCTATTTTAACTTTACTATATTAAACTATTCCCCTCAAATCTATATATAAAAAAAAAAAAAAAACTCCCTCAGCCATCACCCCCACCCAACATTTCGGTACAAAAAAGTGGGTAGTGGCCCACGTGTCATCACCCCCACCCACCCCATCAACCACTAACATTTCTTCCCTCGGCTAAAATAATGTGCCTGTCCAATCTTTGCCCAATTTCTTTTCAATCTTTGCCCAATTGCTTTTCACGTGAATGTAATCGTTAGCTGGACCCACCACTTGACTTAATTTGATCATGGCTTCACTTTTTCGACACCATGTAAAACCAGATTTTACGCTTTTTTTTTATTTTTATCAAAGCCTTCAAATACCTATAACACGGAATAAAAGAAATTAAACTCCAAGTAACAATATAAACGGAACTAACAATGGTAAATTAGGAGGCGCTAATGTGAATATTTACGCGCTCATCACCCAGCTATCTTGATTAAAACCCAAAAACTGCAGTTCAGAAACCAGATCGAAGACCCCAACAATCGTAAAATGAAAACCCCAAAATTGCAGCCCAAGAACTAGGTCTAAAATCCCAAAAAACAAATCGAAGATTTCCAAAGAAACGCAACTCTAAGACGCAAAATCAGTGCCGAGAAATAAAGATGGGAAACTAACCTGGTGAGGTGTGGAAGGAAAATGTGTGAAACTGTGCAGAAACATCCAACGAGATCTAGTTCTTCCCCTTCAAAACGATTTGAAGTTTTTGTTATTGAACTTCGCGTATTCTTAATCGCGAGTAAAGTCCAGTATTTTCTGAATTCAGAACAAGAGCGAAAGTAGGAAAATGATGATATTAGATCCATACCACAATCCATAACCTTTAGAGAAGAAAAATCAAATCCAAACTAAGAGGCAAATTAGGGCGAAAGGCTAAGAATTGAATGAAATTAGCTTCCCTGCCCTTACACAAACGCTCTAAAAAATCGCGACACAGGATGTTGCGAGGGGTTTTTCCCAATTCGCACAATCTAGAAGAAATTACTACAAGAAGAGATCTAATTCATTGAAATAAATAAATCATTAATTCAAATCTGACCCTATGGGAACTTTAAAGTTTTCCAATGGACTTTAACTTGTCTACTATAACAACACGAAATTCATACTATAATTAAAAAAAAAAATGCAAAATACAAATTAAACTATTGCAACATAAAAATCAAACTATAACAACAAGAACTGCATACAACATGTCAAAAAAAAATTGCTCAAGCATCATTTGCACCATCACAGATGAACCTTCTTCATGACATTACGTGCTTTGCACCTCGCTTCTAATGGCTCAGCTTTTGGCATGGTAAGTCCGTTTCCTTCACTCAAATCAACAGGATCCTCGCCCACCCTTTCCCACTCAAAGCACTGGATCAATGACCCTAAGGCCAAGCCAACAACGCGCTGTGCTAAGCCTGCCCCAGGACATGCCCTCCTTCCTGACCCAAATGGCATTAACTTTTGTCCCTCCACGCCCCCATCTTCAAACCTCTCAGGTTTAAAGCTTGTTGGGTCATCCCAAGTCTTAGGGTCCCTATGAATGGCCCATGCATTAACCAACAAGAGTGTGTCACGTGGCACGTTGTATCCCCCAATGGTACAATTATCAGATGCCATGTGCGGTACTAACAATGGAGCTGCTGGACAAAGTCGAAAGGTTTCTGATATGATGGCTTTAAGATAGGGGAGCTTGTTGAGATCGTGTTCATCAATCAGGCGTTCTTGGCCAACATGAGCGTCTACTTCAGCTCTAGCTTTCTTCAGCACCTCTGGGTGGTTCACCAAAAGGGACATTGCCCATTCCATTGTCACTGAGGACGTGTCGGTCCCCGCTAATATCATGACCTTCATATCACAAGTCAATAAAATTAGCAACAATATAGAATTTTTCGCAGTGGGAAAAATGCAATTCTATGAAGTTCTTGGCATAAATTTACGTGCGCCGAGTCCATTAAGCTTTGAGGCAGTTGCAAAATATTGTCATTATTGCGATTTTTTGTTACCAAATTGTATCATTGTAAAAAGAAAAAGGATGCATTGGGGATATTGTCATGTCCTTACAATGATAAGCCCTTTGATGATTCCATCTGTATAGTATTCTGGCTGTGACTCTTGCAATGAAAGCAGATGATCAATCATCGTATTCTTACTCCTATCCCTCCTATGCTCATCGATCAACCCTTGCATTAACCTGTCCATCCTGCTGTGAGTTTTCGCCAAATTCTTTTCAAAACCCTTGTAATCAATCCAACGTAAAACCGGCAAGAACTCAGAGGGGTTCGACGCGCCAGCAGCACCGCCTGCCAAGAACGTCTTTCTCACGAGCTCCCGGAACTCCTCTGCCTCCGCCGAATTCTTCAAATCCTCGCCATAATACCGTTTTCCCGCGATCATTCTCATAATGATGTTGAACGTGAGGTCCGAGAGCTTCGACTTCAATTCAACTTTCGCGAAATCGTTGGACGAGTTCTGGTATAATTTGCGGAGTAGCTGCTTAACTTCGTCTTGGCGTATAGATAGGAAGGCGTTCAGGCGACTGGCGGAGAAGATTTCGAGAGACATGATGCGACGAAGGTTGCGCCAGTGGTCGCCGTACGGGGAGACAACCACGGTGGTGTAGTTGTACGCGAAGTATTTTCCGCCTGTGGTCCTGGGGCGGTTGGCGAGGACAATGTCGTTTTTGGTGAAGCATTCTTGAACGGCAGACGGTGAGGAAATGACTACGACGAGTTGGGACCCGAACCGGAGGGAGAAGATGGGGCCGAGGGTTTGGGAGAGTTTGTGGAAGGTGCGGTGGAGAGGTTCTTTGATGAGGTGGAGGTGGCCGATGACTGGAAGGGATGGTGGGCTTGGAGGGAGGTTGTGAGTGTGGTGGAGTTTTCGTGAAAGGAATATGAAAGCAATGAGGAGAGAGAGAACTGAGAGAGCGATGTATGGGAGAGTGATTTCCATGTTTGATACTGCAATGATTTTGTGATGATATTGTGTGGGTATTTATATGGAGGGAAGTTCTCATGGTTTTTGTTTTTTCATTGCTTCAGAAATGCAAGTAATTTGGATGGTGTTGAGTGCAACGATTTAAATATCGGCCAATACGCGATGTATTGACCGACACATATCGATTTTTCAAGGGACCGATACCAATATACGGTGCGATACAGGCCAAAATATCAGTCGATATTTGACTGTATCGCCGATACCATTACGTATCCTGATACAGAGATTTAAAACCTTGGTTGAGTGTCAAATGTCAATGATAAGTGCCCAAAGTTGTTTTGGCTTTTGTTTAACTTGCCCCTTGTGGGTGATGGCTCATGTCACTTGGACACCTGTGCTGATTACGTATGCCTCTTGAGGAAATGTGAGGTAAGAGGTGACGACTAGATTTCAAATCATACAATTGATTTTTTTCCGCGGTGTCGTCCAAACCACATTCTAATTTGGCTTTGCCGACATGGGTGGTGACTGGTGGGGTCTTTTCTGGTAGATCTCAGGACTATTGCCAACACAGCACTCCTACATACATAGAAAACACACCTATAATTTATTCAGAATTTGAAAATCAATGACCCAAATTTACTTGGAGTGAATCTGGGCCGTTGATTTACACTTTCGGGGTCAATTGGGGGCAAGGGCGGGATCTATGCCTATGATAGGGTAGGCTATAGCCCAGGTAAATTACAAAAAAGATTAAATATTTACATGTAAAATTTTTGTTCAATAAAAGATCTACATGGTTAGCCCTTGTAAATATTCAATTATATGGATTAACTCAGGGTAAAATTCGATTCCTAGATCCGCCATTGATTGGGGGTAACATTTCCGGGTCTATAGCATTATTGATTGCCGACATAATGAGTGGGGGTTCTTTCGTACATCATCTGAGGACGACTAAAAGCAGGCTTTCACCATTCATGACTCTCAAAAGAAAAGACCCCACCACCCATATAAGCATAGAAACTTTCTTCCTATATTTGGAAGTTTTTCAGTTGCCTGAAAAAAGAGGGCGGACATCTCAATTTGACTTTGCAAATGTTTAAGCCCCCGCCTTGGAAAAATTCCAATAATAAGACGGTATTTTGTATGTCTTGATGAATTGTGGAAAGCCCTATGTACTTTGTGGAACTCTTAAGGAATGAAGGAACAGAACTAGGTATTATGCCAACCGCCAGAAGGTTCAACGGCAGAACCTTCTGGTTTATTTGTGTATTTATTTATTTTTGTTATTTGTGGAGTCCTCTTTCTCCGGTGATCCCTTCAGGTGATGATGAACGACGGAGATGATACCCTTGCTCTTGAGTCGTGCCTAGTCCTGCACACTCAACGAACCGTTAGCACCGGACTGGACCTTGGAGCCCAGAACGGTACTCCGACGGTCAAGTAAGTAAAATGGGGAAGGCTAAGGGTAGATCTAGGGTTTAGAGTGGAGAGTATTGCGTACCTTTCTCAGGTGATCGAGTTTACCTTTTATAGGTGAGCTCTGGTGTGCTCGTCACGTGACTTAACCGCTCGGCTGACGTCATGGTGACGAGCCCGAAAGAATATGCATCGAACGCATGCCTCCAATAGGATATCGACACGTGTTGTAACTGCTCGGATCACGTCACCTGTCACGATCACGGTTTGTTATGGGCATAGACTGCATTAACTGCTCTGCTGACTCGGCTTTCAACACTTCGGAACACTCTCGAATCATAGAGTCGGTTTCAATCACCCCTCGGATACGTACCGAGGTCTTCTGAAATCAACCATGAAAGGTCGTAAACAAGTTAAATGTTCGATAGCCTTCGGTATTTTACCGAGACAGTGATCCGAAGCCCCCATTATGCTTCTCTCAATCGAGCCGAATCTCGCTTTCCGAAGAGTCCCTCAATGATAATCTCTCGGCGACTATCAAAGAGGTGTCTCTTTACGCAGATAAGGCGTTCGGTTTATCCGGACCCCTACATTATTCATTATAGGAGTATAATTCCGATTTCCTGTCCGTCATTGCTTTCAATCACCTTATTTGTTAATGGCTAATAACGAGTACATGCGAAATCAAAAGAAATATTAAGATCTTTTATGTCAAACGATTAGAGGTCAGCCTTTTTGTTGGGCGAAAGAGGTGCTTAACACTATCCCTTTTTCGTACCCTTGGCTCCCGAACGTTTGAATCTTGATATGTTTTCTTGGTTTCCTAAAATCAAGAGGCAACTTTTCTTTTTTTTTGCTCGGCAAGTGGCAACTCTTTTGAACTCATAAGGTGTGTTGCAACGGGCACCTTGGCGTTATATGGACAAACGACATTGGCCATCCTGTGTGCGAACTCGCGCCACAACAAGAGGGTATTCACAAAGGGGGAAAGAAAAATATCGAAAAATAATTTAGGAAGAAGATGGCTTGGGCACCATGCGGCCTCTAGCCAACTAGTATGGTTGGGCCTGAACTTGAATCATCACTATCCTTTAAGCTTTTGCTCGAAAAAGCATATATCCTTTGGTGTGATACTGTTTACTGGTTCTTTTACTTCTTTATGATAAAATAATCGTGTGCGAGCGTGCCAGAGAGAGTTTCAATCTCCTCCCTCAGATTAACTTTGGAAAAACCAAGTCTAATCAGGCGATTGTGTTTTATTGATTCAATTACCTCAATTAAGAGGATTTTTCTTTAATAAGTGAAGAAATGCAAACCAATAACTCAGGAAATTAAAGAAACAATAAAGAAACAAGGTACTTCGATTGATAAACCAAAGATAAACTTACTTCGAAATTGCCTTCAACTTCAAATACAAACTGTAACAGAACTTCAAACTGGTGATTGTTACAAGAACAACCGAGAATGGGTGATTGTTATAAGAACAACCGAGATTAATCCTAACTACTTCCTAATCTACTTCCTAATCTACTTCCTAATCTACTTCCTAATCTACTTCGAACTGAGTTCGAAATCCTAAAACTACTTGCCAATGAACAAACCAAACATCATTTTTTGATAGCTGTTTGTTGAAGATTTGTTCGGGGGTTTTCACTCTTCCATTTCTTCTATTTATAGATGCTGCTTGCAGTTTGAACTTCCCGCTCAATGAATTTGAACTTGGCTTGCTTCGAACTCTAACTTCTATTCTCTGAGTTGGCAGTTTTTTCCTTTTTCCACGTCTGAATTTTGAATTCCTCTAATCCTTCCTCCTGAAGCTTTGATTTGAAATCTGCATAACTGCTCAACTGACTCAAATGATTACACGTTAAGGGGATAACTGCTTTTCGAGAAGTACTCCACGTGTTCTAATTGCCAATTATTCTGTTTTATAGGTTTGCACGTGGAGTTTATGTGTCTAGCAGTTAATATCGTGACTTCGAAGTCATTTTCTATTTCGTCCTTGACTTGTAACTGCCAATAACTGCTATTTTGAATTGAGGAACAACACGACACCGTATTAACTCAATTCTACTTCAATAATCCAGTGTATCTTTATTGACAAGTAATTGCCAACGTTTGGCATTTTGATTACGTGTCAATCAATCATTGGATTTGTTTATTTTTATATGTAAACAGATACCCTGTTACTAGGTGAAAGGTCTACCGTTGGTTGATGATAGCCAGGATGTGTTACGGAGAAGGTATATACATGCAGGGACGGATCTAGAAATCCATGTCGGTGGGGGCACCTTATTAGTTATAATCGTGTAATTTTTTCTAGTCAATGATCTTGCTAAATGAAGACATTTATTATGGACTATAAAGTTTAAAATGCATACTTTTTATAAATAAAATAAAAAAGAACAAAATATGAGCACACAATCTTAGACAAAAGAGTACGGTTTACATTGACATTGACAAGCCTTTAGAATCATCAAGATGGTTTTATTGATTGACTTTTTTAAAAATATTTCTCCAAGACGGTTAAAAATAAAGAAAATCAAAAATTAAATCTTTAACTAAACAAACAATTTATAAATCAATAATTATAAACGAACCAGCCAACCAACAAATGTTGAAGCACAAAATTAATTATACGTATTTACTTTTGAAAGATATATAAGTCTGTATGCTAAATATAGCGTTTATTACATAATTATGTAAAATATATAATATTAATTTCTTTTTCGTTTTTAGTTTTGAGCGGGGGTAAGCGAGGGCATAAGAATCAGAGTAAGGTAGTCCCAGTTAAAACCAAAGCAATTTGGGTGAGGAGGTTGAACTTGAGACCTCGAGCGAATATTTCTACGAACCCTCTAGATGACATTGGATCATCTGGAGGAGTTGACCTTGCTTTTTGAAGTTTGATGTTGGTTCCATAGTCTAGGTTGTTCTACATTGCTTTTATTGCACCTAGTTCTATGTGTTAAGTCATTTATTTAGTTTCATTACTTCTCTAGCTTGTTTAGCATCTTCTGTCATTGATTTTATATGTTCATATTGAAAAAAAAATTCAAATATTTTAAAATCCTCTAAAAATGTTTTTTGTCGCACTGTGGATGCCTTACCTTTAAAATTCTTTCCCTTTCTTAGGAAATGCTACAATACACGCCCCCTATTTGGGTGTGTATCGTATGCACCCCTAAAAATGTTACTATAAATCAATTACCTCTCATGAATAAAAAGTTACAACTACGAATCGTAAAGAAAATGTTATGAATCATATTGCTGAAAAGTTACAAAACACAAAAAATGTTACCATTGGCTATGAGGTGGCACAATATGGATTATACAATATGTGCTTATTGTACAATAGTAGGTGTTTACACTCATTTTTGGCATTTTTTTATCAAGCCACCACAAAACCCAAAAAATCATGCAACGGCAAATGAATTTTGCCGAGACGTTGGGATTTATTGGTGTCTGTAAATTTCAGAATGGGAGTTAGCTACCTGGAGTTTATTTTTCTCAAGCTTTATTCGAAACGAATAATTTATACACTGGAATTCAATTACATGGAGAAGTTCTACATTTTTCTAATGGCGACGTGGAGATAACTAGATAGAGATGGGAATGGTTGGTTCCAAGTGATTAAAAATGGAAATTTAAATAAAAGTGTTAGAAGAAGTTTATATTAGTAGATAATGTTGGTGTCATGTCACCTATCTTAATCATGTAATGTGATAAACAATAATATAAATAACACTGACTTGTGTTAGGTTTTGTTAATACCCTACGCTTCTCTCTAATTTTTTTTTTTTGAAAGGCAAAAAGGATTTTATTAATCTTTGAAAACAAATTACAAAGATTAAAAGGATCCAAGACACGAGACATCCGGAAAGAGAAAGAGCCGACACAAGAAGGCACCTCTCACTCCGAAAGACGCAAGCGGCTAGGAACCAAAGGGAAAAAACAACCTGAGGCTGGCAAGAAACCAACCAAAACCCCCAAAAGGATAAAACACCACAAAGCAAAGCCTAAAGAAACCCAACCAAAGCCTAAAGAACAACCAAACACCTCAAAGAAAAAACCAACCAAAGCCCAAAGAACCACCACAAAAGAACATAGACCCAAACGACGTCAACGGCTTTCAACAGAAAAGCTTCTAATTATTTCATCATCATCCCCCAAATAATCTTCACCCAAGATCTTGTTAATTGACCTAGTCGCCTGAGCTGAATTAAGGTGAAACTTGTTCATGCCTTCAGAAGAAACAGATAAAGCAGCGGCTGCAATAGCAGATCTGAACACAACGCATTTCTTTTTCTTTTTTTTCTTTCGGCCACCCATCTTCTTGGATTTAGGAAAAACCATCATTTCAGAAATCTTTTTATGTTTCCATTTTGCTTTCCTAGAATCCTTCACAACATCAGTTGGATTGAGGTCCACAAATAACTCGATACCCTGAACATCTTTTTCATTTAGAAAACCCACTTCAGCAAGATTCCAAAAACCTTGATCAAATTCCTCAACCTCCTTTTCCTTTATGGTACCAACTAAATCGGCATTTTTACCATCAAAAGAAACAAGAAGCTCTGAGTCCCCAACAACTTGGGCTCCTGACACAGCCGTCTTGCAACAATTAGCCTCCATGGGCTGATGCACCACTTGGAATTGCAAAGACTCAATCTTTTGATCCAACTTATGGGTTTCCTCTCCTAACTCGACCTCGCCAATGATATTATCCGCGACACAATCAAGATCATTAAGAGACTTTGCATCAACCACATGAACCTCATTGGTCGAGATATCCTTTTTGGCATTCACAGCAGCATCAACATGAATGGAACTGGAATCAGTAGCAACTCCACAGTCATGCATCACCATGTTGGAAGGAAGAAAATCATTCATCGAAAGGCCAGGAGCGGAATTATCTTCGAGAATTCTAACATCATAGACTAAACCCCCATCAACTTCGATTTTAATCCATCTATCTATTCTAGATGACTCCTTGGTGACTATCAACAATCTCCCATTGACAAAAGATTTGCAATACAAAGTGTCATCATCCACAGAGAGAAGCTGACCCCAACATTCACCAATTTTTTTAAAAGTATTCATGCACCAGACATTTAAAGGAAGACCAAAGCAGTTGATCCAAGTTAACCTTTCCAAACTTGTCGCATCACCATTCCATGGCTTTAAAGAGACAAAACACCTTTTTAGCCATTGCTCTTTGACTGAAACATTTCGCAGCTCCTCATTTGGAAAGGTAATGAGGATTGATCTCCCACCCATGTCTCTGATAATGACATTAACCCCATGCTCCTTATAAAATTCTTTCTGCAAGTCTTCCACGGATATCAGTAACTGAAGCAACCCCACAACACTGCGTGAAAGCCAATCATTCCCAGAAGGAGAAAATTTCAAGACAATATCCTTAGAATCATGTGCCTCTAAATTTTTTGAAACACCTGTGACCGCTTGGGCATACGATTTTCCTTTGTCGTAGTTCTTAATCTTGCAAAAATCAGCATCCAGATTGGAACTAAGGAACTCCTTTGCCTCATAATTACTAGTTCCAACATCAGTACGAAGGAGAGATGGGAGCTTCAAGGCTGGCTTGCCATCAAAGTGACCGAAAGATGCTTCCTTGACGAAAAGCTGTTTGTCTTGGACCCATAAACCATTAGATTTTGAAATAGCAACCCCTGCAGCGACATGACAATCATATCGAACAAAACCGAATTTGGAACCCGTCCTTTTGCTACGCTTCACCGGAATGTAAACATCTTTGACAAAACCGAATTTATTGAAATATTTTCGGAGCCAACCTAGATCAACCTCCTCTGGCAAGTTGTCAATGAATAAAGTACACAGAGTTTGATTAAAATTCCCTAACCCCTTATGCTTATTCCCCTGACTATTCCTATGAATGTTAACCTTAGGGATCCAACCTCCCTCACTTAGATTCATTTCCACCAAATCTTCCAAAACATAACAGAGACAAAAGGCAAAACAGCGAACCCAACAAAAGCCGCAACCACAGACGCAGCCCACGCAAATCGGCAAAGAAAAACGGACCAGAAAAATAGAAAACAGGGACACTGACCTTTGCAAGGACGAACAAAGTCGAAGAGCACTCCAGCAGAACTAATGGAAGCCCAAAACGGAAGAAGGCCCAGACCGGAGACAAGTAGAGGAAGCGCAAGACGGATGGAGGCCCAGAATGGAAGCGCGAAATGGAGAGAATGCTGTGAGAGGGAGGGAGGGAGGGAGGTAGGGAGAGAGAGGGAAGACTGGGAAAGGAAGGCCAGGAGATTGCCGGCCAGAAGCTGCCGCCGGAGAGGCGGCACAGGGGGGAGACGAAAGGGCTAGGGTTTCATCGCTAGAGGGCGGGGGAGACGAAAGGGTAGTGATAATTTGAACCACCCAAAAAATTCAAGAGCTGTGTCATGATTGTCTGCAAGTTGCAATGGCAGAAATTAATCTCTAATTTTCTCCTTGTCTACGCTTCTCTCTAATTAACATGGTATTAAAGCCCTTTCTTAACCCACCCTAAATCAGCATCGTCTACCTACCAAAAAAAAATAATCCTAAACACTATCATCAGCCAATAAAAAAACCCTATCTAACACAATACGACCCATCATCTTTATTATTATTATTATTATTATTATTATTATTATTATTATTATTATTATTAACACGATAAGATAGATGTATTATTAACACGATAAGATAGATGTATTATTGCAAAATGGAGGGGCCAGAGACCCGAACATCATCTAGAGCTAGGTCGGATAGCCATGGGGGAAAACCATCCCTTAGACTTGCCTTCCTAACGTCTAACAGAGCATGCTGAGCCACAACATGGGCTACTCTATTACATCCACGTTTAACATGGGAAAAATTGCACGAACAATAAGATGCTAGATCTAGACAATCTTGAATAATAGTCACTGTCCGCATATATCTTTTCCTGATTGAGAGCAAAAACTACTTGCAACGCATCACCTTCCACTATGACCCAAGAGTAGTTCCATTCCTTAGCCATCATTAGAACAAAACGGAAACCCATGGCTTCAATAATATGGGAAGAGAAACGTCCATAGAATGATTCAAAAGCAGCCCCAATAATTGAACCTTCTGAATTCCGTGCCACGAGCCCTATCCCACATATGCCCTTTCCTTCATTGATAGTGCCGTTGCTGTTCATTTTAATCACTCCAGATGGGGGAAGAAGCCATTTCGGTATGGGTACAAGTGGGACAGTGCAGCTCACATTTCGTTCCAGATTATGAACATGGAGATACTCTTTCCAGGCCTTAAGATTTCTCAATAATCTCCAGAGGGGTCCAGACTTGATGCTCGAAGTGGAAAAGATTTATGCCCTTCCAAATGAACCAGCAAATGAAGGCCGCGAGTGCTAAGGAGTCCGGATTAATGTGGCTAGAATCCTTCAATGGTGATGAAGACCACCACTAAGTAAATGTTATTTTCTTCCACATTTGAGAGGAGACGCCTGGGAGTGAGAGGGTACTGCTTTGGACTCTTTACTTCGGAAAAATAAATGTTCAACAGATTCATATTCTTTATTACATCTGGGACAATGAGGGTTGACATCAATACCTTTCCGGCAAAGGTTACCAAGTACCGCAATAGCATTGTGCAAGCATCTCCAAATAAAGTGTCGTACCTTATTCGGGGTTGTGATAGTCTAGAGACCTTTTTTCAATTCGTGTTACTGTGTCCACCCGAACTTGGTTCCCCTTTCTCTTGAGATTGCCATAGAAAGCTGAGCGAGTTAGCCACATAATATGCAGACCAAACCATAAAAATTCCATCAGTCGTATAATGCCACAACCCCTTATCTAGAATTCCGCGAGTGCTAATGGGTATAGAAAGAATTGTGTCAGTATCATCTTGTATGAAGATTGATCTGACGGGGGCTTCTTTCCAAAGGTGTGTGTCCTCACCTAACCCTATCACTGCCATAATCCTTTCTACCGCCATCTTCAATTGATTACATATACCTAAAAACACTTAATCGATTTCGTAGTCAGCTAACATCCCCAACATGTATGTGTCCGCTAGCTCAATACAACAAACCCTGTCCTTTTATATTATTAGGATTAACTTATATGACCCCTTCATTAGTCTGATAATCATTCAAGCTTTCCAATGTAATAAGATTGCTACGTTGTTTCTTTTCTCTCTCTTTTGCAATGTCACACTTCCACCTTGCAACCTCTTTGGATAAGCCCTTGGTTGCTGACTCATGTTAGAAATCCGGTCTTTAAATTGTGTTGATGGAGTCGTCTCCACAAGAAAAATCTAATATAATAAATCACATTCGAGGCATGTTGTAACAACGCTTTCCTAAAGACAGTATTGGTGTGTACCGGGTTAATAACAAATCTACCTTAAAGATACGAAGAAATCGAACTCGAGATTCTTTCTGACTGCGTTTGCACAAATGAAGACAAACAAAATATCCACTAAATCTATACTCTATACTCCTTAGGCTTATCTACTAATTTGGTCCCTATAAAATATTCTCCGTTTCATTTTCGTCCTTATAAAACATTTTGTTTCAATTTTACCCTTATAGTTTATGGCGCATTTCAATGTTACCCTTACCGTTAACAAGTGGATGGAAAATGCTTATGTGTCTAACTGGGGCTGACGTGGAGATGACATGGATTATCTCCATGACAAATGTAATGCCAACGCAGACATCCCGTCAAGCATTAAGAGTAACAGTAACCTCCCTCGGGTATTTATTAGTAACCTCTCTTTAATACAAGGAAACAAAATGTACTTTTCAATAAAAGGAAAATGAATATAGTTTTTTAGCCCTTTTTTATTAAAACCTTTGAAAAAGTGCTTCTTAGTTTTTTTCCCCTACTTCATACTTTTAACGAAAAACTGAAAATGTTTGCAATGTTTTTTTATTCACGACGACATCAAGAAAAATAAATTTTCACTCCTTTTTTTCTTATCAAAATGCATTCTTTTTCTCGGCTTTATTCATTAAGTCCTGATGTTGTCATTCAATATTAACTCTGATAGTTTTGGAATACTTTTTTATACACAAAGATAAAAATAAAAAAAATAAAACCTACCCAATCCATTTGCCTTAAATAAAAATCTAAATAATTTTATAGATACATATGCCTTAAAATACATGGGTATGTTAATAGGTTTGGTATCTCCATCGAAATTTTCTAAATACACTCGAAGAGTGTCTTTTCCTCATTCCCGTTTAACAGACAGCCGCCTCGATATTCCCCAATTGATGCTAAAATCAACCATTGGAAACCAAATTTGAGAGCACAAAGAAAATTGGGTACTTCACTGAATGAACCAAAATCCTACTCTCTCATACCCATGTGATTTGTACATGCCGAAAAATCAAAGCTAGAACTACATAAGAAGGCCAGACCCGACCAACAAAATTCACTCCGGCGAAATGTAAGTCCAGAAAATCCTCAAATTGCTATTCCAAACAAGATCATTCCAGTGGGCCATTGACTAGTCCAACACTCATTTATATTAATTCTCTCTCTTTTTTTTAATTTTTTCTTGCACTCTAGCGTCTTAAGTTTTCCCAGAAGAGCAAGCCAAACCTTGTTGCTGGCTGGAAAGAAGTTGATAGGAAGGAAAGGGAAGATAAACGAGGTGGTTGGTGTCAGGTGGGTGGGTTTTCGGTGGAGGCAAAGGAAGATGGGAGAGAGAGAGAGAGAGAGAGAGAGAGAGAGAGAGAGAGAGAGAGAAGGATTTGTTTTGTTTGGGGTTAAGGCAGGGGATGAATGGGGAGAGAGAAAAGGGTTTGTTTTCTTTGGGTTAGCCTCCACATCAGCTGCAGTTAGCCACCTAGGCATTTTCCATCTACTTGTTAACGGAAAGGGTAACATTGAAGTGTGCCATAAACTATAAGGGTAAAATTGAAACAAAATATTTTGTAAGGACGAAAATGAAACGGAGACTATTTTATAGGGACCAAATAAGTAGATAAACCTACTCCTTATAAAAGTCTGAACTGTTTGTCTACTTTTATATTCCTAAACTACCCTTCTCTTATTTCACCGTTTCCCCGCACAAGAAAAGAACAAGCCCGCCACACCTTGCGAGCCCCCAACCGATACAAGGCCACGGGTCTGTCCCTTCTACCATTGAAAGCCAGACGCAACGGTTAACGAAATTACTTCCTTCGCTAATTCCGTCCCTTCTACCCCTGAAACCAGACGCAACGAAAGTCGATTACCCAATTACTTCCTTCGCTCATTCTCCTTCCTTCGCTCATTCTCCACAGAAGAAAACAAGACAAATCCAAAAGCCGCTGTTCTGCTTGCCGGCGAAGTTGTGTGCGCAGACAAGCCCCTACAACCGACAAGGCCTTCTTCACTCTACCTGCCATCCACGAAAACCGAACTCGGAAAAGGTAACACATTGATACTCTATTTTGCTACATACTCCTCTTGAAGACAATTCCCCCTTCCTACGTCGAAATACTAAGAACAATCCCATCATCGTTCATTCAATTTCTTCAATAAAACCTTGTGCACGCAAGCTGCTTGGCAAAATGCATCTTTGGAAATTGCGTTTTCCGATGCAGTTGTGAGCTCCGGGCTGTAAGACGCTATCGAAACCCGGTTTATTAGAAATAAAAAACCACCCAGGCCATTGTATTTCTATTACCTACGGAATATAAAATTGTGATTATTTAACATTTCTGGAATTTTGCTCCCTCCATTTTTCAATGTTCTTATTTTTGAATCACGTTCCTCTACCATGATTGATTTTTTTGTTTTCAGTAACAAACAAATGTTATTGAAAATGATTTCCTTTCGAAATTGAGGAGTGCGAGCATCAACAATTGTATACCAGTATAACTGCCGCATCAATGTTTTTCCTGCAAATCAATCATGATTTGCTTTCTTTGAACTGATTCTGTTAGTGATTTGGACGCATTGGCATGAAGCACGTAATTAATTGGGGCATTCGTCACTTCATTTTTCTGTAGGTTTGCTTATCTCCTATAGGAGGGCCGCAATGAAACTCTTAATCACCCAATCTAGGGTGTTAAAAGATGATGGATATCTGGCGATAGAGGAGTGGAATGGGCAGGGGTGAAAATTCAGAAAAGAGATATACGGCCCTCAGGAGTGTCTGTAACATGAGTTAAAACATTTGATGACATCTGGTAACATCTGCCAGTAATGCAATGCCTCCAAGATCCCCGGTAGACAATGGCGTCTCTTCCCAAAGACAGGTCATTATACTTGCTATATCAATTTAATGGATAGCTAACAGGTAGGAGACACACTTGTGCTTGTTGCATCAATCTAATGAAGGGCTAAGAAATAGGACTCATAGGAGACATACTTGTGCTTCTGGTTTGACCTCATAGGTCACCTCTACATCTTATTGACTATTGGTACACAATCCTTGCAAAAAAAATTCCAAAAGACAATACTTCAGGTAATACGTTATAGGATTCTGCAATTCATAGTTTTGTACTCTATTACCTAGGATGCTATTGTTATTGAATATCATTGTATCAATTGGGAAAAATAGTGTTTAGGAAAGACTTTGGTGATATTGGTGTCAAAAGTTTTTGTTGAATTAGATAAGAAGCTTTACTGTTAAAATGACGGAGGAGGTCTTGATGGAAAACAAGCCTTTGGGCTCTGTGCAAACCTGTCTTACACATGGAGATGCAAACATCCATATACAGAGTGGAAAATGGGAATAAATGATAATGGAGAGACTCAACCACAATACCGCCTTGAAATTAGATCTATGACACCATCTTGAGCTATCAATAGGTCCAAAAGCTTATGTTGTTAGGAATCGACCCATTGATGTCTACCAACCTATCTAACAAATAGGAATCTTAAACTGCCAGTTAGGAGGAGTCTTGTTATATCAGAAACAATAACCATGAAGGTTGAAGTGTCTGAGGATCCTACTTTTCCGTTTCAAAGAAGAGGATAAATTCAAACTGCTTGAAGAGCTAATAATGGAGCCCTCATTATTGGTGTTGACAAGCTAGAGTGAAAACTCGATTCAATGAGAATTTTATCAAAAAGAAGTTTTGATGTACTATAGGAGGGATCAGAGTTTCAAGGGGTTCTATTACCCAAATACATTGCTTTTATAAAAATGTTACCCCTCGAAGAGAATATTTTGGGTGGATATTCATGGTGGTACCAATTAGCAGCAGTGATCTTCTATGTAGAAGGTATCTAAGTGGAAGTTTATCAGAATCAAATTGCTCTTATTTTTAAAATTCTTCTAATTTTGAAAATCAACAACTTTTATATGTCAACCAATATTGTTTCAACTCAAGAAACAATGGAAAATTATGTTTTCTCACTACATTTTTCCTTGTCAATGCATTTGTCGGTAACTTTTGAGACCATCCATGAAATGGTTTACACTGTGGGGGGAATTTATTTGTTATTGTGCATGTCTTATGCAGTTACGCATATTAAGATTGCAATTTATTCACGGATCACCTTGATTTTTTCTAGCAAATAGGAGTGGAGGTGTTCGTATGATGATATAGGAAGACATTGGGGCGAAATTGTGGTGGTCTTATTGGTTTGGCTCCTAGCCAACTACCATTGATGATTTTCGTTTGGGTTGCGTATTCCAATTTCTTCTCTTGGAACATTTTAGTATAGATTAGTAGAACTATTATAGTACTATTTTTGCTGACAAAAAAGAAGAGCTTTGTTCCTCTTTTGTTCGTGGGTTTCGAGCTGCATTTGTAGAATAATTGATTGGCTTATAGCTTTATCCAATTTTCACATCGGGAATGTTGTAAAACTACGAATTAACTTTGCATGGAATAACAAATTAGCTCACTATTCTTTTTTGGAGACGATGGAATTGGTTTGAGAGACACACAAATGAGTGCTAGGATTGAGACATAGTTAAGGTGAGTTTTTTCCTCCTTTTAAGTTTAGTCTTGTTTTATTTTACATTTTTCGTCCTTGAATAAAGAGCTATTTGCATAGTGAGAAAACATATTAGGAGGTCTTCTATGGCATGAGTTTTTTTTATGCTTTTTTTAGGCTTTGGAAAACCAGACTAGGAGAAAGAGAAAGGAACCTCTGTGATCTTCAAGCCCTGGCAATAACTTGAGATGACAAGGCGAGCTGGATCTTTTCCAATTTGAATGTTGTCACTGCAATAAACTGATACACGTACTGGGAGTTGACATGCCCTTGCATGCTTTGTTGATATCTTGCACTGATGGTGCGGGCCCACTTTTTTCTCCATCAAATAAAGTGAGCCTACTCTTTATGGTTAATTTTCTTGTTTCATTGGCATACTTTATATTTTGTTATGTAGTTTACCAGTTATAGTTGCATCGAAAGTCATTGGCATTCCATTTTAACATTGGAATGGTTGGTTACCGTTAAAATGAATATGTTTTAGTTATTTCATATTTCTATCATTTGCTTTTGTCTTGACAAATCCAAGATCTGCTTAGGGTTAATGAAACATTTTTAAGTATATTTTCGTTGATATGACCTTATTTTGTCTATGTGATAACAAATGAATGGATTCATTTGCAAAGAGGTTTAAGAATTCAGAGTTCAGATACTCTTACCTAAAGCCACAAACTTTGATTGTTTAGTTATCAGATGTTGATCTTGTTTTCCTTTTCTTATTTGGGAAAAAGGCTACAATACACACCCGTATTTGGGTGTGTATAATACACACCCCACAAAAATTACGATTTTTTTTTAATAAAAGTTGCATTTTTTGTATAAAAGTTACGAGACACACCAAAATGTTAGGAATCATATTTTTGAAAAGTTACAAAAAACTAAAAAATGTTACGATTGCCAATGAGGTGGCACAATCTGGACCATACAATAGGAGCATATAGTACACACCTTTAATGAGTGTGTATTGTAATCATTTCCATCAAAGGTTAATACAGTAATTTTTTCCCCGTATATAAAAGAAGAGGAGTCGGTCTAAGTTGTACTAAAATTTGAAGTTACTTTGTGCAGAGACTAATTCTTTCATTCTATTGGTGATTCCAATTAGGTCATCATATGCTAAGGAGATTCGATATTTCTAGGGAGTGTTGGTGCATGTTGTAAGACTAATATAGTTAGAAGAACTCCACGTGCAAAGCACGTGCATTTTTGCTAGTGAGAATAAAAGAACCAAGAACTGATATTCAATTTCTCGAGAATAACTAAATATCAGTATGCCTAAAATTTTACGAATAGAGTGTGTAGAGAGAGAGCAATTTGCTATGGAATTATATCACCCCGAACGACTTTACACAGGGTCTATTTATAGACTTAGAGGCACCTTCTTATGAAAGGCTGTGTCTTTAATAGACACACATTAAGAATAGTCGTGTCTTTTAAAGACACCAATGAGGAAGAGTCATGTCTTTTAAAAACAATTAATTAGAAAAAGTCACGCCTCTTACTAGGCTCCATTTCATAGAATGTCGTGCCTCTTACTAGGCACCATTTCATGAAAAGTCATGTCTCTAGTAGACATTAATTTAAAGAGTCATGCCTCTTGGAGACAACCGATGTTTCACATCCCTTTCTAACAGTCACATCCCTTCCATAGAAACACATCCCAATCTAATGGGTGTTCTAACCATTCCATAAAGTCACAACTTATATGAAAAGGTGTTGCAACCTTTCACATAAACCTCTATCTTTATCTTTTCAAAAGTCCCCAAACCAAAAAACAATTTAATATTTTGAAAATCTCCAACAACTCATGCCCACTCAACCAAATCTTGGGTTATGAAAATGCCTCAGTAAGGTAGTCAAAATTTTGTATATTGGAGAAATCAAACATTACAGCAACAAGCAGTGAATTACCCCTTGAAACCAGAACAAAAGCTCCAAATGGAGACCCAACCACAATAGAAGCACACTCTCGTACCGCTCCCTACCCAACAAGAAGCACCAAATAGGCACACACAAAAAAAGCAGCCAAGTGCAAAACACAATAACTCAAGAATCAGAAAACATCTTACCAAGGCCGGCCCAGATGTTTGGGTTGCCCAAGCCCGACTATAAGCTTGGTTGCCCACTCATAAAAAAAAATGTTACATTGTGCTTTTAGTTTGAATTACATTAAAAATATAAAAATCAAAATGTAATCCTAGTTATAGTGCCTTATGAATTCTTCTTGATTTTTACTATATCTGAGAAGGATACACTTTCCCTTCTTTGAATAATCAGTTCTTTTCAAGTAAGTCGGGACAATGGCCGATTACACATTCTTGGACCAAAAAATGAAGGTCGGGACCCAAGAGTCTGAGGAACCAAGAAAATTACATTTGTCTCTCTCAAAGAAAAAATGACCCCAATATTTTGAAGGCTTAAAGTGAATTTAAAAAATTTGCCCTTAGTTTTGGAAACCAAATCCAAATAGGTGGCTTCTATAAGGTAAACAGATTAACAACAAAGTACCACTCTAGTGTTGTCTCTAACTAATCATTTTATCAACTTTACTCTCGTAAGAAAAGTTATCAAAAAACTCTTGTAAGAATACTATCTTAACAATAAAGATTATATATTTTATTTCTTTACATGTAAGTAAATTCGATTTGAAAAGTTAGGAGTAGAATAAAAATAAACTAAGTGAGAATAAAAAATATTTATAAAAACATTTAAATAATGTTCAAAAGATTTGAAACTTGGATTCTACAACCGCGAAAGCCTAATAACATTTTTGTACTAGTTGTGTAAAAGGTACGTACTATATTTTATCTACAATATAAATCCAACTGAAAAATAAGGTAAAAAATCAAGGGATATTTACAGGCACACTCCTTACGCAAAACTTGATTGTCTCGCTCACCCCCTACACGAAATTTGCCTACCGGGACACCCCTTCATTGAACTTTCTTTAGAGGGGGGTGTAACTCTGTTAACGGAGGAAACAAAAAGACCATAATGCCCTTGTGTATATATACCATACTTGTGCGAAATAATCCCCATTCCCACTTCTTGTTCTCTTCTCCCAACCTGTCGACCCCCTCTCTCTCCACCGTACACCGTAACCCTAAACATCTCTCTCTCTCTCTCTCTCTCTCTCAACACCTCGAATCTAACAGCTCGAATCTAAGTCGTAAATGTAAAATGGGTTGGTTTGGCATGGCATGTAGCATTTGAAGCCGCGATCGTGGGTTACTTTCTATAGCAGTTGAAGCCGATTTGTAGGAGGATTTTGAAGCCGATTATCATGGCCGAGGTAACTACATTCTCATTTGTAGGAGGATTTTGAGCAATTTAGGGTTTTGTCAGAGTTTAAAAATTAGGGCTTTTACGATTTCAATGATTGCTGAAGAAATAGTGTTTGTCAGAGTTTCAAAAATAGGGTTTTTGCGATTCTGCATGGTATTTCTCTCTCTGTATGTGTATATATAGTTAATGGCCTTTGTAGTACTTTATGCCCGTTTGAAAAGTTCAACAAAACTTTGTCGGTTGGTCCCCTCACCTCAGCCATTGTTGTTTACTATAGCACGTGTGGCATTTAAAAAAAAAAATTAAAAATAACAATAATGGAAGTATCTTTTAGTGGTTTTGTGGTCCTCTCCCCTGTCTTGTTGTGTACTGTTTTCTTTTGTAATAGTGGTCCCTCTGATAACAATTACACTGACCCACTTTTGTTTACTGTCTCCCCTTGTTATTGGTTTGCATTTAATATCGCGTGAAGATTGGGAATTGGCCTGATGATGGTAGGGTTACCATGAATATTAGATATGGTGGAAAATTTGTGGGAAACCCAATCAACAGTTACATTGATGGGTTAGTGGCCTATTCTAGAGTGATCCCTTATGAGTTTTCGTACACTGGTTAGTGACTGTCATGCAAGACATATGTGGCCCCTGGGAGTCAATTTTCTATGTACAACCAGGCCGTAGGATGGAGGATGGGTTACTTGAGATTAAAAACAATACAGATTTGGGAGTAATGTTTGTTTATCTTGAGGGTCATGGTAGGGAGATTGACTTATTTGTTAAAAATCCTCCTGTTCAAGACAGAGATGAGGAGGAGCTGAGGTTTACTAGGGAGGAGATGGAGGATATGATGGAAGGGGAGGTAACTGATACTTCTAAGACTGGTGATGGTGGTGATAGTGGGAGTGGGGATAGTGGTGATAGTGGGAGTGACAGTGAGGATAGTGAGGACAGGGACTACAGTGGCTTAAGAGATTCATCAGATGACTATGATGATGAAGAGTATGAGATGAAGAGTATTGTTCTCCACACAAGTTTGAAATAAGCTCACCTTACAAGTCATTCATAGTGGACACAATTGCTTATACATGCACTTGTAGGAAATGGGATGTGACAGGGATACCATGTAGCCATGCATGTGCAGCAATGATAAAGGATAGGAGAAAACCTGAGGATTTCATTTCCCCGTACTACCTGACAGAAACATTTAGAAAGACTTGGGCCCATCTCATCAACCGAATCCCTGATAAATCCATGTGGGTCCATACTGAATATGATGACATTATGCCTCCACCTTATAGAAGGAAGGCTGGCAGACCAAAAAAGACAAGGAGAAGAGGTGAAGAGGAGGAGCCAAATGCAAGTACAGTTAGGGTGAGAAGAGAGATAAAGTGTAGAAAATGCAAGCAACCTGGACATAATGCTAGGACATGCAGAGGTGAGATTGGTCAACCTGCTCAGTCTTCTGAAAGCACAGAGGTTGGGGAGGGAACTTCAATAGAGGTTGTAATGCATCACTTTGTTTTGTGCTTTGGTTTTATAAAGTTCCACCACTTATCTTTGTTTTGTGCTTTGGTTTGTTTTCTCTTGTGTTGCAGCCAAGGTGGACCAGATCTAGAGCACTTCTGAAAAGAGGGGGACTGACAAGAGGAGTTACTGGTGGCAGGGCAAGAGGGGCTAGTGGTGCCAGGACAAGAGGGGCTAGTGGTGCCAGGACAAAAGGGGCTAGTGGTGGCAGGGCCAGAGGAGTAAGTGGTGGCAGGCCAGAAGACAATCTAGTGGCAACTGGTGGTATGGTTGGTAGGGGAAATGCAAGTGGTGCCAGGACAAGAGGGGCTAGTGGTGGCAGGCCAAGAGGAGTAAGTGGTGGCAGGTCAGAAGACAATGTAGTGGCAACTGGTGGTATGGTTGGTAGGGGAAATGCAAGTGGTGCAAGGGGAAGGGGAAGTAATATGGTTGGTGGCAGGCCACCTGCTGCTGCATTTTCAAAGCTTAATGGTGCATCAACCATGCCTAGAGGAGGAAGAAATGTGTCATGGCTGAGTGCAAGAGGTGGTGGATCTCAACAGGGCTGGAAGATAGCAAGGATTGGTGATGGTGTATTCTCATCTCAAGTCACCAGTGGAACCACTAAGGGACCTACTAAATAGATTATAACAGTACTTGTGATTTTTTGTGGCCTTCAGATAATCGTAGTTAGGTCAAGATACTTTTTATTTGCAGGAATGGTTGTAATTTTTTGTGGCCTTGGGATAGGTCAAATACTTTATATTTGCAGAAGTGGTTGTTATTGTGTGTGCACTTGTGATCTTGTCCACTGTGATATATTTTTGGTGTGGACAATTTGCACAAGTGTAATTATATTTTTGGTGTGGACAATTTGCGCAAGTAATTATTGATGAAGGGGTCAAGTGTTTGGACTGTTAACCATTAAGGAGAATTGTTGTGTTCCAATTGTTCGATATGTTTGTTATGTAATGAATAACTGTTAGGAACTGTTATTGACAGATTTCGGCCAAGAATTTTAGGAAAACAGATTGGCAAACAGATGAAGCTTAAAAGAAGTCATCAAATGTTGACAGATATTCGTACTTTTACATGAAATATATAAGCACAATGGTGGGTAATATAGCTAACAAACACAAGCATTAGGATTATAATCAACAAGCGTTACCATTCCCACAGTGGAGTTAGAGTACCATAGTTTTACAAAAAGCCATAATTGAGGTAATGGCCAAAAAACATAGACCTAATAAACTAAATAGAACGTCAAACACAACTTAGGGTAATGCCAACATCTTATTCTTATACACTCCTTTACCAGACAATGAAACAACAATACATATGGCAGCAATGCAAACCACCACAATTGCAGTCAACACATTCACCTTCATTTCTTTGTTCTTCTTGCTCAAACCCATGTCTTGTTGCACCTGCATCGTCAAACCAACATTTGTTTCTTCAAGCTGTTTCACCTGCAGCCTCCATTCCTCCATCTCCAATTCATTCCAATCAAACTTGTTCTTCCACTCTTCCATTTTTAATGCATGCTCATCTTCCATCTCCTTCATATTTCTGTACATGGAGTTCAACTTGACAGACAACCATTCCTCCCTCAGTTTGAACTCTCTAATTTTGGCCTTCAATTCAGCATTTTCTTTCTCCAAATCGATTTTCTTCTTCACAATCCAGATCCCAAATTCCTTTCCTCTCGGACATGGTTTTGGGTCAACCCATTCAAAAAAGTTGCAACCAATCTCAGCCTAATAACAAAACCCAGATAAAAAATTCAAAAATTCAAAAATTTTAAAATGTACGTAATAGAATTAACTGACCTTGTAGTTGACACATCCTAGGAATCTCCTACCCACATTCGGTTCAGTTAGGGCTGTTCTTAGTGGAACCCTTTCTCCACAGCCACATTTCACACCTCGTAGTGGGTTGCTTGAATCAGATGACATTCTCCGACAATGGTTCTCCGACAATGGTGAAGAGAGACAGAGAGAACAAACAGAGTGGTTAGGGTTAGGGTTTTCTCGGGTTAGGGTTTTCTCGATACAGATACAGGTACAGAGAGAGAGACGATAAAGAGAGAGAGGGTGTCCCGGAAGAGAGAGAGGGAGAAATGGGAATTTAGGGGAATTTAGGGATTCTCCTCCTGTAAGACTAAGTAGATTAAGTAGAGATATGGAAGGACAAGAATGGAAAGTTAGATCACTTTTCAAAGATTTTAGGTCAAATCTCAAACGGAACCAGACGGAACCTTAACGGAAGGGGTGGACGTGAAAAAGAAAGTTCAATGAAGGGGTTCCCCGGTAGGCAAATTTCGTGTAGGGGGTGGGCGAGACAATCAAGTTTTGCGTAAGGGGTGTGCCTGTAAATATCCCAAAAATCAAATGTCCAAAAATGAAACCACTAAGACTTGAACCCTGTCCACTGGGGAAGTGAGAACATGCGCAAACCACCACCAGCAGGTTTCACCTTGTGATAAAAGCCGGAGTAATTAGTATATGATATATATCTCTTCACTAATTTTTTTTAAATTTTTTTTATTGGTTGCCCCTCCCGGGGGGTTGCCCAAGCCCTGGGGCTTGCGGGGCTTACCCCGGGGCCGGCCCTGCATCTAACCGAAAGTGGGCTAATCCATATACATCAACACTACTATCTCCTTGTTTATGTTTTTGGGAGGACTTTTGAGATCCTTATAGCTTTAATAGATGAACAGTTCGGGTTATAAAAAGAAATATCTCCAAAACATTCATTTAATGACCATTGTAGAATTGAATCTAAGCATTTATTTTAGTTTTCACAAAAAAACAAAGCGTAGGACAAAGCTTGACATTGCACTTAACTTTTTCTTCATATTTTTGCGGGAAAAAAGGTAGACTCCCCACTCACTCCCGTAAATAGCACCATCCCCGAACCTAAATCCTGGCTCCATTGACTGTGAAGTTGGAATTCAATAGAAGCAACAAAATCTAGATGAACACCACTACCCTGATAGCTCTAGTTAAGCTCTACAAAAGGACAGAGGAGGACAATTTTCCAGGATAGAATCAGGGACAGACCCTGAAATTTGTTGAAGGGGCCAAGTGTATACCATACACAACCACCGTTTACCTATGCATAGCCTGCTCTTACCCATATTTAGTTGCCCTTAAATTCGAGATCACGACCTCATCCTTCTCCTCTTTTTCAAGATGGATATTATAATCACTCAAATAATATAGAAAAAAAGAAAGAAATCCCACAAAATTAAATCCCAAATACATCCAAACCCCTGGCCCCCAAAACACCAGCGCAATCAAGAGTACTAACTGTAATCTTCCAACATGCAAAAGAGAAATATTAACAGACAGACAATGACTTTTGTCACCAGCACTATCAGATTTCAGCTATGTTATATTATCAAGCACAAGTGAATAGACAAGCATTATTATTGATATATTAATAATATGATCATCCTAATCTGTAACATTCAAATCACCACTGGAACAAAAAAATTCCATTACAAATTGCAGGAGGATTGAAGTTAGGCAGAAGAATTTAGGCAGTTCAATATGATAAAACAATCAGCTTCATATTCAAAAGCCGCTCTTCATGGGAAGCAGTAAATTGAAGTTACCATGCTCATGGTCCGAGTTGATAGGACTGACTTCTCTCTTGCCTAGGGTGACGTGGAGGTTGATGGTGAAAAGGATCCATGGGTTTTTCATTGCTCATCTAAACGTTTCAGTGTCTGCACAACATCTTTCATTGATGGCCTAGCTTTCGGGTCAGGTTCAAGACATTTTAGAGCAACCTGAGCTATTCGGAATGCAGATTTTGCAGGATAGTTCCCTTCCAACCGAGAGTCCATTATGTTAGTCAACTTTCTTCTTTGAGACAAATATGGTTTGATCCAATTAATCAGTTCTTGTTTCCCACTTGGACGGGTTCTATCAAGTGCACGTAAGCCAGTAAGCATCTCAACTAGTACCACACCAAAGCTATACACATCGCTCTTCACATACAAATGGCCTGTTTAACAATCATAATATTAATATGGCAACACACCGAGTTTGGTAATCTAGTTCAAAAGCATGCAAATTTTGAAGGCTTGATTTTGGTAATTATTCGCCTTGATAGCTCGAGTTTGCACAGGTTCAGGGATTACCTGTGGCAATATACTCGGGAGCAGCGTAACCATATGTTCCCATAACCCTTGTTGATACATGCGATTCACCAGCTAAGGGACCTGTTTTTGCCAAACCGAAGTCTGACAACTTTGCATTGTAGGACTGCGAAACAATAAATATGCATGTCAGACCAAGTTTAACTAATCATGCCTTGCCTTACATTAAAAATGTACCATGTTTAATTGATTGATCGTAGGATACTTACCTCATCTAGCAATATATTTGAGGTCTTGAAATCTCTGTAAATCACTTGCTTTCCTAATGTGTGCAAAAAAGCCATCCCTCGGGCTGCTCCTGTGAGTATATTAAGCCGAATGCCCCATGGAAGAGACTGAAAAGCAGAGCCCCCTGCATAAGCCAACCCATGAGCTGACTAGTAAGCCAAAATGACACATGAACTGATTTGCATAAGGTGAAATCAGTTTGATCTGTTTGCTCTTACGTCCAAAAAGGTGGTAATCCAAGCTGCCCTTCCGCATAAATTCATAGACAAGCAGTAGATCATTCTTTCCCCAGTGGTATCCTAATAGCTTAATAATGTTAGGATGAGAAAACCTTCCTAAGAAGTTTAGCTCAGACTGCACAAATATTGCACAAACAGACATCAATCAGAAGAATATAAAATATGAAAAATAGATCAATGAAACAACTAGTCATCTGAAACAAGAGAGAGACAGAGTCGTTTCAGAATGTCATCATGAACATGGCACAAAATAAATATAACACAACTTCCGTTTAAAGCACAATCACTATAAACAAGTTTCATAGTCGAATTTTCTGCGAATGACAAGGAATCTTGGATATACTCTTGAAACATGCACACATGTACCATAACCACAATATAAGTCAGCTTACCCTGAACAGACTGAGCATCCTGAAAAGCGCATCAATGGAGCTTAAGTTTTCACCTATCTCCTATATATTCATTTGGGCAACATGTTTACACTTCATACTTTTGTTTTATTTTCTTCTCTTCATTTTGGTTTCTTTTCTAAATGAAAGGCAGAGCAGTTGATGACTGATGTTATATGAGAGTCAAGTAGACAAGTACTACTTGCAAATAACTACTTTTTGTCATCTCAGTTCCCACTGAACAAATCTTTTCCGTCATGCTCTTGCCTACATCTATAGCAAACAAGAGAAAATACAATTTGTTGCCAATGTTAAAACATCCCGGCAGCAGTTTTGTGTGTTTAGAAACACTCCTGAGTGAGCTACATGCTATTGCAATAAAAACATAGAAAACTGACTAGTAACAAGTGACAACAGAATCAAATAGCCTGAATACACTTGTTTTTTCACCTCAAAAGGTTCTCCCAACAACATTCTGTTATTGGGCATATGGGATATCCTTACGACTATACATGTGTTCACGAAACACACAAACAAGAGTGTGCACCATGGAGAAAATCAACGAAAGAGAAATAAACGGCAAGAAAGAATCTATAGAAATAAGAATACAGAACCTTAACTAATTTAGTCAGGATTGTGTCAAGGAGTGAGGCTTTTTGTTAACAAATAAAGCACAACAAAATTTCCGAACAAAGATAAAAACTAACCCTGCGGACTATCTGATTATTGAGCAAAGTACTTGAACCGTTACAAAAATATACGAGTCGGGCATTAAAGAGAAGGAATAGTTAATTGCTAGAATTAGATAATATAGAGTACGATTAAATATCAAGCTATAACAGGTAAAGAAAGTATATAAAATTCTGGGTAAGACTCTTAACAAAAATTTCAGCCACTAATTTGTATCAGCGTAATACCTGCCATTGATCAAATCCTTGCATGCTCTTACGGTTTAACTTCTTGACGGCAATGGCCAATCCAATACCATTCTTCTCTTCAAGCCAACCCTTGTAAACTTTCCCAAAGCCTCCTTCTCCCACCATTCTATCCATTCTGAAATTTTTAGTAGCAGTCTTCAGTTCTGAAAAGCTGAAGATCCTTAAATTGGGGGTGGGAAAGATCTGCCCTTTCAGATATACCTCATTGCCTCCACTTGCAGCTGAGGACAAGAAGTTAAGAGTGACATTTTCCCACTGCAATCTTAGATGGGATGAACTATTGGCTGAAAGTGATTTTTCACCATGGGAATCATCTACCTTTCTTTTTCTCCCCTTGATACCCACACCTTTAGATAGAAATTCAATACTCCTCTCAAACACCCTGCTTACCATTCCCTTTGACCTATGCTGGCTTTGCGATTTCTCACTATACAGAGCCGAAGTGGAGGAGGAGGAAGCATCACCTCGAATAAGAGAGTCATCCGTTTTTGCATCCACATCAGACTTGTCGTCTACATCCCCACCAACACTAAAATCATCATCCTCTTCTTCCTCTGTGGAAGGAACCATGCGTTGCTTCTCTGAAGCCAATGCGCACTCGAGTCTCACCACCACATCAGCCATTGTAGGCCGTCCCTTTGGATGACTATCTAAGCAATTATTAGCAACTTCCGTAAACACCTTCAAACAATGTGGTGAGATTTGGTCCCTCAAGCTGGGGTCAATAAGTTGATCAAGTTTTTGCTCTTCGATGCCCTGTTGAGCCCATAGGACTAGACTACGTTGCTCCTCCTCGATCTGAGGATCAACTGCTGGCCTCCCACAAAGTATTTCCAACATCACAACGCCAAAGGCATACACATCTGATTTCTTAGTTAGCCTACGGGTCAAGAAATACTCTGGATCCAAATACCCAAATGTACCTTTAACATCTGTGCTAACGTATGTCTGTGAATGGCTTGTGGAGCCCAATTTACACAACCCAAAATCTGAAATCTTAGCTATCCAGTCCTCATCTAGTAGAATGTTTGTGGTCTTCACATCTCGGTGTATTATACCATGCCGAATACCTGTATGGAGGTAATCCAATCCACGAGCAGCTCCTATGCAAATGTTGAGCCTTTGCTCCCATGTAAGATGGCCTTTGATACCATTACCATTAGTTTTAGTTTTGTAAAGATGATCGGCAAGTGAACCACGCTCCATAAACTCATAAACAAGAATCATCTCATTGCGTTCGTCACAATAGCCTAAAAGACTAACGAGATGTGTATGCCGAAGCTTGGAAAGCATCTCAATTTCTGTCCAAAACTCTTTCGCCCCTTGCTTAGACGTCTCATTCAACCGCTTTAAGGCAACCATTGTTGTGACATCATCAATAAGCGCTTTGTACACCTTACCAAATCCACCACTTCCAATGACCAATTCATCATCAAAGTTCTTGGACACTGATATGAGCTCAGCAAGTGAGAAACGGCGACACAAACCCTCCGATGTTGACGAAGAGAGATTTCTCCCCAAACCATTTTCACTTAAACTACGCAATTGGTAAACAATGATATTCAACACGGTGAGTAAAATTACTACACCTGTTGCAATGAAATTTCCTCCAGAAGCAAACACTAGCTTCTTGGGCTTTGGAGGTGTAGAAGCACGTGCTAGCCGCATCAGGTTCACCCCAGCAAGATTTTTGTCGGGGTTGCTCAACTTGAATATCTCTAACCCCTTTAGAGTTGCATCGATTGGTTCTCTCCATTCATTGTTGTGAGGGCGCAGCACCATAAGCATGTCACGCTTGCCCTCCATCCTATCTCCTTCCATCATAACCACATAGTCCTTGTACACCGCAACCCCATTTCCGCCGCTCCATTTGATAAGGTCACCTTTTGCCTCAACAACCTGTTCATTAACAAAGATACTAAACGCCGTCCTGCCGCTCTCTTTTAGATCATATTCAAGCTCACAGAAATGCAACCTAAGGAGGTACCGAAATCCCAAATCCACAGGTAATCTCCATGTAAAATTAAATTCAGTTTTGTTCGCTTGCTTGTCTGGAACCCTTGACCAAGATGTTTGGTAAACTTTTTGAGGAGCAGTGTATGGTGGTATACTGGTGTATTTGATTCGAATTGTGGTAATAACTGGCTTGACACTTGCTTTTTCTAACAGATAATTTGAGTCCTCATACCAATCCCGATACATACCCGTATCTTCTATGGATGAAATGGAGATTCCGCCAATGTTTAACCGGTGTACCTTCTCCAGAGCAATGCTCTTATCTACGGTAAACCGGTCACTCTTCCCAATTATTTGTGGGGCTGGAGTACCCTCACGAGTATGATAAAGTGCAGCTGGTATTGAGATGATTTCAATCCCGTTGACAAAAGCATAAACCTCATCATAATTACTACTTCCTGACGGAGAGAACGTTAGATTTAATAGTTGTTCTTCTTCCACGTTCACACAATACTCTTTAACAATATACTGTAAGCCCAAAGCATCAACTGTAAGGGAAGCACTAAAGTTGCTAAGAAGGGTGTAAGGACCAGCTTTCACAGTAAAAAATGCCTTAGACTTTTGGAAACCACCTCGGTATGAAGCTGGATAGAAATGGAGACGAATAAGTTTCTGACCTGGAGTGACTCGGAATGTATAGGTGAATGGCCAACGAGAAAGCCGGGCTGTCGCATAAGGAATTGGATCATAGAGAAGGGGTTGGTCAGTGGCTTTTGAGCTGATCAATTTACTCTTTGAACCATGTAATGAAGTGGTGTAATTGGAACCGATATCTCCGGTCCACTGACGGGTATCTTCTGCAATTGAGTTGCCGGAGGAGCCGCAGTTAACGGCAACGTGATCAAGCTGTTGGGAATAAAGACCAGGGGAGTTGATGGGTAAAGTTGAAGAAGTTCGATGGAGGAAGAAGTAGAAAGGGAGTGCAATTGAGAGTAGGTAAGGAAACATTTGTTTGTGTTGTGAAGGAGAGAGTTTGCGATTGCTGATGAAAAAAGTTGAAACATTTTGAAGAGTCAAGAACAGTTCTGCTCCAGATATTTCGCGGAACATGATCTAAAAATGCTGATTTTTGTCTTAGATGAACGGCTGAATTAACAACACTTTAAAATATGTTCACACATTAGTTTACACACTTCCTGACGGAACCGGCACTGATGTGCAGTGATAAGGGCCTTGAAACATCACGTAGCAATGTTAGGAGCACCTCATAATTTTTTCTTGAGAAAGAGCACGCGGCATGTGGTTATTCTTTTTTGAGTAATGATAGGAATACAATTATCCAGACACAATCTCTCTCATACAAGTGCATCCCGCATAATAAATGTGTGTGGGAGGCACGTGTACGCGAGAGGTTGCGTTCGGGATTGTGTCCGGATAATTGCGTTGCTGCAATTTTTTATTTATTTATTTTTTAATGGAATGGGAGTCTTGGTTACAAGTATGTGTTTCTCAAGTACATCAAATTAGCAAAGTTGAACTACTCCACTATGGTAAGCAGAGCCGTAGAAGCAAAGGAGGTTTCCCTTTCGTTAAAGTCAACAATGGCTGTGTAGAGAGAGTGTTTGTTTATTCCCGAAAAAAGAAATCTCAGAGAAAGTTCTTCGACTGCATCTCTTTCTTGAATAATGTCGGGCCCTTTTCTGTGAAGGGCCATGGCCTATTCCCTTGGCTCTTGTGCACGTAGAAAGTAACCATGATGTCGACCCCTACGGCCCTACTTGATTAGTCGAATTTTTTATGTGATCGTCCATGGAACCCTTCTCTCTCTCTCTCTATCTCTCTCTCTCTCTCTCAGTGGCATGGCGGGATTGGTGAACGACTGGATGGTGAGAAATCGAGAGAGTAAGACCAATCAGACTTTTCTCCTCTTCCTCTGCAAAACTGTACCGATCAACAATCTCAAAAAATTACTTCAAAAACGTGGCTTCAGTTTGCATCCGAACAAGGCGTACATTTTTTGAAAATCTTGTGGTGGCACTAGAACAACAAAACTACTTTAATACAAGAAACCACCAACTTTCTTTGAAAAGCAGTACATCGAAGTAACCATTCTCACTGCAGGAGTTGATAGGACATAATTCTCTCTTGCGTAGGGGGGAGCGGAGGTCGATTGTCGGCCTAGCTTTTGGGTCAAGTCCAAGACATTTTAGAGCAACCTGAGCTGTTTGAAAAGCAGCTTTTGAAGGATATTTTCCTACCAATCGAGAGTCCATTATGTTTACCAACTTTCTTTTTTGGGACAAAAATGGTTAGACCCAATCAACCAGACTATGTTTTCCGCTTGGACGGTTTTTACCAAATGCATGTAAGCTTGTAAGCATTTCAACCAATACCACACCATAACCATACACATCGCTCTTCATGTTCAAGTGCCCTGTTTAACACTCATATTGTAACACATCAATATGGTGGGTATTGTTCAAGCGGCTTTGAAGAGTGCAAAGTTTGGAATCTTAATTTTTTGATAATTGTTCAGTCTTGAGGGATTACCTGTGCCAAAATACTCCGGAGCAATATAGCCATATGTTCCCACAATCCGTGTTGACACATGCGTTTCACTACCTGATGGACCCAATTTGGCCAAACCGAAGTCTGAAATCTTGGCATTGAAGGACTGTCGAGAAGAAATATGCATGTCAAACTGAGTTCAAGTCCTCAAGCTTTGCCTTACCAAAATCATTTATATATGAATGTTGTGGGAAGAAAGTGCTCCAACTAAGAGCTTGGTGAGAGTAGCTGAATGAGTAAGTGAGTGAGTGAAATAGAAAAGTTAATGCATCTAAAATAATGGGAAGAGAAGCATTTCTTTCACTGTCACCCTGCTCTAATTCATTATTCATTGATTGCAGGAAACTTACCTCATCTAGAAATAGATTTGAGGTCTTGAAATCTCTGTAAATCACTTGTTTTTTCTAAACCGTGTAGAAAAGCCAGCCCTCGAGCTGCTCCTGTTAGTATATTAAACCGAATGCCCCATGGAAGTGGCTGAACAGCAGAGCCCCCTGCATAAGCCAATCCATGAGCTGTCTAGTAAGCCAACAGACATATTAACTGATTTGCACAAGGCAAAATAAATTTGATCTGTTAGCCCTTACGTCCAAAAAGGTGGTCCTCCACGCTGCCCTTTGGCAAGAATTCATTGACAAGGAGTAGGTTATTCTCTTCCCAACAGAATCCTAATAGCTTAACAATGTTAGGATGAGAAATCCTTCCCAAGAAGTTTAGCTCAGACTACACAAATATTGAACAGACAGACAGCAATCAGAAGAAATTAAAAACTGAAGTGAAACAATTAGTGATCTGAAACATGAGAGAGAAATAGAGTTGTATCAGAAGATTGAGAATGTAAACAAAATAAATATGACACGCAACTTCCACTTAATTCACGAGCACAATCAACAAATTACATTGTCAAATTTTCCAGGAAAGACAAGAAACCTTGAATATACTCATACACACATATACCATAACCACAATGTAAGTCAGTTAACCCAGAACAGAACTGTGCATCCTGAAAAGCACACCAATATAGCTTTCAATTGTTTACCTATGTCCTATATATTCATTTGGATTACATGTTTATGCTTCATACATCGTTTTGTATTCTTGTCTTGTTTTTGGTTTCTTTTCTAAATGAAAGGCATGTGTTTGGGAAATCCTACGTCTTTAAATTTCAAACCAAAGTTAGCAGTTGATGCATGATGTTATATGAGACTCAAACAGTCAAGTACTACTTGCATATAACTTCTTTTGCCATCTTAGTTCCTAGGACTGAACAGGTCTTTTCCGTTTTACTCCTGGATACATCTATAGCTAACAAGAGAAAATACAAATCATTGACACTATTACAACCTCCCCACTGCAGTTTTGTGCGTTTAGAAACACTCCCGAATGAGCTACAAGTGACAACAGAATCAAATAGCCTGAAAGCACTAATTTTGTCTTATAGAAAGGTTTTCCAAACAACATTCCGTTATTGGACATCTAGAAAATCCTCAAGACAATACAGTATACACAAACAAGAGTGTGTACCACGGAGAAAATTAATGAAAGAGGAATAAACGAGCAAGAAAGAATCTAGATAACTAAGAATACAGAACTTCTACTATTTTAGTCATGATTGTGTCAATGATTGAAGCTTTTGGTTAACATAAAAAGCACATAAAAATATACAAGTTGGGCATAAATGAAAAGAAGGAATAGTTAAATGCTAGGATTAGATGCAACTGAGTCCGATAAAATATCAAGCTATATATAACAGGTAAAATAGCATATGAAATTCTGGTTAAGACACTTTAAAAAAAATTCAGCCACTAATTTGTATCAGCATAATTACCTGGCATTCATCAAATCCTTGCATGCTCTTTGGGCTTAACTTCTTGACGGCAATGGCCAATCCACTACCATTCTTCTCATTAAGCCAACCCTTGTAAACTTTCCCAAAGCCTCCTTCCCCCCTGAGTCTATCCCATCTAAAATTTTTAGTAGCAGTCTTCAATTCTGAAAACCTGAAGAGATCCTTAAATTTGGGGTGGGAAAGATCTGCCCTTTCAGATATGCCTCATTGCCTCTACTTGCTGCCGAGGACAAGAAGTTAAGATTGACATTTTTCCACTCCAATCTTAGATGGGACGAACTATGGGCTGAAAGTGATTGTGCACCATAGGAACTATCTACTTTTCTTTTTTTCCACTTGATACCTGTTAACACCGAAGAAACCACAAGCGCCTAGTGTGGTTTGTGAGCTGGGCGTGCCAGGACTGTCCGTTGCAGTCCAAATGTGATAAAGGCCTTCGAGACCTTTTCTGACTTCGTCTATGCGATTGCGTGCAACCCTCAAAGGGTAGAGTTGCAAATGGTTCGTGGTTTGCCTTACGTGCGAGGACTTAGAATTTCCCAACCGTTGTCGAAAATTAGGATCAACGAGATAAAAATAAAACAAACTTTTATCTAGGTCAATGGAATGGAATGGAACCGGTCTCTCCCCTCTCTCTCTCTCCCCCTCCTCACTGGCATGGCGGTATTGGTGATGAGAAAAACAAATGAGCGCTTCCTTCTAATCAATATCTAAAAATAAAGAGTTAAATATCTACTTGCCCCTTAAACTATTAAATTTTTTTTTACTTCCCCCTTCAACTATCAATTTCATTTACTTGCCCCTTCAACTATATAAAAGTTGTTTACTTGGCCAATTACACACATTCCATCCAAGGCTTGGATGGAAAAGTTAGCAACGAGGGTAATAATTTATTTCACCTACTAATATACATATCTATATGTATATCCCTTCTTCCTACGTACGACCTCTCTCTCTCTCTCTCTCTCTCTCTCTCTCGCGGTTTTTTTTTCCTATAGTACTTCCCATGTACTGTGTAGCAATTGTTTTTTTTTCTCCTCAAGGGAGATCCACTAGGACTTCCTACAGGATTTCTTTTTGTGTTCTCAAGGGAGAACCAACAAGACTTCCAACAAGCAATCCTGAAAATAAAAAATAAAAAATAAAAAATAAAAAATAAAAAATAAAAAATACCCTAACTTTGGTTTGATCGAAGAAATAAAAATTGGTCAAGTCGGCTTCATTGTTGTAGCCTTGTAGGTGTACAAAATGTCCATATTACCCTCTCTTTTTTTTCATCAGGTCAAAAGAAAAAGAAAGTTAACGGTTTCCGTCACAAATTTTGGATGGAAAATGTGATTGGTAGTTGAAGGGGGAAGTAAAAAAAAAAATTGATAGTTTAAGGGGCAAGATAGTTAACTCAAAAATAAAAGAGGTTATTACATTAAGATCATAAAATAAATATTTGTTACCATGGTCAATCACTCTTTTTAATTATCATTAAGGTCAATCAATCTTTTTTTCTTTTTTTATTATTATTTAGGTTTACGGTGCATTTTTTTATTATAAGGTTTTAGTGGTTTAGGCTTTCATAGGGTACCATAGGATTTTAAACACTTTCATAGGGTACCCTAAGTTTAGGGTACCATAGGATTTTAGTGTACTATAGGATTTTAGGCACCTTGATATGGTACCCTAAGTTTAGGGTACCTTATCGTGCAAGCATTTTGCTACGGTGGGTATGCGCTTTTTTTTTTCTTTTTCTAACTATTATTTTTTTTTTTCCTTTTTTGAGAAACTGTCTGATTTTTCTTAATGAAAGCATTTAGGCAAGCATTTTGGATGTTTGTTGTTAATAGAAACTCAAAAAATGAAGGGTAGATTTGACATTACATTTTCATGCCCATGTCACATGCAATTTTCCATACAATACCCCAACAGAATACTATCGGAAGGTGGTTAAGTGTCAACTCAAATTCATTAAGGTGGTTAAGCGTTTGAGTTTAAAGTTTAAGGGGTAACTCCGGAACGGAACATATGTTAAGCGGTTAACGTAATTTATCCCAAATTAAATTAAACCCACTCAAGTATGACTTTTTTACTTAACCTCCATAAAGTTTAAAATTTAACAGTTGACCCCCTTTAAATTTTTAAGATGGCATCAATCAAAATCACAATTTACCCTATTTTGTCGGAGTGAGTTCTTTGAATTTTTTTTTTCCCGTATATTTTTTGCCTAAAATCTAGTAAACAATTGGGATGCATTTGTTCGAACCAATTCGGATGCAAATGTACTAAAAAAACGTCTTTATCCGCGTGAATTACGCACGACTTGGACCAATACATTTATGTATTGAGTATTCTCAGAGTTTTTTGTGGCATTGCCGAACTACCCAGCCAGGCAGCCAAAATGAACGGTAATATTTTGCTATTGCATAATTTGTCGCTATGTCAATTGATACCGTACCACGTCGGCAATGCAACATGTACTACGGGAATGCTGAATAATTACTTGTCTAACGCTGGTTGTCCCAACAACCTCCCTTAGTGTCCCTGGTGGCAGAGCGCATCCTACCCACCACTTTGACCAGGGCGGGGCTCTGATACCATTTGTAACAGCCCACGTAGACCACTGGCCCAGTACCCTGATTTGATCCACAAGTCACACCAAATGCCCAAAATGTTTAAGCCCAAGGTACTAGTAGTAGCCCACATAGTTTGTTAAATACCCAAGATCACTCATGTAAACAATCAATGTGGGACTAAACATCATCTACCCCCAAACCTGGGGTATTACAATCTTCCCCCCTTAGGGATGCAACGTCCTCGTTGCATAGTCTCATCCACCTCCCCTGGTGTCCCTGGTGGCAGAGCGCATCCTACCAACCACTTGGACCAAGGTAGAGCTCTGATACCCTTTGAAATGCCCCTTTTAGTACACTGGCCCAGTACCTTGATTTGATCCACTAGCCACACCACATGGTCCAAAATGGGAAGTTTACGGTTAAATCTGCTTACGCCATTGCAAAGGAGCTGGTTCAGAGAAAGAGAAATTGTCTTGGAGCGACGGGGCAGACTAGTGGAAGTTGTGAAGATGAAGGCAAATGGACAAGGATTTGGCATATAAAAGCTCAGAGGAAAGTCAAGTTTTTTATGTGGCGTTGTCTACATAATATTGTGCCAGTAAACACGACCTTATCCCAGAGACAAATCCAAGTTGATACAACGTGCTTGGTGTGTGGATTGGAACAGGAAACGATTTCTTATATGCTCTTTAATTGCGATCGAGCCCGTACAGTTTGGATGTTGTCTCCGTTCAGCTTTCGGCCAGAATTTATGGGTACGGTACAATTGGGAGATGTATGGAAGGAAGTTGGAGTAAGCGCTCAAGGGGAAGAAAAGTGGATTGCATTGGGTCTATTTGCTACCTATTGTTGGCATATTTGGCTGGCCCGAAATGAATTGATCTTTAAGGGGGAGAGAGTAGTTGAAACAAGAATTCATGCGAAGGCTATGGATGATTTTTCTATGTATGCTCTAGATTAAGCAACACTAAATCCGGGAAGGAAACACGATCAGATCAGAGGGTGTTAACACTAGCTGGATTCCACCTACAGAGGGAGTTTTTAAAGTTAATGTTGATGGGGCCTTCGATATACGATCTAGTAAAGGGGGAGTGGGGATGGTGGTTCGGGATAGTCTGGGCAATATTTTGGAAGCGAAAGCCGTCCCAATACCCTTCAGTTTTTCGGCAAAATTAGTTGAGGCTATGGGTGTTAGGTTTGCTTTGATTCTAGCAGCAAATGATATGGACAAAGCCTACATTGTGGAGGGGGATGCTCAATCGGTAATTCAGATGATGCAAGGGACTTCCAATGTCAAGGCCAATTTAGAAGTGGTCATCAAAGATTCCGTGGATTTAGCATGTCGTTTTAATTCTTGCTCTTTTAATTTCGTTCTGCATAATTGTAATAGGGTGGCTAATGCTATAGCCAAATATGCCCTATCTTTGGCTTTACCTATAACCTGGCAGGGGAATTTCCCTGGATGGGTTTGTAGAGAAGCCGCCTTAGATGTTCCTGTTTTGATTTGATCAATAAAATTTCATATCGATTGGCAAAAAAAAAAAAAAAACGCTGGTTGGTTTTGAGATTGAAAACCGTTAAAGCTACATGTTACCGTCTACCGAAACCAAAAACAGCTACTTCGAAATGAGCTCCCTTAAAAATCCATGGTTACCCTTCTTCATTTTCCCTTCAACTTGATCCATTCGACGTGGCTGATTTCTTCCCGACCACTTTAGTGATCCGACGCTAGTGCTAAAACAGGGAAAATTGCTTCCACGTTTGGCAACGGCTCATATGTAGACTTTCAAATTGATATGATTTCTCCATTCTTGTCCACAATCTGTTCGACGAAAAGCCTCAATGAGATATGGTGTTTTGAAAAGCTTAAAAAGAAGAAGTTATTCGGTAATTTCTCTTTTGAATTCGTTCCATGCAGTGAATAATGATGTTTGTTGCCATTTTTGGGTATTTTTATGTATTCTTGTTTCTTGTGATTAGTCTATGCAATGTATTGACATAGTCCCACTACATTAGGCACTATTTAAAATGGGAAAAGTAATGCCGAGAGAGTATTATTAGGTTTGAACAATGCGTTCAATCAACAAACCATACGGATCTTGAAAATTTTGGATCGTAGAAATCACACAATTATGAAGAACGATTTAAGAAAGATAGATCACACTGATATACGAGGTTCGGCAATGTGCTTACTCCTTGGATCTGCACTAGTTTGCTATATCGAATCAATTGAATACAAACAACTGTCTCTGTCTCAAGAAACAACAGCCATTCCCTTTAAATTCTGTCTGGACTTCATGACCCTAAAGACAAAGTAACATTTGTATAAATGTGATTACGAAATAATAGGAGCTTTCTACGGTCGTGACCCCTGTCCGGAGAAGGTTGCCCAAAATTGGCTTCACACCCCAACAGTACTTGGCGGCTGTGTTTGGGTGCTACTGTTTCTATTGGATTGGTGTCGGCAATTCATTGCGACATCGTGGAGGCATCCTGTTTGCCAGCTCTGATTCCTCAACGGCCTGAAGGTAATGCATTGTGTTCGCTCAAACTTTGAAATGTAGATAGAAATTAGCACATCTGAATGATATTAGTTGGCTTTCTTTTATGAAAAGAAGGATGAGATTCAATCAAGGTTATGCTTACTGTTCAAAAAAAAAATCAAGGTTATGCTTTGCTGTATGGTTATGAAACAAGCAATATATGGTATTTCTTGTTTATGGCTTGTGTTGTAGCATATCTCCGAACAATAATGTGCAATGAATCTTGATTATGCTTATCTAAATTTGTTCGATGCTTGCCCTTCACTGTCAACTCTCACCACCTAAGAAGAATCCGTAAGGGTACTGGAATCGTACCTGCATGTCAATATAGGGTACAAGTAGGTTGGCGGTACAATTATAACAATTAAATTTTTATAATTTGAAGGATACACGATATGATTACACTTCAAATAAAGGTAATAGCCACAAGACATGGGCGATTATGAATGCAATATCAAATAACAGCGTATCACCAACTTAAAACACACAAAACAGAGGTCAAGTGGTGACAAGGTTGAAGAAAATAAGACTTTTAATATAAGAAACAATCAGCTGGATATTCAAATTCCGCGCTTCATGGGAAGCAATATATCGAAGTTACCATGCTCATTGCGGGAGTTGATAGGACTGAAT